>JAWWEN010000009.1:10449846-10589467 GCA_035582955.1 Sycophila texana
TTTTACTGTATTTACAGTAAAATTTGCTATTCATTATCGCAATTTTTTTTTATAGTTCCAGTTTGTCCTCGCTTTAGAGAAAACTATAGTAATTTTTAATGGAAAATTTTTCACCGTGTAAATAAAACTTAAAATCCACTCTAATTTACTTAAAGAAAATTTACTTCTGTAATAAAAAATGTTTATTAAAATCAGTTAAAACCCTCCCAAAATTAATCTATTATCGTAATGCGAGAAGGTTAAACGCCTCCAATTAAAAGTATAATAGCCCGCGCCATGAACGAAAAACGAATCATTAAATTCTAACGTAACGAAACCCGACAATAATTCCGCCCGCTCGCGACGGGTAGCCCGACTACCTCCCGGGGCTTGACCGCACGCCCCATCATTGTCCGGATGCTCGGTGACGGCAGCGTCGCAAATTAGCGTGCGCCGCGGCTCGAACGCTTATCCTCGCACGGGACGATCGACGTTGGCGCGCAGAGGGGGCGAGGAGGGCCGGCTCGAGCCCGCGGAGTCAAGCCGAGAGTCGCTGGTTCCCATGAAGGTCCGTTGGGGGTATAGCGCGCCGAACCATATGGCGGACACCCCGCGCGCCCGACAAGTGCAACGGGAGATTTAAATAACCGTTGGCCGGTTCGAGATCGGAAGCTACGCGACTGCCCTCCTGCCGCCGCGCGATCGGATACGCCGAGCTAATTTCACCGGCGTTCGTTATGAATTAGTGATTTTTTTGTTTCGTGCAACGTAACGTTCCGTACCTGGCCAGTACGCCTTGTTTGCTCACCGGATGAGCTAAGGGACTGGCTTTTTGGTTTTGTTTATATACATTTAAAGAGAGTACAAGTAGATGCAAAAAAAAAATCCTACGAATAAAATTATATCGGGATTTTTCACGGAGGTATATATAAACTTGTGAATAATATATTGCTTTTTATAACGAACGTAAGTGATGCCAGTCTTCAAATCAATAACTTTAGATGGCGTAGTGCTAGTTCCGCGGAACTTTTCATACTCTTTGGCTGTATAATACTTATTTTTAGCCAATAAAAATTTACTTAAACCTTTTCATACTCTCTGAAGTTGAAATAGTAAAATAAGTTGAATTTATTGCTTCAATAAAAAAAGGTTAATTGATCAAAATTTAATTAATTTAGAGTTAAGTTAATATCCATTCAATTTTTGAGAAATATAATTAAATGATGCTATACACGCATATTATTTTGAAACGGTTAAAATTTAAAAGCCACAAACGAAGAGGACAGAAGGAAGCGCCGCAGTGGCTGAGCTCGTTGAATTTTCGCACGATTGTTATTCAAGGCGATCGCGGGGGGTGACTAGGGGGTAGCAACGCCGGCCAGTGCCGCCTCCTCACACGCGACATCCGCCGTGTGGGAAGGTGTAGGAAAGACGAAGCTACGGCGCGATGGGACAGGCAGGACGCGACTCGTAAGTAATGACCCCCCGCGCCGTCAGCGAGGTATCCCTGACTTCCTGATTTCACCTGCAGCCGTGACATTCGTGGTGAGGGTGGCCGAGGGTGAGGGCGCGTGCACGCTCGGCTGAGCAGGCGGACGAGCGAGAAAGAGAGACAGAGAGAGGGAGAAAGAGCAGTCGAGCGAGCGACGATTGGCTGGGCGGCCGGCCGGTAGTCATAGCCAATAGCAGCTCGGGATTCCGGTCAGCCGGTGCTCGAGGAGATAGAAAGCCGGGCTCTCTTCGCACCCCCGAAGTCGAACTGGAGCATCGCTCGTGACTATTGTCCCTCCGTTCGGCCTGTGTGTCGGATCGCGCGCGCGAGTCCTCCTGATCGGTGTAGGTAGCGACTTTCGGATTGTAGCCACATTGCCTTAGGTGTCTTTTACTGTTAGATTCTTATTTATTTGTTGGATGGTGTATTTACGTGCCTTGTTCAGAAATTGAAGAAAGTTTGTTTGTTTTTAGCTTCGCAACATAGCGGTCAGTCTCACGCGGATGAGGACAGAGAAGACGAGGAGGACGGTGAGATAAGGTGTACAGTCTGCGACAAACCCTTCCAGGACATTGAAGTGTAAGTACAAACTGCAATTACTTTCAATTATTAATATTAATCCATTACTTTTTTAAATTAGCTTAACTTATGTCTCTCAAATTTCAAGTTAATAAATTGAAATTACATTTGATACTATCGCACTTCATAAAACTTTATTTTGCTCTAAAAGTGAAATCAAAGCCAAAGTCACAGTTTACTAAGTAAAGCTAAACAAAGTACTTCAAAAATTTTTGTTTAATTGCAAATCAATAAAATCAGTTCCAACTTGAAATACTAGATAAAGTGATCTGCATATACAAATCGACACTCGAGTAAAACTCCAGCGCGTGCGGGCAATTAGCGAAAGAAGTCATCGACTCGTCTAATTCAAAAGGCATTCACGGTAGTCCGCTTGCGTAACGCAGCCCGAGCCACTTCTGCACCCGATCGACTTTAGCCCGAAAATCAGATAACGGCGATCGTGGCTCCCGCGCGATGCGGTGCAGATATGCGTACACGCGCGTGTCGCCGACACTCGAACGTCGATTATTAATTAAGCGGGGGACGAGGGCTGCCGTGCGTTATCCTACTGGGCATCTCGGACGCGTGGACGCGCACGCGAGCCTTTTTACGATCGCCGGCTGCTAAAGGCGCGCGCACTGATTTTCTTCCCCGTGAACGTTGACTTCTTGCTCCCCACCGCGGCGAGCGCTCTTCTCACGCTCGCTGACGATCGATCGTCCTCGCCGCGAATACGCGTTGTCATTTCGCCTCACTGTCACCCTCTACTGTTTTTAAACTGATTGCGCGTTCGACTCGATTCTTGTATAATTTACTCGATTCGTCGTTTTGGGTGTCGCTCACGCGGACCAGCTGGAAAATCGCATCGATCAAAATGGAGCAATTTGAAAGTAACTTCGGGGGCGAAGGAGGGTTTTTATGGTATAATGGCGCAAGCTGACGCGCGCGATAATTGCGAAAAAGAGTTCGAGGATTCCGAGAACATTATGGAGCGTATGTCACTTAATGAACCGTAACGACGCCAGGCTGACGTGACTTATGCGCTTGACACCCCCGCTCGTGCCCCGTAACAATGCGATGAGCATGCGATGAGCGAGCGATGAGTGCTGCATAGCCTCGTAAATGCTGCTCAACGATTGTCCTTCTGCTGATGCCCCGATTAAATCGGATCGCCGGAACCCGTTTATCCGTCACGCGTTTTACGACCTATAATACAGTTTCGCCAGGCTATTGTGCGCGGGGGGGTCGGCTGCGTCGATGGCGCTGCTTTGCTTCAAATGACGCTTCACTATTCAATTCGCGTGTTTCGGAATTATACATTTTTAAAGTTAAGAAATGATAGATTTATTTATCTTGCTTTAATTACTGTCATGAAGAAAAATTTAAATTCTAAAGGATAAGATTATTTCAACAAAAAATAGAAACACTTTACCAGTTATTAAGAGAGCATTCGACGTCTCCGATTTTCGTTAGTTTCGCGGGGGTGAGCGTACTCGAGTCGGCCATAACTCATAGGCAAGCGAGTGGCTCTGATCGCGTGCTCGCTGCTCGTCTGCTTTCGCCGGCCACTGCGGAGAGGCGCTATCTCGACGTGATAATGGTTTTCGCGCGCCCGCGCGACACTCCTTTCCCTCGGCAAAATCAATGCCGAACTAAGACGCGTAACCGTGACTCTATATATTATACACTCAAAGTCTGACCGTATCTGTATTTTTTATTACAGCTTGAACAAGCATCTGGTGATTTGCCATCGATACCCAATAGATGAGCACGCCTGCCTAAATTGTCCGAAAAGCTACTCCTGGCGACCGCTGTTGGTACGTCACCGTGCTATTGTCCACGGAGACATCCGCAAATACCCCTGCGAGAATTGTCCCAGGGTAAGTAAAGCAGGCCCGAGGTCGACCGGCCTCCGCGGACTCCGTATCCCCTTATGCGAACCTCACCTATTCAAATTTTCGCTAATGTAGTCGGACGATCCGCAGGTATTCACAGATCCGTCGAATCTCCAGCGGCACATACGCACCCACCACGTCGGGGCACGTAGCCACGCGTGCACTGAGTGCGGCAAAACCTTCGCGACGAGCAGCGGCCTGAAGCAGCACACCCACATCCATAGCAGCGTCAAACCGTTCCAGTGCGAGGTCTGCTTCAAGGCGTACACACAGTTCTCGAACCTCTGCCGACATAAGCGCATGCACGCCAAATGCCGCGCGCAAATCACCTGCGGCAAGTGCAGGGCCCAGTTCAGCACCGTCACCTCGCTCACTAAGCACAAACGCTTCTGCGACTCTACAGCTCCTCCGCCCTCGCGACAGGCCCAGTCGGCCGGCATTTCACCCGGGATGCCTCAACCCCATTCGAATCCGTTCCTCTTCCCGAGGCAACCGCTGCCCTTTTATCCACCGCTCTTCAACCAGTACTCGGCCCAGATATTCCGAAACAACGAGTCGCCGGCGGCCGCAGCAGCAGCCGCGGCTGCTGGTAGCTTCCTTGGCCTGCCGATCGTCTTCCCACCGAAACCCGCTACGGCGGCGGACGAGCAGCCCACGATGAGTGAAAGAAGCCGCGAGCACTCGCGCCTACCCGAAGAGAGGTTTACGCCACCGCGAGCAGTCCCACCAGCGACTTCGGCCCAGCAGTCGGCTGCCAGCAAGGTATCGCCTTCCGCTGCCGAAGAGGCTACTTCGAGTCTCAGGCCCTCGCCAGCGCGGCCACCACCGGCTCAGTCTGGATCCGAGGAAGCGAGTCAGCTGCTGTTGAAGAGGAAGCACAGCCCCAGTCGACCCGAGCAACGTCAGCAGGACGGGGACGCGGAGCAGCCCTTGGATCTGAGCGTGCGACCAAAACGCCCCAAGCTCGAAGAGGAGAACGACGGCGACGCGGAACCCGAGGTAGATTCCGAGCCAGAACCGACTCCCAGCCCAGGACGCAGACGCAGCGAGGAACCCAGTCATTCGCGACCCTCCAGCAGAGTCAAGAGCGAGCAGCGCTCCGAACGGCCACCCTCGGAGGGCAAAGACTTGGGCAGCCCATTGGCAAGGAATACCATGCCGGCTCCTCCAGCGGAAAATCAACACCCGCAGCACCAGCCGGTCAGGACGCCTACGCCCCCACCAGCTCCCCAGCCACACATGGCCTACCCTCGACCCATTCATCCGTTGATACTCGAATCTATGTACCGGAACCCCTCGAACCCATTCCCCGGATTTCCGGGTGCAGGTCCCGGTGACCACCGCCTTCTGCAACCGCTACCCTCGTTCGGACCCTCTCGCGGCCTGCCCTTCCTGGGACCCCTGATGAACGGCCTCGGCGGCCCTCGAACCGGCGGTTACGATATGCTCTCACGGGCGCCTCTCAGTGGCTTCAAGCCCTTCCAGGACTCGGTGATGGCCGCGGCTCACCACCATCAGCAACCCGGACCCTTCACCGGCAAAATCAAAGACCGCTACTCGTGCAAATTCTGCGGCAAGAACTTCCCGCGCTCGGCCAACCTCACCCGGCATCTGCGCACCCACACCGGCGAGCAACCCTACAAGTGCAAGTACTGCGAGCGCAGCTTCAGCATTTCCAGCAACCTACAGCGGCACGTGCGCAATATCCACGACAAACAGCGACCCTTCAAGTGCCCGATGTGCGAGCGCTGCTTCGGCCAGCAGACGAATCTCGACCGACATCTGAAGAAGCACGAGGCCGACGACGGTAGCGGCGTCGTCTCCGTCGCCGACTCTGCCGACAGCAGTAACGAAAACGAGCGCGAGGACACATCCACGTACTTCGACGAAATCCGCTCGTTCATGGGCAAAGTAACGTACGGGGGTGGTGCCGGCGGCGATGCGGCCTATGCCCTGCCGCCTCAGCACCCGGCCTACCTTCCCAACAGGCTGCGCGCGCCCCACGACTACCTCGACGGCATCCTCGAGAAGGGCAAGTACGACGAAGAGGACAGCGAGGATGGCGCGTCGCCTCTGGAGCCCGCCGGCGGACTGTCGCCGGTCGAACGCAAAGAAGCTTCACCCTTCGACCTGAAGATCGCTAGTAAACGCGAACTCCTGAACAACAACACCGCCGAGCCCGTCATCGAGATCACGACATAGTCAAGTCGATCCGCGAGCGACCTGTTGACCCGTGCGAGCTGCCGCCACGAGGATGCGCGCGAAGGGAACGACCTCGGTCTTTCGAGTATTATTTATTATATTTAATGTTAACTGTATGTTATCACTGACAATGGCGAATTTGTTGTTGATTGAGGAAGCGAGCATCGAGCTTCGTTTCTGATTTAGTGGCTAAGTTATTTTGTTATTCGCGCGACGATGAGGAGAAAAAAGGTCACGTCGAATTTTTTCATGTGGGGGAGGAAAGGGAACGTTGATGAGTCGTGGAAATCAATGTCGCATTGGCTGCATAAATATTGTTGTTCGGAATTATCTTAGTCAAGTGAAGCCAAAGCCTGATTGGGTTGTCGAAAATAGAGAACTGAAAGGGGGGTGTAATTATCTGCGATTAGGAATCAACGACGGTGGAATGTACAAATCTCTACTTTAAGCGATACGCAATGATGTTTGTAAAAAGTCCTCGGTAATTTTTAATGATCAATATGAAATATGATATCATGCATATAATATATATATACATAGAAAAATGTGAATATTATTTGAAATAAAAAGAAAAAAAAATTAACGATTAGAAAAAAAGGTTGAACTTTAGAGTAATGTAACTTGAATCATGTTTGCGAGTGAGACGGTGCGATTTTATTGTGATTCAACTATGTAATAGTTGCAGTTTGTAATAACAGTGAGCACCGAAAATTATTCTGTGTAACTAGGTACACGCTAAGAAAGTTTTACGGTTTTAAGGGTTACTAGTTTTTACGACCGATGACTTTGAAAGAAAGAATTTAAAGGAAAAGACAATTGTTTACATTCTTTTGCAAAAAAAAAAGTGATAAATGAGATTGCACACGTTTTTACATAAAATTCTACAAGTATGTACATGTTCTCTAAATAGGTCTTTATCTCTTTTTCCTCTAGGCGATATATCTTTACGGTTCATGTAAGCGTAATTACACTTATATCAATTATATAATTAAATATAATTATCTATAAATATTGTATAGAAACCTCAACAATACATTAATTCCTATTAAAAAATTACACTGAAATTCAGGTTAATATAGATCATAATCTTATTGATCCCATCACCTGCTTCTTTTATTTTATTGCTCACCGATTTTTATACCAAATAAAAATGATTTTAAAAGTGCTTCTTATGTTTTGTTTTAGCTATCATTTTAATAAAGCTTGTGATGAATCTAAACTTGATTTAAGTCTTAAGTTTTATCGAAATTCGTATACTGCACTATCTCTCAATTTCTGGCGATTTATTTTATGCATATTTTATGAACTGTAGTTGATAAAATTATTTTGTTTCAATAAATCATTACATTTTAATGAACGTTCAAAGTGCTAATTGATCACTTAATACAAACTATTAGCTACTAAAATTTAGCACCCAAAATTTCTTGTGTAAAAAAATCAGTGTCAACAGAATTGACGACTTAAAATTATTATTTCGTAATTCTTATTAAAATAAATTAATTGTAGAAAAATATAAAAACCTTAAAAATATATAAAAAATCTGAAGCAGTGTTGATAAAGAAGTTCAATGGTAACGAATGTCGGTAAAATTTTAGATCTCATACTACCAGCAGCTGTTAGATGGCGTGCTGCTTCTACTTTTCAATCTTAGCGGTACATTTGAATTTACTTCTTAATAGATCGTTTCACATTTCAATTTAATATTGTCTTACATTTCAATTTTAATTTAATAAGGCAAAAAAAAATTAGACAGTGAACAGAAATTAAAAAATGTAAAAGAATTAATTGTGGGATAAAAAAAAAAAAACGAAAGCATCTCGTAAACAAAGACTAAAGTCTGGAATCCATGGAATTAGGCGGGTACTGGTTAACAAAGGCGATCCGCACTGTTCCGATCAGCTCTCGATGAGGTAATATTCAACGCGCGAACGAACACTATTGCCAACGCCGGAGCTGACAAAAAAAAGTACCGGCGAGCTAATCAAGAAATACCAGCGCGCGCGTTTAGGAAATCGCACCGTCGCGTCCGCGAGCACTATTAGAAAGTGGAAAAAATCAATCTTTGCGGAGTAATAGTATGACGCTATTGATATACACACTCCGTAACTTTCAGGACTTACTTTTTTTTATACCGCTGAAATTCCGTGCCTACGATTCCGTTGTTTCTTTTTCTTTTAACATTTCAAGTCTCGGTTCAGTGGAGTAAAGAGCGTTACTGTTATATCCAGGTCGGATTCATTTCACCTTTTTTTTTTTTGACTTAAAATTTATGAAATTAAAATAAAATAGAAAAAACCATTATCGAATGCCAAAAAGACCATCGGTTTCCCTACGAGCATATAATAACGCGAGTAAATGTGGCGTCGCCCCGGCGCTCCTGATCTGTCAGCGCGATGACAGATCGCCGCTCCGGAGAGAAAATCGAAAGCACCTGTCGAAAAGCGCTGAAAATCTCGAGCGCGGCGCGCGTCGTCGACCCACGAGTGGGAGTAGGAAAATCGAGCTCGCTCACCGGTGGATATGCACTCGTCGTCAGAGCGAGACAGAAAATCGGGAAAAGTGAGCGGCGCAAGGCGCGTCCAGCGGTGTCCACCTCTTGCCGAGGTGGCCACTGGCCGACGTTCCGCGCGGCGGGAGATTAGCATAAAGTCTCCGGCCGGACTCGCCGTGGGGAACACCAGACGCCGAGAAAAAGAGAGAAAACGCGCCGGGCGCTATTTTTTACCCCGCGCGCCTCACGCATGGTCGCGCAGCCGATCGCCTCGCCAACGCACCCGCCATGTAATCTCTCTCTCTCGCGCCTACCGCTCCCTTCTCTCCGCAGCGGACTTACCTCGTCGCCCGGCGGCGCGACGCTTCCTCTACTCTCGCGGCGCGCGATTCGCTCGGTAAAAAAAGCAGCTCCTTTCGAAAGTGAATTCGTTTTTGCCACCGCCCCCTACCCGGCGCTCCGCTCGCCGCGCCTTCCCGGCTAACGCGCAACGCTATCGGCGCTCGCGGCCTCGCTGGGGCTCTTATCAACGCGAGGCGTCTCGTGCCGTTACAAGACGCCAACGAGGAGAGCCGTGAGCTCCGTGCGAGGCATATCTTTAATATCGATTTGGAAAATAGGCTGCGAAGCGGCCTTTCTCGCTTTTTGCGCTCGTCCGGAGATGCTTGTGTCTTGATTGCCGGCGGAGAAAAAATTATTGTTTCCGCAATAAAAAAAAAAAAGGATTAAAAGTACGCTCGCTAAGTATTGTAGCGTATATATACTTTTACTTTTTTTTCTAGCCGATGGTTAAAATAGCTGTTTGTTTCTCGTTTTTGCAGCGTGCAAAGTGACTGCTGCACTTCCAGCATTAATTAAAATCGTGAATAAAAACAAATATATGCAGAGCAATTTTAATTAACTAGATAACCATAGTATTTGAAAAGCGCTATAACCACAGCATTATTCTTTCCGTCAAGAAAGGATGCTCATAATTCCGCGGATTCATTGACTTCTTGCAACGGCGTTGAAAAGCGCGCCTATCCGATATCATCTACGGCCGGATGACCCAGTAAAGCCCGACCTTTGAAATTACCCATCCTCGACGCGCTCCCGAGTCCAACGAGTAGAAAAACCGAACGGAGGATCGGTAATACCGCCAGTCATAAAGCCGCAACGTAACTCGTCGAAATAATTGTTTCCCCGTCGGGGTGATCGCGGCTAATCGCCGACGCGCATTCCGCGGCTCCTCGTGCAATCCCCTCGCGTTATCGGCAGCGCGATCGAGCCGACCCCGCCACTATTCACCGCAACCTCAGCGCGTGTATAGTGCCCGGCTCACGAGAAAAACGCGCGATAGACAGCCCCGCGAACCCCCGCGCTCGCACTCGGTAACGGGCGGCGCCGATCGTATCGCGCCTCACGATCTAACGAGGGGAGATCGCCGCGCGGATACATACGTGCCTCCATCGGTGCACGCACGCGCTTCGGGAGTGGTTGCGGCGCTCCGCCATTTCTTTTCTCGCGGCGTGGCTAGAGAGGCATTTCAAGGATTTTGCGCGCGACTTTCGTTCCGGTGCGCGTTGCTCGGCCGGGGCAGCGCGATGCCCCGCAATGCGCGCTCCGCGGAGCGAGCGCCGAAGCACACGTGCGCGCCAGCCGAGAGAGCGAGGGGTTCGCCGAGCGGCGGCTACGTGAGGCTACTCGCGCGGACCACACCTTCGACGAGCCGAGCGCCGGCGCGCGGGGGCTTACGGCGCGAGAGGTCACTTTTGCGAAATTGGAACGTGTCTTCGATCGTTGGCCGCCTGCTGATCGCTATTGTTGTGTCGTTTCGACTTTGATGCATTTTTCTTTTTGGACAGATCTGTTTCACTTTGAGTGTATCAATTACATAGGAAATTATACAGCCGGGGACTGAAACTGATTTGAGTGAGCGCTTTGGAGATTTAATTAGACTAATTAATACTTTTGCTACCAGCTTGAATCAGAAATAGTGACTTACAAATTTAATATCGAACTGATCTAAGTGTGTATAAACAAGCTATAGGCTTATAAGAATGAGAAAATCATGAGTACATTACTTGCAATTACTTAAGACATAACATCTTGTATTTTATCTTTTAATTTTATATAATTACGGTTTATTTCGTTACTTTTACATTTTCCCTTCGCTTGCTGTCATTAACGTAAAAATGGAGATATCTCTATATTTTATTGCATAATTATCGCACGAGCAATAACTTACAGTCGTGATTAATGTTTTTCTTTTATTTAGATGGAGCACCGTTGCCGAAAAAAAATATTTAAAAAATAATGAATTATGCGAGTAAACACTATAATCGCGGCATTTACAGAAAATCAAATCTTTTAAAATAGTTTAAATCTCGTTGAACCCCCCACAAAATTCCCAATACCCCAGACAAAAGTAAGTTCAAAGGCATACACGAAAAAAAAAAACAGTGGCAAACTCGATTTCTCACCTACGATAACGAGAATAAAGAAAAGACACCGAAAGGCCGCGAGTGATTTAGCTCGACGCAAGAAGTATTCGAGCGATAAAGGCGATCGCTTTACTCCCGGCTCACCCTCGCAGAGAACCCATATGCCGTACAGCGCGGTAATAGCGGTCCGCTCTCCGTGCAGCTGAGCAGAGCCAAAGCGAGTTGGTTCGAGCTTAAAGAGAGAGAGAGAGCTAAATCGACGCGCGAGACTGCATAGCGAAAGACGAACGGGCCGAGAGCGCCCAGCTCGCAACTGGGCGTGGTGCCGGGCGTTTATGTAAGGCACATACGTTTTTTCGTCACCCGCTCGCTCTCCGACTCTCTCGGTCCTCCGATCCGATACACCGCGACTCTTACTCCCGCGCGCGCTAGCGAGCGCCCCCCTCCCGACCCCGCGCCTCGCCCAGCACCGTCCTTTTTGCTGCTCCTTTTGCGCTCGCCCGGCTAATGCATGCGCGCCTTTCCTCCTCCGATCTCCTTTCTAACGTATTTTCCGTCCGCACTACTCTCTCCCCGCCCGGCAGGCTGCTATCTCCGCGAGCGCGCACCGCTGCATCTCTGCCCGCCGAGAGCCGCGGACCGAGCGACACGGGCGATACGCGATCCCTTGACATTTTCGCGTGCCCGGCGATATCGATCGTTACCCTCGTATCGCGAGCGCCCGACTGCCTGTGCACGCGGTCAAGGAGTTCCGTCATCCGATACGGAAAAGGTCCCGGCACGGGCCTCTGGAGATCCTGAGATTCCTCGTAATTTCCCCCGGACGTCGCAGTAAACACTCGCAGGGGCAGCGACGCGCTCGTGCGCCCACTGCGATTATGAATAAACCTGCCGCCTGAACGGAGAAAAAAAAGCCACTGCACCGCTAGCGAGGCACTGGCCCTGAGTTCGAGTCGTTCAATGGAATTCTAAATGCGCAATGCATACAGAACCTTTGTATTGGAGTATTTTGTAGGGGTTTCTTAAAGGGGTTTTTGATTCGAGCATTTTTTTCCCTATGTTTGTCGATTTTGCTTATCTTGCGCCATAATCTCTTAATAGTAAAATTGCCGATCGCTTACCAAAATTGTCGATCAGCGATACGGCGCAGGAGATATCTACGCCGATGTCACAATGATCCAGACCTCCTGAAACAGAAAAATTAAAAAGCCTTTTAATGAGTCTTCGTTTACACTCGTTAATTCATGCATACCGATCTCGCACGCGAGACCCCCAGAAATTGATTAATCTCGCTACCGAAAATGAAACAGCGACAAATCTCGAAAGAGATCGTCGAAAAAACGCGCGTCCTAGAGCGCGAAGCAAAAAGTCCAGTTGAAAACAAAGAGACTACGAGTCGCGATCAGTAGAGGAAAAGGCTGAAACTCATCGGGCGCAATTTCGACGAGCCGCCAAGCGCCTCTCTCGTCATCCTGAGCGCACTAAAAGGCTTCCATATCGTCGCAGTCGATCGCCGGAACAATTTTATCGCGGCGGTCCCGTTTTTCATGTCCCGATAGAAATCGAGGCGCCTCGACAAAAAAGTCTCTCCGCTCCTTCCCTTTCGCAGCCGATACAATGATTAATAAGCCAGCGATCGCTTATGAAAGTCGCTCTCGCATTATGCGTCGGCGACTCTCGCTCGGGCTTTCTTCCCCGCCACAGCGGAAAATCGGCACGCGCCCGTTTCCCTGCGGAGCGACCTCGAGCTATCAGCCGGAATCCGAAGTACGGCTCAATCCAGCGGCGCGCACTTGCGCAAAACGCCGCGTATAATTCATTGCGGCTCGGGCAAGCCGAGAAAAGCGCGCAAGCGCGAGCCGCCGGTCTTATTTTTGCCCGCGGACAGATTAATCAGACACCCGTTGCAATTACGGGTCATTGCAGTCATCTGTGCGTAAATTAAAATTGCGTGACTCACCCGCGAGCGGGTTTCCACATTGACAAAGAGTCGATTTTCGCCGCGAGGCTCTTTGTGCTTCGTGCAAGTCAATGAAACCGCGCCGTTGGTAGCCGTTATAGCCGCGCGCTCCACCGTGAATTTATATTTACGAGGAGGAGAAGAGTGCATCGCCTACGATGAAATTACGGACTTTATACGACGATTAATTTATGGGATCTTAATAATATTGCGTGCGCGGGATATTTACCGTCCGCGGCGGCGGCATTTTAATTGCTTTCCGATGATTTAGAAAAGAGCGCGCCGCGTTGGGGCAATAGCGCATTTAGTTGAAAAAGCCGCTTAGGCAAATAAAAAAGAGCGTTTTGCGATGCATTTCCTCCCGCGGCGCAAGAAATTCTCCTCGTATCGCTCAGACAGCCTCGGGTTTTGACGTTTGTATGGGCGGCCAATCTTATCAGGCGCATTATGCGATCTTGGCGCGTCTGTGAAAAATGAGCTGGTTGCATAATTTTTGGGTGTGTGCGAGCGCGGTGGGATCACGACAAAAATTTGATCACACTTCGCCGCGGCCATTCATAATACGCCTACGATGTTACGCCGAGGTGATGCTAAACGAGCTCAGTACTCTGAATTTTTTTTTCTCATTTATTCTTTTATCTTTAACGACACACCAAGGAAATGGTTCAACAATTAACTTTTAAGTATCCCAATTAAGGACGGCAAATGGTGGCTCACGGTGTTCCCAGCAAAGTCGAAAAGCACCGGCGGTCAGACGCTTTGCTAGTTAAGAATTCCGCGGAATTTGCGAAGTGAGTAAAAAGGTATCATAATGCTCGGCTGAAGAGGGACTAAGAGTGAATTTCCTATTTTCCACTGGCGTAACAGCCGCGCGATAATCCCCGGGCCGTAGACACTTTATTATCTCCCTCGGCATTTTCACACAGAGCATTTCTCTTCCCTCGGTACATACGGCGCTTTAACAATGTCGGCAATAAACGCCATCCTCGGCGCGCACATATAGTTACGTGTGTAATCGCGCGCGGAATAGCATCTCCGCGATCCCATCGGCAGACTCCGCTGTATGCCGCGAGCGCGCACACACGTACCCGCACACTGCAGTTGCGCATCGCCGATGAGTCGCTCGCCAGTTGCAAGCGGAACGCCCTCGTACGTGCGAGTCCGTGTGAGCAAGAAGCGCAGCGATCGACAGACAGACAGTCGGACAGACACGTGGATATCGGCGGGGCCGATGTGCACGTAACCGCGCGAAGATCCCGGGAGTGCGCTCCGGAGAGAGGGGAGGGGGGAGAGGCCGATGACTAGTTATCGACTATGTTGCAAACCTCGCGCGGGGATAGGACTCCCCCGTTGTGGGAAAAGCATAAATCAAGGCGGACGCACGGGAGATCTAATGTGGGAAAAGCAGAGTATCCTTGTCGTCGGAGGCGGCGCCCGAGAGAGGGAGAGATGCACGGCTCCTTTCAGCTGATCGCGATGCGATAAAGGGAGCAGCCGAGTCGAATCGCGCAATAGGGCAGAGTCGATGCCGTAAGCCTGTGGACGTGCACGAGACTGTGTGCGAGCTAGCTTCGATCGGTCTCGCTGGTATAAGAGCGAGCGAGAGGGAGAAAGATTAATGCAACGATAGATCGATCGGTAGGGGAGAGGAAGCCCCTGAAGAGGCGCTACTGAATACGGAGACACCCGCTCCTCGCTCGCCCCTTGCCGTCCTCCCACTTATTAGGCTTTATGTAAGTTATATGTGGCGCAGTTATTATATGAATAAGCCCAGTACACAACCCTTTCCAATAACATCTCGGCCTGCTCGTACTACACCCGTAATTTTATTTTTCTTCCCTTTAGACATATATGAATGACTTTTTTTACACTTTCAATTTGAAATAATAACGATAATGATTTAGGTATATATCGGTAGAATGACGTTGACACCAATTTATTATTCAATTATTGTAATTTAAAGAATGTTAAAAAATTTCGTTTAATTAAAAAATTTCAAAATTAAAAAACTACGATGAAAGTCATTAAATTATTTTCAAAAAATCTATTAACGCATTCGACATAAGTGATAAGGAAATAACAAAATAAGTAATGATACTAACTCCGCCATCCGATTGATAAATTACATTCCGCAAAAAAAACGCTAGTCGAAAATTCAGCTTAAACCCAGACATTACCTTAAACGACTACAAGAATTTACAGTTAACACATTGAATAAATTCGAGGCGTAGGAGCGAACAAGCAACAATTAGCATTATCTCTCAGAGCATATTTCGATTTGCCGGAAGTGAGGGATAGTGATCGAGTTCGCGGCTCTCTCATCCGCGCACATCCATCGCTCTTCTCCGGCAACCAGCTCGCACACGCATACGAGCATACAGACCCACCGACACGCTCACCCATCCCAGCGTTCATTTTCATTCATGAGAGCCGCATAGAGCCCGGGTACTAGACTCTTGCTCTATACCGACGTATATATTTTTTGTATCATCGGCCGGGAGATTACGTTCACATGTGTGCTGCACCGCGTTTACGTAATCCATTATACGAAGCGCATCGGTTAGCGATCGAAACTGCGCCGGCGTAGGTGCGCGCCTTCTCCCGCTCGGATTCCACGCTCATTTTCGCGAGATCCTCCGCGGACGATCGCTCGTTTTCCCGCGAGGACGGGGGAAGGGGGGCAACATTAGGAGGTGCGCGTAGCTGGGTTATGGCCGGCCCCGGCATTGGCTGATCTTCGCGCGCCTTTAAAGGACGCTGCGGCGTTCACACGCTCCCGCCGGCCGAAAGCTCGCGAGCGGGAGCGCATCTCGAGACACGGGCGAAGCCCGCGCCTTATGTTTATTTAATACATGGGAGCGGATGCACGCCGGGCGAATCCTTACGTAACGTCCTGCAAGCGCCGGGGATTAAACTGCATTCTCACGGGCGGCGCACGCGCGTTAATTGTTCGCTCGACTTTTTTTCTTCTTTCTTGTCTTCGCTCGTATATCGCCAACGAGGGTGGTGCAGGCGTCGCGGCGCGAAAGCCATGCAATCGATAAATTGTGCAATGGCGAGGCGGGGTGCGACGATCTCATTAGGCGGGACGTTTGAATTCCGCGGTCGCGCGATTTCAGGAATTTACTCGTTGAGGGCAATTAATTGTGGGCTGCCACGGACTACGTTTGTTTCGCAGGTAAATAATTTACGGGGCTGATTATGTCACTCGATCGCTGATTAGTCAATTGCATCATTAGCATTGAGGCCTGGGTGGAATAATTGATAATTTGTCGGGGTACGTTCGATTCGCTGACGAGGGCTCGATGCGGATTGAGTTGATAAGGGACTGATAAAAATTTCGATCCCGTTCGATGATTAATAGTGAGCGGCCGGAGGTGTGCAATTTGATGACTGTACGGATTTCGAAGTGCACGAGAATTTTCGGTTGTTGCAATCGCATAGGTTGACTTGCATATACTTAAGGTAGACGAGAAGTCTCGATTTTACTCACTTCTAATATTAATTATGCGGGTAACAAATATTGACGGACAATGCTGATTAAAAGAGGTTATTATGAATGTAATACACCAGTCTCGTTCGCCATTAGTGAGAAAACCGAAAGAAAATGCTAATCTTTATTTTAAAGTCTCACACTTCTCTCGGTTATTTTGCAATTAAAAAATTAAGAATGTTATGTAAGTATAATTGGAAAATCTCCTGTCGCTTTTAAAATCCGTGTAACCGATAATAAACGTAATAAAATTAACAAGAACAAAAAAGTGTTAAACAGTCCGTGTACATAAAAAAAGAACGCGTCTTGAATAATATTTTCTTTCGCAAAATAATTTGTTTTTTAAACTAGCAGTACTTCGCTAATTGTAGGCCTTCCATGCATCGCAAAAGCTATTTGCAAAGCGCTGCCAATCGAACTCATCGAACAACTGCTCCAAATATCGCGTGCTGCTCATTGACATTCCCAGTTCCAGTGCAATCTCCCAGCTTTCTAAAATCCGTCCGAGTCGTAACTCTTCCCCTCTGGTTATTACTTCCGGGCGATTTTCTCCATTCTTCCGCGGAATAAACAATGACCGGGAGAGTTATGACGGGCGGCACTCGCATCCACCTCGGCCTAATCCATTTATTGCCTTTTTCATTCTGCCCAATGAGATAATAGTCGGCCTCTCGTTTTCCGGGACGAACCTCGTTATGGAGGATCATTAAGTCGCGCTACTGGACTTTCTGCGCGTACGCGGCTGCCCCGAGTCCTTAAAATTTGGAATGGCCGAGTGGATCCGCACGTGTTGGCTTCTCCGGTTGCGCAAACGCTTATTTTCCGTTGGAAGAAACGATGCCGTTGTTAAACGAAATCCTCCGAGCGGTTTTAGGGGCGAAACTGTACTTTCCATTCTCTTAATTCCACTTTATTTACTATTTATAGGTCTACAAGAGTAATCCCGCTAATTTGGTTCTATATCGATTTTATATGTTTTATATGGATATACAGCTCTTCTTAATTCGCAAGTAACGTTCTTCGTTTTTATTCTATCGATTCATGCCATTAGTTCCTATATAATTTAGAATTTTTATTCAAATTGCAAGTATAAACAAAGCAAGTTCTTTTTATTTACATGATTTATTAGAGAATACTTGCGATTTTAAAAACTAAGCGGTAAATGACTAATTATCTAAAATAACGAGCTGCATGCAGGTATACCGCTACAACCAGCAATTTTTCGGCAGTGCCGGCCCACTCACGTAGTAGCAACTAATCACGCAATTTTTCCCGCTGTCGGGCAACTTTTACACCGCGACTCCAGCGGTATAAGTAGTAGCAGACGCGGACCATCCAGCCGGTCGACGCGCCGCGGGACGCGCGCGACCAGCACCCGTCTCTCTCCCCCTTCTGCCCCCCTTGTCCGCTGCGCCTAGCGTTTCATTAATCAGGCCGGCGATCGGGAGATTAGAATGAGATTTCGAGCGTGCAGGTACGCCGGTGCGGCCTATTCGCCTCTCTCGCAACGAGAGACGAAAAGAGAAAAAAAACGGCCGTGCCTTCCCGATTTCTTCCTGGAGTGAAACCTGCACGCCGTACATGCAGGAAGGCTCTCGACGCGCGCGCGCCCGCTCGGTCGCGAATAGGAAAGGCGAGCGATCGCTCGGGTGGACCGCAAGCGGAGATGCAGGCGCAGCGTCCGTGTGTTGGTCGGGCGTGGCCGCCGCCGCGGCCGTCGCTGCGCTCGGTGGCCATGGAATGCGCTCACTTTCACCGAGAGCTCGCTCCGGCGCACGCCCGTGTACACGCCATCTCGGGATCCGATCGCCCAGCGCCTGCCCCAGGAGGCTGTGTGGCGCCGTCCGTGTGCGCTGGTGTGAGCGCGCGCGAGAGGACGAGGAATGGAGATCACTCGCGCTTGCGTGACTCCCGCCTGTACGCGCCGGGGAGAGGGAGCGAGAGCAACGATGCCCTCAAACCACCTACCGGGTGGCGAGTTGCCAATTTATTGCCGGCGGTACGCGTTATTTTCGCGTCTGGTTTTCGTGTACAGATTTCCGATGTCGCCGGGGCTTTCAAACTACCTGCGCGTGGAACTTCTTTTCTTGCGCGCGCGAAGGAAGAGGGGTCGTTCAGATTTTTTTGGCGAAGCGTGATTCGTCGAAAATAGGGATCGTGTACGCAAAAAGAGGCGCGGTGCAATTAATATTCCTTACCGCAAGTAAATGCCTTGTCTTCGTATATTTTCTGTTTCAGAGGGTATTTGCGGTTTATCCGACGCGGTCTATGATCATCATAGTCGTATAATTTTGCATGAAAAGTGAGTCTCGCGCGGTTTTCACTTGCACTGAAAAGTACTTCGGTATTATTCTTTCAATTTTTCAACATTATCCTTTTAAATTGCATTACAAATAATCTGTCAAATTTTATCAATTTTTAGTGTTAATAGATTCTACATAATTTAACCTTAACCGGAAAATTATTTTGTATTTATTATATATTTTATTACTAGTCAGCTTGTGCGGACATACCCAAATAAAAGTGATTCTTTAATAGCGCGATACGATTAATAAAATGTGTTACGATCACCTTATCAATATAAAATTATTGCACAGCCGTCAACTTCCTGTCACAACGAGTTCTCCATAAACGCCTTGCATCCGAGAATCATAATGCTACGAAAAAATGCATATTTATGCGATCAATAAAGTTCTCGTAATAATTTCATATGCCAATTAGTTACCGTTTCATAATAAAATGACTCCATCGAAACCTGCGTTAGATGGGTCCATTCCTCTTTCGATTAACAAAAGATACTAAACATTTTTCGAACACTTAAATGACAAAAAAGCTTGGTCAAGCGATGCGTAAATTCACTTGCAATTTAGCAGGAATAAAAAAATCCGACTCTCTCCTCTCGCGGGATCGTCCTTAATTTTTCAATCTCTTCCGCATTGCGCGAAGAACGGGATCTGACTCGCTCCACGGGAGGATGCGCAGTTCTTGGGCGTTGGCTCGCGGGGAAAAAAAAGAGAAACTGGCTCCGAGGCGCTCTGATCGTGCCCGCGATGTTCTGACCACACGCTGACCTCGAATCGTCCGTGGATAAACAAATAAATAAGCGATCCAGTAATTGAATAATTAAGGGAAAAAAAAAATAATAAGGGGGCCGGTATTTAGCGACACGTAAGAGCCCCAAGTGCCTAGCGGCCGGTGGTCCCGGTCCTCGGCGGGAATTTATGGTCGTCCGACTCATGCGCCTCCCTACCACTTTAATTACACGCCGTAGCCTTTTCTTCGGGGTCCGAAAACGCACGGCGCCCGTGTCTTCCCCTTGGTGAATTAGCGCGCCGATGAGCAAAGGCGCACTTTCATAACGATGCACTCCGAAAAGTCGCCATCGCTACTCGTTAGCCGGCATAAATCTTCACCACGGATCCGATTCGGTCGCAATTAAGGGGGAGCTTTCGCGACTACTCTGGGTTTTCCTTTTCGCGATCGCGGTGAATCCCGTGGGTGATGCTTCAAGAACTTTTACTTTTATGTAATGGCAGCTGATCACCGGCTGTACTTAAGCGTGGTGAAAAATATTGCGCGGAAGACTATATGCAAAGCAGCTCGGAATTTAGGTGATCGCATCACGTTTTATTGCGGACACGTCATCAGTTCTCGAATTAACATACTTGAAGAATAGACGCGTCAAAATTTAAAGGATAATGTTAAATTTCATTATTTACATTTAAAGAAGCTACTTTAACAATATCTTTTTAGTACAGAGGATTCGATAAAACTTTGAGGTGATTTAAGGACGTTTAATAAAAAGGAACCAGTTTTTCAAAAAAACTCGTTTGTTCGTGGTTCAACTTGTCAAACCAACATTTCCGAATTTGCATACGAATTAAAAATCATGTATAAATGATGTGGCGCGTCCATATTTCCATTTTCTCAGTACTAAGAAGGTCAAGGTTTTCGACGAAATGCAACATCAAACATTTTCAATCCGAAGTAACGTAGGCAAGACTTTTGAATGGCTCCGTAAGGCTTTAAAACGCTACATAAAAGTACAAAAAACCACAAAATAATGGTTTTATCCTACATTTTGTAAAATCAAAGGTGCGTTACGACCGAAAAAGGGCGTCGCAAGAATTAAAGAAAGAAAGAAGGAAATACGGCTTGACCTATTTAAGCAGCCTCCCAGGAGAAGAGGAGAAAAAAGAAGAGTCACAATTTGACCAGCCGTGGCCTTCCCTAACTACCCGCTCCTTGTATGCGCACATGAACGTCCCTTCTCATTGCTTTCGCAATCGCTGCATTAAAGTTCTTCTCTGTCTCTTCTCACGGAAGGATGATTTTTTACTTTTTCTCCTTCCCTGAGGTCGGCCATGTTGATGGCAAGGCTTCGCTTCAAAATTTATAATTGCTATCCTTTGAAGTATCAACTGCATAATAAAACAAATAAATAACTGAGTGCAAAATTAAAGAAAAAAAAAAGGTAAATTTCAACGTTGAAATGACGAAGCGAGGTAATCTCTGTCGCAGACCAGCGTCTTTCTTGTGTACGAGTTACGTGCCGAGTGAAAGGGATTTAAAAATTTTCTCGGTCGTTTTGTGGATTGTGCGTACCACGTACCGCTTGGTAACACGATAAAAAAAGAAGAATCTGCGAAATTTCGAAGTCATCGCATGGTTTTGACTTTGAATTTATCAGGAGGCTTTCTTGTTCGAGCCACAAATGGGAAAGTGCTACATGTAATTATTAATTAACGTTTGAGTATCGAGTTTCGTGAAACGAGCTGTTTTATTCGACGCGAACATCGATCAATTTAATACTGTTTCTCATTAAAAGTAATTTTAAATTCCTTACATGGAAATAAAGAAAAAAAATGTCACCCTTTTAAAACTTTTTTTTTCTGTACTTTTCAATTTGCTAAATTATATATATTTTTTATTATTAAGCATACCAATGAAAAAGCGAAAAATTAAAAAAAAAATAGGAGGTTAAAATCCAATATCAAAGTATATAGAGGCGCGCGTTGCGACCTCGTAGGCAAGTCGTTCTGTCGAACTTAAACTTGCCTCGAGGCGCTACCGCGCCTCCTGATATTGCATTTTTGTTCGCCACATTATAAAACAATTTAGGAATTTGAATCGTTAAAATAAAAACAAATTTTAAAGATATTCACGTGATCCTAAATTTCTGATACTGCAACAGGTCGTTTTAAAAAAAAATATTGTCTTACTTCTAGATTTCTTGGTGCAACTCTTTAATTCGTTATGCAATTTGTGCAATTCATTTTTACATAATCCCAAAACGACAAAGTTTCAAAAATCACCTTAAGACTTTCGTCGCTGCCGAGCAAAATGAACAAAAGTAAACCCTCCGCGAAAACCACAAGAAAAAAAGAGACCTAATTGCCCCGACCAGCCACGGCGTTTGGCGCACCAAATCGAGAAGGCGTAGAGCGCGAAAAAAAATAGTCTCGGACCCGTACCCAGAAGAGTCGCGACTCGCGAAATCGGAGCGCACCTAGCGGTCGTAACGGGCTCTCGCGCGGATTAATTAAAGAGTGTACAAGGGGTTACGAGGAACGAAGCGACTCCAAAAAACCAGTTCGCTGGACGATTTGGGCTTCGGAACGCGGGGCATTGTGAGTACGACATACGCGTGACGAGCAATTGAAACGTCAGGCGCGAGCGAAATTTCCCTCTCTCATAAGAGGGCGTCGTTGAGTGATGGAGGGCTTTCGTCTGCCCTCGCGTCCCCTCCGAACTGCGTTTTTTTTTTTTTTTTTTTTTTCAAATGTCAATTTGCTACTTCTTCGCGGATGTGTTCATTCATTGTATGCCACTCTCGGCTCGGACGATTTCTTAATGCTCGGTGTGCTCTGCCGCGGGGACGATCCTTTTCAACGCCCTGACCTACTATTCGAATCGACGCGTCGTTGAAACTCGTCATAAATTATGTCGAGCTCCTTCGGGTGTCACGAATTTCGTTATATAATCCTTTTAATGAAAATTCAATTCTTCCTCGATCAATGGCTCTTCTATTATTTGCATTTTGCTGAAGGATTACAAAATCAATTGATTGGCTTTCAATTTTTTTTTTTTAGATTAGCATTGAAGTAGGATCAAATTATGGTACTGTAACAATGCAAGTGCTAGCTAAGACGAAATAAACGCCATCGTAAATGTGAGTGATATTAATCGATATTTGATGAGATTTTTAACCAAAATAATAAGCACAGTAAAAGTTATTTAAACGTAGAGACAGACACAAATGTTACTTCCTATTGTTGATATACGTAGAAAAGTAAGAAGAATGCAGCCAATCGGCATGTATCAAAATCTAAATTGTAGTTCAAATTATAGAAGAATACATACTATTGTCAAATAAATTTTTAACATTACTAGTTTCATTGATTTTTCCCGAAGAATTCGAATCTATTCTAGAAAAACAGAATCAATAAAACATAGTACATAAAATTTCAATCACCGTTAACTCGATAGAAAACAGTATACACGATCCTTCCGCATCCTCTCGATCATTTCCCCTGCAATACTCGTAAATTTCGATCTCGCCTTTCCACCTTTTACGCGTCCGTTGGCGATCGCCAAATATCAATGTATCGGCTCGATCGAACGATCTTTTAGACGCCGTGACCTACTATTCGCTGGCATTTGAGGCGCGCGGGAGGTTATACTTGTATGTACACGCCGTGGTGGTGCAATCTCGATTCGCGCTGAAAACAAACGTCACGCCTCCGCCGGCGGACTACCGGAGGGAAGATTATACCGTGGCTCACAAGAGATCGATTTCTGTATAGAAGCGACTCGATTTAATTTCTAATTAAAGCAGCGCAATTAGACGCACACCGCTGCCGCGAGGCTCTTGCCCAATGTCGATTCTTCATACGTGACTTGCGTTTGCCAGGGAATCGGAGGTAGCACCGCGCGGTCCTCTTTTGATCGTCTGGTCCGCGCTTACGTACACCTCCGGCGGATTAAACAATCGTCGAAGGGAAAAGGGGAAGACTTTCGACGACCAAGGGGATATCTCACTTTCTAGCGAGTCGCGTGACTTTTCTGTATCTGCGGCTACATGGGCGGCCGATTGGCGCTTAATACACATTCTGAAAATTGCTGGGCGTTTTCTAAAAATAAAGGAGTATCCCTTTCACTTGCGACCGGCTCATGGGACGCACTGCTCGTGAACGTCACACTTTTTTGCGGTAGCCTCGCTCTCGATTTTTCGAGCTCTTAAGCTTCTTCTACAAATTCCAAAAAATCTTCCGGTACGTGAACAGACCGCGGCGTCAGTAGTCAATTAATGAGTCACGTGTCAAAGTAATAAACGCACTAAAACCGAATAGAGGCTTTCATTAAAAGCGACGAGCTTTTTCAACGTCCAAATCGATTTTCTACCTGGATCCGTTAGAAAATTGCCTCAATAAATCAAGATTACTATTTCAAGAATAACCTCTGTCAAAACGAAACTGAAAAAAGAAACGGAGCCGGGTAGTCCGTTTGGAGCGTACAATCACGTCTCAATCTCGGCTCCCTTTCCGCGCACGAGCCAACCAGGCAGAAGAAGGCGGAGAGGGAAAGAGAGGGAGAAAAAGAGAGAAAGATAGAAAATTCCCGAGATAAGGATCAACGGCGCATCCGAGGCGGCTCGTAATTCTCATCCTCGTCCCGCTGCGATCTGTCGCTGGTGTGTCGCGCGCGGGAGTCGCGGGCCCAGTGGATGCAGTACCGTTATGATTGCCCCGGCGCGCCGCGCGCGGCCTACTGTTATAATAATCGCAGCGCTCCTGCCAGATAAGCGGTGGAATGCGCGCCGGGGATGGCCTATGCCACAATGGCCTTATCAGCCGGCGGGAGGGAGGGAACGGCTTGGACACGTTTTCCCAGGGAGAAGGCACCATCGGGATATTGTAATTCGTCCTGGATAATTAACGACGCGCTGCATTTATGCGAGAGCTTGCAATTTTCGATGGCTATCGATGCCCGGCGATGACGCAGCCCCGCTTTTCGCGAGCTTTGCGAATTTTCGTCGATGTCTTTTTACACCAGCGGATATTGCAATTGATCTACCGCTAATGCTCGACATTCTGATTTGACTTAATCGCACCGATCTTGCGGGAGAAACATTATCGCACTTTTTTGCTTATTTGGGATTGATGCTCTTTTAAATGATTGAACGTTTTATCGAGGGTGTAACGTGTCATTACTCATAATATTTTTCAAATCGACGCCTAACATCTTGTCAGGTTTTGCATCTCGGAAATTTCAAGCAGGTTTCTACGAACAATTAAGATGTCATTCAAAAACTGCTAAAAAATTAATAGGAAATGCTGTGGGCAATAAAGAAAACAGAATAAGCTGTTAAATTCGCGTTAATTTCTTTGCCGGCTCTATGTCGTTGCACAAGAGTATGCGAGACTATAAAATAAGTTGATAACTTAATTAAACAATAAAAATAGCAAGATAGCGAATGCAAACGGTGCTATGAAAATATTTAGATGGTAATGTGGACTTAACGGTACCGAGCGATCCGTTAATTTTTTACAGGCGCTTGAAAAATTCAAGCGGCGAAAATGAACGCGTCGTCCATCGAATAAGATCCGTCAATAAATCCTCATTGTTATGATAATGAAATAATCGAGCAGGGGCCCCGCTAAACTTTTGACGGATAATTTTAATTGGCTCGTGGAATATAAGTTCAGAAAGTAGCTTTATAATTTTATAATATAGCAGTGCATGCGGGCCGAGATTGGGCCCCTCACGAGCCCGGGCGCTATTAGATGCTCACTCGTGACTTCTATCGTTTAGCCGCGAGAACCTCCTTCCGAGCAGCATTATGGAAGCTCCGGGGCCGGCTAATTAATCGCCGTTTGCACTCGTCGACGACGACGCCGCGCGACTTTTCTTTCGACGCTCGTTAACGAAAATTGGAGTGGCGTGACTCGTTTCGTCAGCCCTCCGACCAATTATCACAATTATATTAATTTATTCGAGCGTGCTTTTTCGATGCTCGAAGAGTATTATTCCACAGAGAGCGCGGGCTCGTCACTGATGGGCTTTCGCAAGTCGATCCGAGCTCGATATTCTCTCGTCATCGGGAGCCCGAAAGAATTTCGCCTCTACTTTTATTTACTGTTTCGCGATGATGCAATTTTGATCGATGACATCATTAATTTTTCGGCCAATCTTATACTCCTCGTTGTAGGTCTCCGCGCATTGTGCTTGACCAATTGTAAGATCTGCTCCGGCAGTTATTTCGTACGGGCGGCTCCCGCGAACCTTTTCGGAATGCAATTTTACAAATTGGACGAACATTCCGAGATTCGGCGCGCACCTGCTTATTAAATCCAACATTTTTAAGTAAATACGAAGAAGTTTTTCTTGAAATTATTACATTTCATTATGTCTTTTCAATGGTTCCGAGAAGGTCCCAGGCACGCACGCAGATTCATTGAAAACGTCTTATTCGAAAGTGAGAAAATTACAATAATTAATAATTTCATATGGGAATGGAAAGTTTCGAGTGTAATCTTTTAATTCACCCCTCGACGAAGCGAAAATTTCATACATTTATTAAGTAATTGACACGTTTTGACACTGTATATACAGCGAACAGAATACCCAAGAGAATGCCGAATTCACTCGCCTTTGCAGTTACTTTTAAAAATTTCGAGTTCGTAAAGATATACAAATGTAAAAAGATGTCCCGTTTCCAGTTTATAATGTAAGCCCTGAAGTCACGCGACACTTACGAAGTGAAAAGAATCCGAGAAGGAATCGTCCAGCGCAATACCAGTCGCGATCTCCATACCGAATGGTGCAGCTCCCAACAAAAAAATCACCTGGGATTCAAATCGGCAGTGAAAAAAGAGCCGAGGGGGGGCCGCGATACGCCTAGACCGGTCGCGATCTCCGTTTAAAGCGCGCCGTGTCACGAGGATCCCGACGGCCTCCCGCGGCTCCGTCGATCCGGATCTCCCGCGGGAGAAGATAGCCCAGCGATCGAGGAAGTCATCGCGCCGGCTTCCGCGTGCATAATCGTGCGACCGGTATGTATCCCCGGCGGTCCGGTTAATGCTTCCCCCGACCGTCGGGGCGCCTCTGCCTCACACAGGCTCCTGACCTTGTGCGACCGGAAAAACTAGAAGCGCTGCGCAAATTCGTCAGCTTGCGGTACACGGGAGGAGCGTGCGGTGTTTTTATTGGCCGGTGCGGCGGGTTTTGCCACGGTCGGGATCGGCTTTAATTTCGAGAACAAGAAAGTGGCGCGCGAACGCGTTATGTTTATCGCGCAGCTTCGCCGCGCTGCCCGGTCATTTTGCTGAAATTGTAGCCTTCTTAGTAAAATTTTTGCGTAGTTTATATACGCTTTCACAGAAGTCCATCAAGGCTGATTTAGACATTCGCTGTTACAGCGCCAGATTAAAATAAATTAGTAATTATATTATATCAGTGGTGAAAGAATTCTTGATCAATTTTCTGCGGTAGCATTACTACTTAGAGTCGATAACATCGATGTAATATGTTTTAATCAAAAAAACCTTTGGCCCTCACCGAAAAATTGAAAGTAGCATAAATCAGTTTGGAAAATTTCAGTACAGTTCACGATTATTAATCAAAAAATTCTATTCAAAGTACGGTACGCAGTATATCAGATGCCACATCGAGGACTTACGCTCTCAGCGGTCCCGCGACCGACGGCGCGACGGAATGCAGGAAAACGCGCGGAAAGTAGTTTTCCTGGTAGACGCGCGACTGCGAGTCTCCTCCGTTTCTGTATCTGTACTGTCCGGTCGTTAGAGTGAGCGCCCGTTTGCTCTTCTGGGAAGGCCAAGCGAACGCGGACTTCATAGAAAGCGATCGCCTAATGATCTCTTCTCTTGGACGATCCGCGAATTCGATCCGTCAGTCAGTCAGTCAGTCAGTGGACGGGCCCGGCGAGCTCGGGGTGCACTACTCCCTCCCGCGATTTATTGCCCCTTCAGGGAGGGGAATCACTCTGTGAATGTCAATCCGATCTTCGTTTCAGCTATTTTTTCGGCAGAGACACGCACTGATGCTCCTGTCGTGTTGCACACGCAATTTCGTTGTCATTCGAGGTTAATTTTAAAGGAAGAATTTAAATTTAATTACAGATCTTTTTACAACCTTGTAGGTTTTTTTTCAAGACTAAAAAGTGAATCTGATTAACATTGTTAATACAATGTGTCAATATTATCGTTGAACTAAATTTATTTAAAACAATTTCAATATTTTTCAGAAGAGCCTGTGTGCAATATTTGATAAATGAAAGGAAAGTAAAAGCACATCCTCCGGCGTAGATGATTGATTTAAGGCGATTTTTTTAAGAACTAATTGTGGCCACATAAATTCACAAATCATTATTTAAACTTTCCCAAAAAACCAAGCATTTTTTGCGAGGTGTACGATACAGAATGTCTAATGCTTTAAAATATCGTGGGCAGCCGAAATAATTAATAGCGCGAAAAAACGAAGGCAAACAAAATTGATTAACCCCGCTAGGAGCACAGCGCGGCGCGTGCGCTCGCGCCTCTCGATTACCCGTAATTACCCGTCATATTCGACGTGATAAGTGCACATGAAATATACCGGCTCGGCTTAATTGATTTATGAATTCTTTCTTTTTACTGCCTAATTACTTCTAATTAGAGAAACCTCGCGCGGGCTTCAGAATCGCAAAAATTCATCAGGGTCTTTTCCGCGTCCTCGCGGAGTGTCGATTTCACTGGAGAAACGCCGAAAAAAGAGACGAGCACGAGTCGCGAATTCGCGCTGCAGTCGAACGTGGTATAATAATAACAACGGCGAATACATATGGGTAGGCAATCTGATTTCCATAAATCTGCCGTGCAACAACAGCCTATATTCGACTCGGGGAGGCGACGCACACGCACGCGGGCTCGCTGAGGTCGCGTCTCGTGAGTTATTGTGCGCCGATCTTTTTTCTCGCGGGCGACAAGTTGCCGCGCGCGTGTACCGCTTGTAAGCGATTACTCAGTTTTGACTCGCGATGCATGCCGGATATCCCTGCGGCCCTGAGCCAAGTCTCCTCTTCGCGCGCGGCCGTGCGTGCACGTAGTCTGTCGAGACTCTGACCCAATTATTAACAGTTTGTGAATTCTAAACGCTAGATTTTGTGCATTAAATTCGTTGAGGCTGGCACGTTTGCTCTGCTCCGAATGGGATTCGGTATTTTTATTTTTATTTTGTAATAAAATTTCGGCACGCTCTAGTAAATGAAATTATGAGTGTCCTCCATGACATGGAAAGTAATACAAAGACTAAAATTAAGAAATTAAATTACAGAAAAGTGTACGCTATTTCTCGAATGAGATGAAAAAAAAAGAAATAAAATGATTTTAAATAAATATTTAATTCACCGTGATTAACTATTTTGAGAAAAATTGTACATAATTACAGAGTGAATATAAATCCACTTGAAACATTTATTTTAAATCGAAATGCTTTTTCAACACTAGTTTTGTAATTTTAAAAGAGTACCGCAACCTTTAAACGAACGAAGATCTAAAAATACTAACAAAATAAATGATATTGCTTTATAAAAAGAGTATTTTATCTATTTGAGTAATAATCCGGGAATAAGAAAAAGTCAGTAATAAGTCTAATAAGCTGTACGCTTATATTTCACATAAAAAAAAAATATAAAATTGCCCCTGGAATCAAATTAATTTAGTCATCAATTAATATCCTCACCCGAAGAAAAAATGGACCTTTTTAATCCCGCTCCTACCGGGTAAACTCGCTTCATTAATCAAATGCTCTGCCCGTTCGGATAAAAAAAAAACAGCCTCAAATTTTTAATATCCACGTCACTAATTGGATCGAGTCTGGCAGCTCGCGGACCCTCCGGGCTAAGAGTTGGATACTTGGTCCCGTGTATAAGCGTTCGCGTGGGGGGCTCTGCGCGCATAATGCACAGTGCGTGCAGTGGAGCTCGCGGCGAGAAAGGAAAAGGGAAAATGGAGCACGGCAGCCGAGGCAAGGAAGCAGCGGCCGCGCCTCGAGAGCCGAGGCGTAATCCGAGGCGTAGATGCACGCGGATACCGCGTAGCAGCCTCTCGGCCGGCGCGGCGCGCGGCCGTTAAGATCGACCGCCTCTTGCTACTGCATATAACTGTAACTCGCTTAATACAACTCCCGAAGGAGTTCGCTCCCTTTTTTCGCCCCATGCGCAAGATCACGCTCCCTTATCGGTCCACCAAATCCTCGAGTTTCATCAGACATCGATACGAAGCAATAATTAAAATCCCAAAGTATTGTTTCAAAACCCTCGCGTGGGCGTGTTTTCTACCGAAGTTATATACTCGCTATTTTTTGAGATGCGGGTTAATGGCTCAAATTGTCTTTTTTTTTCGGTCGCTACACGCTATTTTGCTAAAGCAATCCAGTCCATAAACTTAAGTGCTGGTTGCTTAACATACCGAGGAATAATTCGAGCCCGTATCTAATTTAAAACTTTATTAACAATAAAGATGCAACCCATTTACTCGCGGAGCATATTTCAAAGCGCGGCTAATTTGCTAAAAAGTTTTTTTTTTTTTTCATTTTTCTTTAAAATCGCAACCGGCCGTTCGAAACGAAAGCTCGAAGCGAAAGCTTGCAGCTCGAATTTTTATTCTACTATACCAGTATCTGCTCGGGCCGAGCGATAATGTCCGAGCGAGCGGAGGATATCGCCGTGCCTACGCCAGTCGCGCGGCGACGTAACGCACGAGCGGCTCGCGACAGCCGCGCGGCGAAGCCGAGGATGCATGGGCGTCGCCGTTGGGGGAGAGAGAAACCGTCTCGGGCGAGTGTCCGGCGCCGTCAAAAATGCAGGAAACGAGAGAGCAGCTCGCCTCTCGTTTATTATATACGACTGCCGCCGCTGCCACTTTCTTCGCCGATCTTCGCGCGAACGCGACTATGAAAGTGCAGCTCCATTAAGCGACGGTCGCTATCACGAAAAAAAGCTCCCGTTTTTCCGGACAACGAGGCACTACCGTAAATGGCGCGAAAAAATCTGCGCGGACGCGAGGATGCGATGGTTTCGTAACGTGAATATAAAGTGGGAGGCGCGCCGATTTTCAACAGAAATTTTTAATGTCTTCTTTTAAAACGACTTTCCTGGAGAGTGGAGGACGTTGTTTTATGAAAGGTGTATTTCTTATTCTTTTTTTTTTTTTTTTTTTTTAATTTTTTACGCGATGAAGCGTCCAGATGTGCGGCTCAGATCGTTTGTTATGGGTCGAGATGTACTTGGGAAGCGAAAGATTTTGGCCATTTCAACTTTTGTGAATCTCAGGGACTTGCAGTTCACTCCTTATTAAGTAAAAAAATGAGATCGCCTTAAGCAAAAGAAAAATTATGTTTTGCTGTTTTTATGACTGAATTTAAGATATGTTTGAAAGATGTGCGGAGTACATATTAAATTGCAACGGAAACAAGTAATTAATAATTAATTTACAAGAACGAGAATTTTTTTTATTTTACAGGTTTAAAATATATCAAACTTTAATGAATTATTTGCTGTCTTACTATTTGGTCTTAATAAAATTAATAAATTAATTAATAATTATGTTTAAGTTACAATTTAGTATGTAACATAGCAAATTAAAATCTCTTAAATAAAATTTAATCAAACGAAGTTTAATATCGTTTCGTTAAAAAGACCCTCAGCGAACAATAAACAATCATTGGCACGATCTTTTGCAATACAGAACATTCCGTGTCCGTCAAGGAACATGAAGGAACAATTATACGACGTAGGTACTCCGAGTGCAAGTGCTCCCCTAGAAATTCCCAACGGCGACTGAATTCACACCTAACGGCGTGGTTATCGACCGCGCGATCACGCGTGTCGCAACGTAATTTCAATTAACTACACAACTCCGTTTCTATTCTCTGAATGTTATTTTCCCCTCGCTGCGTGCGCTGATCCCCCGACTCTTAATCCCCATCGTGCATTAGCCGTGCGATAAGACTGGCGCGGCCGAGGAAAGGATCGCAGCCGAGACGAGGGAAGCGATAAGGGCATAGCAAGCCTAGGCGGGGCCGGCGTTGAGAGCCTCTGCTGCCGAGAGCGAGGCGGCCGATCCAGGATGTGGGTCGCGAGCCCCCGTGACGCGACTCCGTAGCCCCTGAATTTTGCAATGGACAGAGGTGAAACAGGAGCGGGCATCGCTCCCCGGCGATTATGACTAAACGCCGAACGGCTAAGTTTTTCGTGCGGACGTATTTATTGCTCTGAGATAAAAGAAGGCGGCTCGGCACGTCGATTCCCCGTCTCCGCATGCGGGATTGTTTCGGATGTCAGAATTCGCGGATTCATTGCGATGGTTGGCCTCGACAAAGAAAATCGGCTTTTATGTCAATTTCGGCCTTTCATTTGTTCACTCTCGTGCGTCCCCGGCTTTTTTCTCACTCGCCGCCGATTTTCGATTACTTCGGTTACAATATAAAGGATTCATACGTTGGGCCGGTATCTTTCAGGGTCATCGAGGAGGCCCGCCACGGTGGCAGCAGCTTCCGATCGTGCTCTCGGGAGAGACGTACACGGCGAAAATCCACAGACAGCTCTCGGCGATCGAGACTCGCCTGCTTCACTTTCGATACTTTCGAGGTCGTCGTATCCAGTGTCAGCGACGAGAGAGTCTCTTCGCTTTCGTTCGCCCGAGCGCCGCTCTCTACGCGTCTATTTGTATCGCAAGTGTCGGGGGTACGCCCACCGCTTATTGGCCTTTTCGTTTTATTGTAAAAGCCGTCCGATAGTTTGTGAGCGATGGACGTTCGCGTTAGAAATCGACAATTTTTCGATTCAATTTTGACAGCTACAATCGTTATATCTCGGTTGTTTAAATATCCCAGTAATATTTTTAAAGCAGATTCAATTATAATTTTTTATTAATTTAAAAAATTCACGATGTTTACTTATAATTATCATAAAAAGAGTCCTTTGAGTAATTATTAATTATTTAGTAAATATAAAAATGTTTTAAATACTTTAAATCGACGATTTTAAATTCTTGCTATCAAACTTTCCTACCTAACAGATGCAATTAAATAAACTTGTTTACGACGCGATGTCTAATAACATACGTAATACACAATCAAGATTTCAATAAAATAACTAATAAAACACACATTCAAGCAGCAGATCCACCAGCAAACATCATAATATCTTGCTTTCCGTTATTAACAAGCGTTAATCACGCAATCATGAGGTAAGAAAGTGGCCCACCCGTACCCGCTTGCAATTTTCACTTCGGCTTCGTTGACCCACAAAAATCGAAATCAAATTGATCCCCATCATCTACGGCAGCAGCACGAACCTTTGTTGCTCTTTGCGTTACGTCAGCGCGAAATCGCAATGATGACCCGGACCGGACGCGCCGAGCTCCAAATTGCTTCATTGCGCCACGCGGGTCATACGTTTCGTGACGGCGATGCAGTAAAAAAATTTCGACCAAGGAAATGACAGCGTGAAGAAGATCGAGTTTCGGCTAATGCGAGGGTGCGCGTTATTGCGCTGTGGGGCAAGAACAGGGTTCTTGAGGTACGGGGGTTCTGACGTGTCGCGTGTCCAGTCGGTTGCGTCAAGCGCTCTAACTATACGTGATCCCCGGTAAATCCAATAAGTCGTCGAGTTGCGCAAGGAAGGAAGCTGGTTCGACCTGACTTTTGCATCTGGAGGATTTTGCCGAGTTATGTTATGCGAAATGAATGGAAAGTTCTGCGATAAACCTTTTTTAGACGATTCGGGGATTGTTGGAACATGGTTAAGATCTTAAAGAAGTGTCAAAAGTTGTTTTGCAATTTCTGCGTCACCGAATAGGAAAGTATATTTTGAGCGGCTGTGATTTAACTGATAAAAAAAAATGTCCGTGTATAGTGGTCTATTATTTATTTTAGTAATGTAATTATGAAAAAAATGGAAAAATACTTTGAAAACCCTAATAAACATCAAAGGAGAATAAGAGAGCACGAATCTTGTCCTCTCAGGGTTGTAAATTATATACTCGAGAAAGTAAATCGAAATTACATGCAAATTTCTACTAATTACTAGTGTAAAAAAAAAAGCATGTTATAATTCCCTGGCAAACCAATCAATCATCCTCCGAAAAATGAACGCGAACTCTCAACATCCGCGCGCTACTTGCTCCGCGCGAGTTCGCGCGTAATTCAATCTTGCATCAATCTACAATGCTCAAATTCTCATCGTTCGCGTAAACGATTTTCAAAAGGTTCAGAAGCACAGCTCAATTACACATTATTAATTGATAATATTCTGTGCATCAGAATCACCGGCGGTATTATTAATCCGCAACACGAGCGTTTAAATTAGGCCTCCACGGTTTCGGGCTCTCGCTCTTACCGGGCACGCGAAAACGGTCTATTTACTCAGACGCACGAGCGGCAGGTACACATAGAGGCGGCCGGGCGAGGCGTACATCAAACGCGCCACGATCGGCCGATTTTTCGGCCCCTGCATTCGTCGATCTGGGAGATTGCGCGCGAAACATATTTTCTCCTGGAATTAAACATATATTCCCCCTCATATTCGCCGGCACATCGCCTTTTCCGCTGAAATTCAGCTACCGATTGCTGGGGCTTTCCCCACGGCGTTTTATGGAACATAATCGCGAGCGCGTACGTACGTGTGCGCGGTCGCAGCAGCTGCAGCCGCCGCCGCCGCTCGCGCCTAATAAGACTTTCTAAAAAGAGGCGCCCGGGTGAAAATATGAAAGTGAGAAGGGGAGATGCACTCGCGAAACTCGTACGAAGACGAACGGGAGGCGCGGCGTGTGTGTATCTCTTTCCTCCCGTTCCGGCTACCGGTCGCCGACGCTCAGCTGCCTCCGCTCCTGATACACGTATACCGGACTGGCCAAAGTCGCTTGATTGATCGTCTCTTTCTTATCTGCGCTACTCGCATACGTCGCCGATTTTTCACTGGCCTGCGGAATTGCGTTGAGAAGCCGTACGATTCTACCTAAACGGCGTCTGATTGAGATCAGCAAAATTTATGTGAATTATACGAATCACGAGTAATGTACAAGTAATTTATTGCTAATTTATTGGTAGTAATCAATGCATTTGTTGCAGCAGTTTTTTGGGTACTGAAACCAGTCGCAGTCACAGTATATCTTGGGGTACAATTAATGTACATATTGTAATTAATTCTTCATTTTATATCTTTAATAATGTTACCACCTAGTGTAAGAAAGATATTAATAAATTTGAAAATAATTAAATTGGCTGCATAGCCGTTTCCTTCTCTAAGGGCTGCAATTGTCTATATGCAAATGAAAGACTGGAAGAACTCAAATTTCTACTCAAACTAATAAATTATGGTTCTAAACTCATTGTTTTAATAATTTTTGAACCCTACAATTTAGCGATTAGATACAGTAGCCTAATTTAAGGTGGTGCATCCACGGTTTCCAAAATAAAATGACTACATCAACTTAATATGCGTATAAAAATCGATAATTGGCGTATATTGTGCGCCAATCGCCGGCACGTAGACGCGTTATAAGTAAATGATCTCGCATCGGGTGCGCTTCGTTAACGAGCCGGGGTTAGCGGTAGCGTCGGTAATGGGTTGCGTTGTATCTTTAAAAGTCGCTTTTTAATGCCGTGTAATTTAATTATATATGATTTATGCGAATCGATCTAAGCTTAACGTTGTAATTACTTTTATGGTCGTTATGTGCTAAACGACAACGCCGTAAAAAAACGTTAAATAGAAATTTACTGATAACTATTCCTTTTTTTTAACTTTAAATCATTTACTATTGAATAAAATAATTATTCTGAAGATTTATCGATTGTTACCGAAATATATAACGAGAGCATAGGTATCAAAGGATTTATTCACATTTCTAGGTCACTAATGTCGATTAAGATCTCGTAAGTATTGTCAGTTGCTAATAGATCAAAATCGCTTTACTTATTTCTTCTTCTAGAGCTTCTAGACTCATCAGATATTGATCACGACTTCGAAAATGTATGTAGTGTATCCCTAGATCTGGTAAGTAACAAAATCGCGATAATTGATTATCCTAAAATTATCTCCGATGGAAGAAATGTTATCGTAAAGACAATAAGTTTCAATTTCAGAACTTCTTAAATATGTAAAGCTAATTTTTTGTACATCTTTTTTCATTGAATGATCAAAATCTTACTAACTAAAGCTCAAGAACGAGATCAGACTGGATGATGAATTTCTCCTTTTGGACTTATCCTACAGTCAGGCTTTCCATAGCTTTATCAAACTTGAGATCCCGAGATAAGATACTTTTCTTGTATAGATTATCAGTATCTATCAGAAAGCACCTTCATCGCTATTTATAACGTATAGACATTTTTTTGCCCTCCCCAATAAGCAATCAGTACCGATTGGTTCAATTAACAATTTAATTAAGTAATCAGCATTGTTTTTTCGATCACGCACTAACTCCACCAGCGCATATGCATATTAACATCAAATTTCCCCGGTTCATTTCTGGCAGACGCCATTACTCATACATTTGGACTCTTATTGATATTAAATCGACTCTCTTTATTAATATTTCATCGGGATCTTTCGAAGTCGGGCGACAGTGAATTGTCAGAGCGCGCGTATAGCCCGAAGCGCGAAATGCACGGGCACGTGCCGCTGAATTACTTCCTTGTCCCCGTGGACTTCGTCGCAATTAATTCTGAAAAATAATATGCTCGATCGCAAGACGCATTCAATCGCTCTGTAATTAACTCGATCGAACTTGTAGCAATTAGCTGTTCATAAAGGGTTGGACAGATTATCTAACGTCGCCGGTTTCAGCGAAAAAAATCGCTTTTCTATTCAACGATATGTCTAATTTAATCGAGGGTTTCGTAATGCTCGCCATTGTGCATATCGACTGTCAATCCTACGTGGAGCGAGGTGTTCATTCGATTACAATGACATTTTTATCAAGTAATTAATCGATGCGTTTTTTTAAAATAAGATTTACCGATCCGTCAACGTTGTCAATTATTGCTCTGTAGTTGACGCAAATTGAATTAAAATAAACCATGTAATTTTAAGCGTCAATTTAAAAATGCACGGAAAATAAATTACATTAAAATTGTTTGATTGTTAATACATTTTGGCGAATCGGTTCCGACATTACATTGTGATAACAAAATTAGCGAAAGCGAGGCAACAATAGTACAGAAAGCGAGACCGAAGGACTTCCCCTCCGAGAGCTTTCACGCGTCGCGAAACCCGAGCGCAGCAGTCTCGGAGCGCGCGAGAGGCCGCGCGATAAGCCGTCCTCGGCTTCGGCCGTTGGCTCTTGGGCGACGTCGCTCGGGCGCGCGATCTCGCGCTCGGAAAAACCGGTCGCCGATTTCCTCGTGCGGTCTCTCGCCGTAGCCGCGCTGCCTCTAACAACATTCAAATGGAGGCACGACGTTATCTCCGCGGTGAAGGGGGGAGACCCCCCTCGTAAGTAACGTCCCCGTGCGGCTGTCTCTCTCCATCGGGCGGGCGCTGCACCGGTGGCCGCTTTCCGCGAGACGAGAGGCCGGATAAAAAATCAAGAGGAAAAAAAATCGGCGCACGCCTCTCGCTGGCGCGCGAGCGCACGTGTACGCGGTGGCGCGGCTCTGCATGTGTGCACAATTAGAGAGGCCGCGGCGCGCGAGAAGCTTTCTCTGGACCACCCCGCCCACAACGTCCAGGACGCGGAGGCTGTAGAAGCGGCCCGCCGGAGAACGGCCGAGTCCCCCTACTTGAGCGCGCACCACTTTGCGAATCCTCTGTGTACTGTGTGCCCGCTGCAGCGATAATACAAACCGAGCGCACGGCGAACACTACACACTACACTAGCCGATTTGGTGCACCGAGGAATGCATTTTGTAATGCAAAGGGCAGATTTTTGGGTAGGCAGAATTTTGGGGAATGACTTTTGCACTTGCATAAGTGTGAGACAGCATTAAGTGTATTTAAACGTTTTGTCGTTAAAAAGTGATTAATTTCTATGTTGCGTGGGGTACTATGTTACAAATGCCAAGACCGCGTTGGTAAATGCAATTGTTTTGTATGCGCAACGCAATAAAATTGAACTTTCAAACGAAACGTTGTATTCGATATCCCCCAAATAAATGATTGATCACGCATGGATGTACGCACAACCTATTACATTGGCTACAGATCTGACCCTCACGAAATGGCTACTGATCGTTAAAAATGGTTAATTAATTCTACTCAATTGAAACGTTTCACAATGCTGTTTACGATTACTTAAACCCCCTACTCGCGTATTAAATCGAATCTTTCAGACAATTATATTTGTAATCACAAGTATTAATCAAAGTCACGTGTACGCTGAGATTTTACACAATTTTTAGATCAGCGTACCGCGAGCGCGCCATAAGCAATAAATTCATTCGGCATGTCTCGATTGAATGGTTACACCGCCCTCCGGACTACCGACTGCTCCCGATAGTCTAAAAAAAAATCCATCGGCACAATCGCAATCGAACCGGCGTATCGAAATGAACTCTCTCAGAAGGAGGGCTGCTGCTGGCGGCACTTCGCCAAAAGAAAAAAAAATCGACTGATGTTGATTTACTCGGCCACATAAATTAATTACCGTGCACTTTCTATCTCTGAGCGATGAAACTCGTACGCTCGCCACTAACGGCGGGACTTTAATTGGAACATCCGTGGATGCTGCGGCGCTTCCTTCACTTTCGAGCGAGGAAACGGGCTCGCGCACGCGCCAAGCGGTGAAATTCAAGACGCGCGCAGAGCGGCTTCGGGGATGATCGACGACGCGCCGGAGCTTTCCAATTACCCGCGATTACGGCGCCGCGATTCGAGGTAATCGCTCTCGTGCGGACCAGCGGCAAAGAGGAGAGGCCGTGTATATCCTCGCGGGTGCCTCGTGCCCGATGGTCCACGCGAGCGAAATGTTTTATCCGGTTAATGAAATATTTATTCGCGTGATGGAGGTAATGTTTGCCGTTGAATTAAAACTTAATTTATTTCCCTTGTGCTCTGGTCCGCTGCGGACTTAATTTCACATTACAACGAATTTATTAAGTTACACTTTTATTGGTATAAGTCTCGATGCGCAATGTACGTGGACAAAAATAAAAATTCTTTATTTCTTTTTAATGACGTTGCTAATATTATTTTGAACGAGAATTTGTTACGTTTGTACCGATAAACAGTTTTCTATTAATCTAGTTGATAACACCTATTATAGTAAGAGCAACTTTTTTAACACTAAACTTGGACGAAAAGTTTCTCAACTACATCAAAGGCATTGTCCGATGTTCGAGTCACCGCATAACCGAAGGTACGAGAGCGATAACAGAAATTCTCAAAGTATATCGGGAGATTCGAGATGAAAACCTTGCTCCATATAGCTATATAAAGGAATCTTTAAAATAAAACAGCCGGTGCAACGCATATCAAGGCGATAAGATCGGACCAATCACTTCGAATCGTCTCGATGCCTCCTGCGCGGCACATAAAACGCCACAAAATTCATTTTCCACTCGCATCGCGTCGCTAACGATGTGATCGATCTACCCGCCCAGCGACCGCCATGGATGCCAATTTTTTCCATCGCGCTTTCACACGATTCCCAATCAATTACCCGATGCCGCGCACGTCTTTCTCATCTATTTTTCTTTCCCAAGGAACGGTAACCTTCGCCTGTACTTTTGCCTTGAATGAAGCATTTTTTTACAATGTCTTTGAAAAATTAAGTTATTAAGGTTTTTTTTAGAATTTTTACGAAGCTCGAACTGTGAGGTCCTGACGATTAAAAATGCGATAATTATCTTAAATATTAAAGAGATTTATAATTTTTGTTCGAACATGAAAATATACCGATGCCGCGTTAATGAGACTAGAGTTATTAATTGTAAATTGGGTAATTTAGAAATTTCTACTTTTTACCGAAATCTAAACTAAACATCCTTAAAATAGATCGACCAGTTACTTCAACACTTGATCTTTTCAGAAAGCAATTTTTCACAACAATAATTCACCTGTAATTGCTGAAGCAGCAGAAATCTCATCGCGGATAAAAAATTAATAAAATACCAAGGTCCGTCCATCCTCCTCTCAGCGGTACGCTTTTACCAATTACATTGTTCCCGGCACGCCTCGCCTTAATTGGCTTGCTCTTTCTCTCTCTTTCTCTATCAAAAAAAAGAAGGAGAAGCTTCGCAACCGTCCATCGTCCTCGCGGCTTGGGCTTTCTCAAAAATTCCGCGGGATTCATATGTAGGCGCGACTGCTCCCAGCGGGCATCCGCTTCCCCGGGAGCCCGCCGAGATTGATCTCCTCGCGCCCGGCTGGAGCAGGTGAAAGACGCGCGCGTGCGCGTGCGGCCTCTCTCTCTCTCTCTCTCCGCTCGCCGCGCGCTAATTGATGCAGCGAGCACTCGCTTTTACCCCCTCGCGAAAAATCCGCTCGTTAGAGTGAAGGCGTTCGCACTAAGAGAAAATTCACTGGGCGAGGTGCGTGCCGCGGAATGAGAATAAAAAGGAGAAGCGACTACCTTTTTCTCTCTTCATGGGCTTGTAAACGACACAGCGACTCATCCGGCAAGATGAGCGTATGTGCGTTTTATATATATTATATATATAAAACGCGTACAAAGTTACAAAGCAAGTGGCCGAGTGAAAGTAAGTCATCCGCGCAATTTGATCTGATTTTTTTATTTGTCAATTGAGCGACTAGCGTCCAGGTGCTTCACAGCCTATAGCGACTTAGGTAAAAGTGGAAGGCTGATTATCAAAACTTAAAAAGTACAGCGCGACCGTATTAATTACCGAGGTGCATGCACCAAAGATAAGAACCGAGTGCTTTCGCTTTGGCCGAAGTCATAATATGCTATTTGCATTAATAAACTGCATTTTTTTCCGCCGCTAATTTGAGCTATGTATAAAAAAAAAAAGTAATAGAAAAGCGTTGTAGGAGGCAAAATTATAACGGACGGACTGATAAATTAAATAGCTTTTAAATAATATAGAATTACAGATTTAAATATTTATAATACAATGTATTCATTCTGCACTTATATAAAGAAAGAGATGAGTATAACTTTTTTTAGTTTTAGACTTTTCATTTTTAAATTAACGTAATTATAGACATTTTCAGACAAGGACTTTTTTTTAATACGAAATGTTTAAATCTGTGTAAAAGAGGTTTTAACATTAATCTAAAATAGTCATGACGCAAACACTGAAAATTAAGAGAAATGAGCAATAAAATTCAATCACGTTCTCTAACATAAAAAAATATGAAGAATTAATTTAATCGACAGATTATTCACGAAAGTGCCACGCCGAATTGAAAGTCTTACTCTCGATCGAAATAAATTTTTACAAAGCTTCGCTTCAAAAGTAGAATAGACCTATTGAACCACATTTCGAAATCCAAAGTACTAAAATTAATAATCATCCAAATAAATAATGTTCATCCTATTCCTAACGACGGAGAATAACACAAATCATCCTCGGCACGCGGCAGAATTAATCTCCTTCAAGAAGCAACTTTCTATCGGTACCAATGCTGGATTCGCTCAACAACATCGTCGAGCTTCCGAGCTTTCGGTCCTCTACGAAAAAAAAAAGACCCACCACTAAACGCACGCGCTCGAGTTGCGCGGGCAACGGCTCTCGGTCTGTACCTCGTCGAGGAGTGAAAGTAACAGGCGCGCGCGCTCCTCTCCGGTATCACGCACCGGACGCGCGACGCTCGTTAGAACTGTAGCACTGGTCCGCAGCGGAGAAGGGGGGTATGGGTATAGACCGGTCTCTAAGGCTCCTCCGCGCGCCTCTAGGAATCCGCCTCGATCTCCGCGGGACAGGCCGCAACCGCCGCCGCCTTTCTGTCCGGGCGGCGATCTCTCGGGTCCAGGCCGCTTGCGAAATCGCCCCCTGCACCTGAAACGTTGGGTCTCCCCCCTCCCCCGCCCCGTAGAATAAGATAACCGGCATCACTCATGCGGCACGTTTCTTGATTATCGCGCAAGAGGAGCCGGCTTAGCCGCCACCGCTCGATTTTTTTTTTTGCAGCAGCGGCAGCCTGTCCCGCCACTCTTTCTGTGTTTGTGTGTGTACGAAAGCCTTGCATACGCGGGCTGGTGCGGTTTTGCTTATCTGTGCGCGATTTATGCGCACCGAGGTTCATTACGCCCGGCGCGCACTTTCCAGCCTGTGGAAATTCGCTTTCCGCGCGTGACTCCCGGTGAAACGCAGATGATATGCATGCGGCAGTCCAATTTTTCGCGGACCGATCGGAGGGTTGATCCGATTCCCGAACGCACCTTGTGCACCATTATATGAGCTTAAGTAGATATATATATATGTGTGTAGATTCTTATGCAGAGGCGGAGCTTTCGCGAGTCAGATTTTCCCATGTTCCGAGACACGAGGAGCTCATACGCGATTGAAAGGGTTCACCGCAAGGAAAACGTTAAAGAATCGCGATCCGTCGACGTTGGTGGAGTGACATCTAAGGAGGTACAGAACGAACGCGCGCAAATCCCTGGATTGTCAGTTAATGGTCGGACAAGCGATCACTATGAGCTAGACACGTGCTACGCTGGATTCTTTTACTTTCAATTTAGATTCAGATTCTGATGCTGATTGATCCGAAAATCTTTCGATACCATACAACTTCATTACCGCCGCGAATTCTTGGGCAATTGAACGTCGGTAAAAGTACGCGGGTAATTAGCAGCGAGATAACCACCAGGGAGAGAGGATAGAATCTGATTTTTAAGAAAGACAGTGCCCCCGCAGATATCTAGGGGACTTTCCATCGCAACGGCGACGTCAGAATTTTTTTATTCGAGAGGAATGAGATCGAATCGTCGATCGCCTTTTTTTCATTTCTCCGCGTTTTCAACAGCGCAGAATAATCAAACATTTCTCATTAACCCGATGTTCAGTATTTCAAGAAATCCATCCAACTGGACGTTTCTAAACTCCATTATTTCGGTAATGGTAAGGTATACTATATAACGATCACTGGTCGTCCGAGTACAAAAAGAAAAAAGAAACTGGCTCCAACTTGCGCAATTTAATTTATGCAAACCGTCCGATCCATCGCATCCCTCGTGACACGTGAAAAGGTGCGAGCCCGCGTGCCTGATCATCCTCATCGGTCTCGCGCCTCACGTAGCGCGCGTTAAGTCCAGCGCGCCTGCAATCGTGGAGATTTCCGCCACGCGCTCCATGTCGGATTCCTTCATCGTGAATTTCGCGAATCTTAAGGTGTGCAAGTCTCGGCCGTAAAGATCGCGGAGATACAGACCGAGAATTCCGGGAAGATGGTTTTGGCATTGAAGGCGTTGTGTGCTTGGCAAGGAATTCCTCGGAGCACCTCTGACATCCGAGTTTCGTCGGTCGGCTCGTTTGCCCGCTGGAATGTTGCAATGAGGGAGATCTCGAGCAAGTACTCGCGAAGCGTTATACGAAGTACGCGACCTTTTATTAAATGGTGCGGCTCGCTGAAAATGTGGTACTATAATTTTTGTGGCCGTCGAGGCGAATATCAAATCGTTGAGTTGCTGACGGTACCCGGAATAACGATATTTCGCGACGACAAGGTTTTGTTAATTCGAAAGAAACTGAAAAAAATAAAAATTATCGCAATAAAACTGAATGGTGTGGACTTTAAGTTATATTAAATGTTGTATGCAAAGGGATTAGAGTACGTCAAGTACTTAATAAATGCGTAAAATATGTTTGTAGATTACAGCTTTTAAAAAGTAAAGTGAAACTGGAGGACAAGCTTTGATTTAAAACCTGTTGGATAAAAATTTTACTGATTTATACTAAGTTACATAAATTACTGGACAAGCGAAAAAAATGTTAACATCGAACGATTCAAAAACCACCAAAGCTTGATTTTCCGCAGTTGTTAATTTTTCAAATTGTTATCTTAATACTTCGCAAATTTACTTCAATGCAACTATCCTTTAATGGGATAGAATTTTCTAAACAAACTTCAACGCTTATTGACTAATGAAATGAAACGAGTATATTATTTTAAAGCATCGATCGATATAAGGAAGTAATGCATGCGGTCGCGGAGGCTTCGCGCTTTGCAAAGGATGGGCAAAAAAGTATTCCGGAGTACGGAAGATTTGTATTTTGTAGGTACGGAATGGAAAGCAGAGGAAATCGAGTGTACAAGGCGAGCCGAGATCCCGAGGGCATCACGCTCGGTCGATCGGCCCGCGGCGACACACGCCGCGGTCCCGCTTGCGCGTTATAAGGCTTCGACGCGCGCGACCGTGCCGGGGCTACTCGCGACGGCACGTGTCCGATCCCCGACCCCGAGACACGCTTCGGCTGCTCCGGGCGCGCGTGCAAGCGCATCGAGGACGCCTCCCTTGAGCCTGATCGCCGGCCGTTTACTTCAATTACCGATGCGCACTGCGCCCTTCCCACTGCATAATATTTTTTTTTTTGTATAATTGATGCAATTGGTGAACTTTTACATTTTCGCGATTGAAGGTGGTATAATTTAATTGATTGGAAGTGTTGTGGATGACATTAACGGTATAATTAGGGCTTAATTAACCGTTGTTACATTATTAACAGATTTAAGCGAGCAAGATGTTTATGTGCTGATAAGATTTATCAATTTTTATCATTTGTATTATATATCTTTATTTAGAAAATGCATCGCTTACTTTTTTGTACTTTTTACATATAATATTTTTAACGACTCTACGAAAATAAATTAATTTATTTCAATATGAACTACATAATTTAATGAATCGCTTTATTATATGATGTCGATAGGTTCAAATTTAAATTATGAATAATTTCAAAAGTTCGTACTCGTTTGGTGTTATTTTCATAAATCGATAAATCTTAAATTAGAATGTCAACATTTATAGTATGAAATACAAAAAAATCAAACACATAAATATTAAGGCAGTTAATCTAATCGGATGACTAAGCAACAAAAACAAAAAGTTACAATCAGGTTTACTCTACCTAATAACTGAATTTGAATTACACTAATCAATTAAAGTTTATTTACATTAAATAAGGAGATCGTAGGACCTCCTCCACCAATCATGAGGGATTTCTCCACGAAAAATTATCCTTAAGCGTTTCAACTACCGCTGCGAATTAAGGGCATCGGGCAAGAGATATAAACGGCGCGCGGCCGGCCGCGGGGCATAATTCGCGCAGATTTCCGTGGTACACGCCCGCGGTTGCGAAATTCCCGGAGGCCGTTGCGGTTCGAACTAGATCAGATGAGGCCGCGCCGCCGCCTTCCTTAATTCGTCCGGCCGAAGCGCGGCAATTATTGCCTTCCGTCGTCCCCACACACGAAAGTCGCCTCTCCCGTCGTGACGCAATTGCGTCCGGCGGCGATGACAAAAACAATGAGTGAAAAAAGGGTGCTCGCGAAAACGTTTCTCCCGCGCCGTTATGCGCACGTACCTGGGCGATAAATACATGCCGCTTGAAAATTTCCCCGTCCTTTTTTTTTTTTTTTTTTTTTTTTTAATTCACCTGGTCAAGGAATGAAAATTCGGTACACGCCGGGCGGTTGGGCAATTCAGAGCGCGGTGTTTTGACGTTGCGTTACGTGATCGAAGGCTATTAGCAGGAAGGTAAAATATTGTCTCGTTACATACGATCGCGATGCAAAAGTAAACAGAGATTAATGTAATAAACGTGTGGCTATGAAATTTTGTTTCCATTACACAGCAACTTTCTTCATTATACGCCCGAGAAGAGTGCGGAAAGGATTTCGAAAATGGAGCAAGGTCCATCCGAGATTCCAGAAATTCATCATCGGTTTCATTAGGCATAACTTTGATTTTGAATACGCTCGTTCGGAATGACGCTCAAGGACGAAATCGTTAGAAAATGTGAGAAAAAAGGGCTACAAATAAAATGTAAAATCGAGCACTAAAATTGGGTAGAGCTTTCGAAAACTACCCTTTTCCAGACATGCACGCACACACTTTCGGCTTTTGATGTAAACATAAATCGATGAATATATAACGAAAGAGTGACACGGACATCTAAAAATAGAAACTTATTCAAATCGCTCATAATATTGAGTGATGGTGTTGTGTTCCAAAATTTGAATATTCATACATTCTTCATAATATCGGAACTCTTCTTTGCTTCTAATGGGTACCTCATCAATGAACCATAAGACAGATAGGAATCTATTCTTACGAAAGAGCCATTCAGATGACAGCTTTCCGAATCGTCATTCGAACATCATCAGGATGAGAAATTAGTAAGGGCGCTAGCCTTGACATGTTTAGAAAAATTCTACCAGCGCCGGCAATTTTTGAATGGACTCAGATGCTTATCGATTGCGATTAGGTAACTTATTAAAAGAATTGCCTTAACCACTTTAGAAAACATCACACCGGGTCTTCTGATTACGGGTATTATCCACAAATTTGCAACGATTGCGTCGCCTCTGACTGAAGAAAAAAGGTATTTCGAGGCTCGACAAAACTCTACGGAAATTCAGAGAGTTGCGGCAACGGAACCACTACACGGTCCATTATAGTATTTTGACCAATCGGTGAATTAATGTTCAATCGGCCAATTAAAAGAAAACCGTAATTGTGGCTACCTTATAAACGATGAAATTATTCAAAAACGCGTCGAGCGGGTACCTTTTTCAGGCGCACCAGTTATGACATGCTATACTTGCACGGCGGATCGAAGGCAAAGTCGGGGAGGAGTAATGGAGGTACGCAGAGAATTCCGAAAGTATCCAGCAGCATCGATCACAAACTCGGCTACGTAAAAGGCGGCGCCTTTCGAACTCGGAAAATTGATTTTCCGGGAGCTTCGTGATCGCGTTGGTCATTATTCAATGCCTTTCTATTATTGCAGAATAATTAACCAAGAGAAAATAGAAAATTCCGTAGGTAGCTAACGAAATTTCATTTCGCGGCTTTTCATTGTGATGCTCGCAAAGTATCGCTGTAATTCTCAAACGTAAATGCAAGGTGTGATTTACAGCTTACTTGTACTTTGAGTGCAACGAACGTGATACTAATATCAAATTCTCATTTATTCTATTCAAAGAAATACGAATTTAATACGATAACAACTTTATCCATGAATAATTTATCAGTTGAATAAAGTAATTTATAGCACAAATTTTGTAATCTTCAAAAAAAGAAATTATGCAACTAGATCAAGTAGTTCTAACTTTATAGTAAGCTAGTTCTATACATACATTTGCAAAGTTATCTTAATCTTTTACCTATTTTACGGTTTTTTAATTAATCACAAGGAATTTTTTACTCTACTAATTATCCATCCAAAGTATATTGACCCGAAACTATTTCTTTCTGCATTATAATTGCAGAATCCATCAGCAGCCGGATGAATCGGAGTACGGCGCGGTTCGGCTCTCGGCCGACAAATACAGTTTGTGAAATTGAACGTATATAGAAGCCTGGGCGTAGTCGCGTGGATACTGCGCGACGACGATCTGATAAAACGGCCGGTCGCCGCCTTTCCCGCGCGGCAGTTCGCCTTTCGGATCATAAAAAGCCGGCTCCTACGAGCGACCGTACCCGCCGCCGCGGTAGCAGCCTCGTCCGTCTCTTTCCACTTTCCTATAGTTGGACCTGTGCAAATGCCTCTAACCCACCTCGACGTCATGGATATATATACGCGCGTCTAGCATCCGCCTGCGGAATTTGCATTCGAGCTTGTGTGAGTGCGCTGGAGCTCACGCGCGCGCGCTCGGCACTTACGTAAGAGAAGACCAGAAGCGGTCGTCGAGGAGCAAAACTCGATCGCCTCGCGCCGTTCCGCGAACGTTACGCACGGTTCGCTCGGATTTTTCCCGCACCGAAAAACGCCGCGGGCACCGCCGCGGCCATCGCTCATGGAAATGAGCCGCGAGGATGCATCGCTAATCCGCCGGCACAGCCATGAGAATGCCCGGGTTTCGCTTTTCGCTCGCCGCGAGGAGAGCAATGCGTAAGCCTGCCGCGCATTCCTCCCCCGTCACTTTTCTCCGCTCGCCCGAAAATTTATGCAATTATCGGCCCCCCCCGTTCACCAGGAAGTGAGTGGCTTTGAAAATTCACCTCGATTATCCTCTGCACTTATATGTATCCCCCGCCTATACACCCGCCTTGTTTTGAAGACGATCGCAACGTCTTTAGCCAATAGACATTTGCATGCGCCTTTGATAAATACAATTCGAAACTTCGAAGTACTCGGTCGAGGTAAGACGAGGAAAAGGGACGAGAAAGGAAGGAAGACTAGGAGAAATACGATTAGTATTGTGGACCACCCATGCACCGACCCCGCATATATACACGGGCAAACGCGCGACCCTCGACTCGTCTCCCATCCCCCTTTCCTGCCCTCGTAATAAGCAAGCGCTCATGTCAGACGGCCGGACAACAAGCGCCGAACGTGTAAGCCATCCTCGGATCCGCCTCGATTTATGTCAATATCCGGCGCTTATTGGCGTCGACACGCGGCTGTATCTCTTATCCTAGCGTGTGTTTGCGGCGCCGACCACGTCGATTATGAGCCTCTACTACGGTTAGCACGTCGTTGCTTGAACCCTTTGCCGATCATCCTGTGCGTAGGAGTCCCTCCGCGCCCCCTTCACGACCTATTTATTGGTCCTCCTCTCGTAAAGGTGTTCACTACTCATCGATGTGACCTCAATGCTTCCCAAACTCTCCAGTCATCTCACAAATAATAAAGCCGAACCCGAGTATACCATGGTATTACACAAAAAATAATATCGCAAAGAGAGTAAACGACGAAATGAATAGAGCGACACACTCGAGAAGCGGCGAATTCTCGGTCACGACTTTGTTGGCGGAACTTGATGGTCCGCCGCCTAGTTCCAAGGTGCCTCGGCGTGCTTAAAAAAAAAAAAAAAAAAAAAAAAAAAACGAACGGCTGAAATCACACGGCGGTGGCCGGACGGCGTCATGAGCGGCTGCAGCCTCCAACGCCTCCAGCCTTCCTTGTCCGCGCGTGTGCGCCCGCGCGTCCTTATGCTCGATTTCTAAAACGGCAAAAAAATTCGACGGGTTGACGATCGATCCAGGGCTACTGATCGGCGCGTGTTGCAACACCGAGGCAGTCTGAGTGGGATAAAATACTTAGCCGCGTGCGGGCCTTGATCGCGAGCGACGAAACCTCTTCACGCTCTTAATTGACTCGCGTATTGTCCGCGCGGCGTTACCTAACGCGCACGCGTTGTTGTCGGCATTCCCGCCGATTGTAAACACGCTGCCCGGGGTAACGCAGTATCGCGGATTACAAATGAAGCGGAATCAGCTGGGGTTTATTACATCGATGACCTTTGATAATTGAGCCATTGTTATGAAAAGTGTTGAATGGTGAATAGTTCAACAAAACTATGGATGCTAAATGTGCAATTATTGTAAGATACTATCGATATTTCTTGCTTTCTTTTTTGTTTGTACGTGTGCGTTCGCAAAAAGCTAATTGATATTGATACTTTTTAGAGTAGAAAATCTATTAATTTTATAAATTATTAATATTACCTGCTTAAGTTACAAGAGGAAATATTAAATCACGAGAGTAAGAAATACACCGCAGATAAGCAATTAAAAAGCAGAAGCAACTTGTTAATTTGTAGATCTAAACATATAAACTTAGTCCTACAACTGCATTATCGGATTAAAAATCCAAAGCTCATGAGATGATTAAACGAAGGAACTCCATCACGACACTTACGAGTGGCGACTCGCAAGCAAAGATTTTACCAAGCCCGCCGCAGTAAATCGAAAGCTCGTCGCGTGTATTTTTGTCCTCAACTTTTTTTTATCTCTCTCCCTCTCTCGCTCTCATCAAAGCGTCGTTCTACCCAGAGCGTCGACGTCCTTTTTCCCTCGCGTCGCGGGCTCGAAGCGAAACAGCCTTGTCGAACAAGTCGTAAGCAGGCAGTGAAACTGGAACGAGTACCGCGCGGTTCGTCTCTTCTTCCTATGTGCCTCCTCGTCGCATGTCGGCGAGTTTCTAAAAAAGAAAGGAGAAGAAGCCGTGGGGAGTCCAAAAGTCGCGGCTAGCTTATATAGGAAAATCGTTTATCTGATTACCGATGTATCGCCTCGGCTTTTCACACGCAGCTGGAATCATGTCAGCGAACGGTTAACATGACTTTTCTCGCGAGCTTATATCGTGCTCGACTCGTTGGATAATTAAAAAGAAGACGCGCAATAAAAAAATTCGCGCGCGCGCGCGCAAAGCAGGATTAACGGTGGGTCTGTCGCAGGAGCTCGGAAATTCGCTAAAAATTACGATAATTATGCAAAGGAGCGCACCTTTCCCACGCATCCCCTAATAGCGACGATTTTCTGTGCGTTGCTTTAATAATCAGGATATCCCACGATAGTTGCCAGCGATTTGACAGGCCGTAACTGTAAAAGCGAACAAATTAATAAAGAGTATTTTCAAACGACCGGTATATACACCCGATCTCTTGGCGATCTTCAAAAAACAATATACACAACGCTAACCGGCCCATTAAATCACCTCCCCCCAACTGCAGTGTACACAGGTCTCATTGCAGCGATAAGCTCCTGCGGGCGATAAAGGGATCGCAGTTGCGCCCGCGGCACAACGAATCCATACAGATCGGCGTTTCGCAACGTCCCCGGGTGTAAGTGCAGCGCTTGGAATTTTTGCGGTCGGCCGCGAGGCTCTAGCGTTTCCTGGGAGAGCGTCCGGCAGGCAGCTCGTCCTTGGAGCCGTTATACATACACAGAGGCGCGGGCGCTCGATTTTATAAAATCCGAGGGGCCGGCGTGTAACACCCACCGACACCGAGACCGAGAAAAACGGCCACCGACACGCCTTTCGACTCTCCGGCGCTCGTTTTCTGCGAGCCGCCGCCGCCGATACATTCCGCGGTTGCACCACCACCTCTCGCGCGCAGCTCCGCGTCTATTGAACCTCTATCGGGCGATTGTAGCGCTTATGATGACTGCACGGCCGATCTCTTGCAAAAGCTCAATTTATTTAACAACGAGAGCTGCTCTCCGCTATTGAGTCCGGTAGTCGCGCGCGCGCTCGCGGTTCTAGAGATTTTTTCGCACCACCGGTCTTGTGCAGCCTAGTTTCGCGCCGATTCCGATTATGATTATGATTATGATTGTGATACGGGCTGTGAATCTGATTCTGGGGCCGCTCAATAGGCACTGAATGCCGGGGCATGTATATATACTCCGACCGCCGCGGCGGGACGTAATTATGACGTTGCCAAACCCCGACCGGCTATATTTTAATGCAAACTGAATGTTCATCTAATTACTATTGAGTTGAATTCGAACTCGAGCTTTCCTTAATTACACCGATCGCCAGTGATACACTATCGCGTATTTTATCACACTTGAAAGGTGGCCTCAACGATGTGTCGAAATAATGCGGGTAATACACGAATTCCTCGGTAATGTCAAGTCGCTCGATACCCGTGGATGCCACATTTTTCTGACAATTTCATTACGAGCCAGGGTAATGATGATTGCACTGTGGGATAAATTAATATTTCTAATGCGAACGGAGTGACCGAATCAGCTATGCGCATATCAATTAGATAAATAATTCCAGCTAACAAATTGAATATTAAAAGATCGGAGACTTGTCTTCGCCGTCCGATCGTGCGTGGGACGACAGATCACCAGACGATAAGCGCCTGTATAACGTGTGCAGCTAGCAGCTCTGAAGTGAAGGGATCCACCGATAGGCTTGACTTCTTTCATCGCTCTGTGGACGATTTGAATAAAGCTTGCCACACGGGCAAAACTTTATGACTCGCTAAACGCGGCAATTAGCGTCGCCTTCTTTTCCTACTTGCTTCCAGCCTCGAATTACCCAGCCGAACGTTAATTCGCAATTCTACGATCCTTAGGAAACTCCTCCGCGAGAAAACTAGCTGCAAATGCAGTTTCAACCATCACTCTGGAAAATCGGTACGTCGATATATCGGGAGTAAAAAACCGTGGAAAAGGGCGAGAGAGGTTATCGATAATTGAGTAATAAACCATAGAGAAAATTGAATTCGCCCTGGATGAAGAAAAAAAAAAGAGTAAAGATCAGCACGAGACTTCCCAATTATGAGACGAGAGGAGAGAGCGCGCGAGGAAGCCGTGGAGGAGGGGCGGGAGATCGGTCGCCGGAGATAAACCGGTAAATTGGGTAATGGACGTTCGGGAGTGCGACGCGGCGGGGGCCTCGAAATTCAATTAAATCGCGGTTGTCACCGCTGCTGCAGCGGTGACGGCGGCGGCGTGGTTATTATAATGCCGCTCGGTTAACTCGGCCGAGGTAATCGATCGCGGCGGTCGATGCAGAGCGCGTCACACGACACCGCCTTGAGTGTCGTTACCCCGAGAACGTCCTCCTGAGGATCCGTGCATTGGCGGTGACGCGCGCAGAAATCGACGAGCTCGCGACGTGAAAAAGAGAAAGTTTCGATACCAAATTATCTCATCTTCCTAACGGGGGTCCCCCATCCCCCTTTCCTCCTTGGAGATATTAATTTAGATTAGATTGATAACGGAGGAGAGTTTACATAATGCACGGGCGTATGTGAGTCTGACGTAATGTTAATGGGCCACGTGAAATTCTGCTCATTGTGTGTAATCATCGTCGTTTTAGATGTGCCGATATAATTATAGATTAGCAAGAGAGCCAAGGTTGTCGGTGTATTTTTGTGAAACATTTGCGGTGGTTGCACGTCGGAATTCAATTAAAGACGCTTTTAAGCGTGGAACGTACCAAGTCACTCGCGGTAATCGTGACATTATTGTTTTTAATTTTCCATTATGCGCGAAGAAGCCTAACCGATTGTTTCTAAAAAAAAAAAAAAAAAAAGAAAGAAACGCGGCTGCGTTTCTCGGCTTTGCGCAAAGTCTTAGATTCCGGTCAGATACCGTGTACGCCGACCTGAAAATAAATGGAGGGGAATTGCTGGAACGATTCGTTCGGCGTTAGATAGAGAGTTCGATAAATCAGTAGGTTTATTTTGTAAGGTGGCGAAAAAACTGTCGTTTCAATATAATACAAAACAATTTACGGTCATAAAGTAAAATATATGTTTTGGCGTTTAAATCGAGAGAAAAGCCTGCACTGCGCTGCTAGCCGAAAGTATGTACTCGCTTGCTCGGTCAATTATCCTCGAGACGAATTGGAGGGTCAGGGTATCTTGGTGCGAATTAATTATCTCCTCCATGGAAGAAAAAAAGGCGTTGATGAATGATCAGTGCTATCTTGCTCGCCGATCGTACTATTCAAATCCGTCCAACCCAGTTTCGCCGCGGCGTAAACAAAGCCGAGCTGTGCTCAATGACGCTGGCGCGTCTCATCCGCACCTGCGAACTGAATCAGCGGCGATTTTGGTGTCCGACGCCTTGAAGAGCGCGAAGCTGCTTCGTCGAAGGCCGATCGATCGTGACTCACTCCCCCCGCGGCCTCAGCAAGAAAATCGCGCCACGAGCTTATCGTTATCGCCGCGCGGGAATTAGCTTACATCGATGAAAAGAGAATCCAGGGGTCGTTACAACACTCAGCTGCGTGATGTGTGCGAATGAAGTTGCATGATTCCGCGCGTAAATCATTGGATTGTAAATGCGAGGCGCATTCAATACGCGGGGTGATCGAGTTTACGACGTGCGGCTGTTCTTTTAATCGGAAATTTTTGTACAAATTATTTTTGAGATGCAAACGCGCGTAGGGGGTTCGATAAAATGTTAATGCGCGAGAAGTCGTTTGTATAAGGCCTACAAGATTTACATTATAAATCATAACTATCCGGCGCTGAGCCTTTACCATGGTACTTAATTCATGCGAACGCGATTATGCTCGATAAGATATACTGTTGTACTGTTATAGTGAACTACATTTGTGCCGCATCGATCCCCATTTAAATCTCCGATAAGACAATATTTAGTTGTACGCGATTAGAAATAATATTTGTTTTAGCCCGGATTCAGCCGGCTGTCATTTATTACTGTGCGTATATAAGGCGATACAAACGACTTAAGCGCCCCTCATTTAGAAACTTTATGCCCGTAACGGCGCGTAAAATTGATACTTAAACTGCCGCTTACGGAATTAAATCGACAATTTCGGTGATTCGGTCACGGGAATAAATTAACACCTCGGCTATACACGGGTACCGGCAATAAATTTGACTCTTTTTTTACCTCGGCGACGCTTAATTTGGAATTCATCAGCGCTAATAAGGCAGTCGGGCTCGCGCTATTTTGATGAATGCCACTGCGGAGTCTCTTTAATAGCTGCCGCTCGAGGAGCTGCCTCTCTCTCGTTTGCCAGTCGGGGAGAGTGGCCTGCCGCGCGCAATGGAGTGAGATAGAGAGAAAAAGCGATGGGCCCCCGAAGAAATTGATGCTCCTCGTATGATAATGAGGGGCCGCTATTCATCTCTCGCCACGTCGTTTATTAGGCGCCGCTAGTGCGTAATGCCCGGGCTCGGATGCCTCGCCGTTCGACATCTCGCGGGGGTCAGGTACGTGATGCCCTGCGGTTCGTCGGATTTTCCGTTAAAGCGAAAACTGGGTAATGCCGGTCTTTCCAGTTATACTTGATGTGCGCGCAATTTTTCGCATTAAGGGGCATGATTTTTTTTTTCTTTCACGGGGGCCGCTTGCACATTATCCTTAGTGGGGGCGATTAAACAAGCTATCTCGATGAATTACAATTGAGAGGGTGTTGAGACCTGTTGCCGATCTCTATATCGGCTTGTATACGACTTTCCCGGTGCGAATATGCGGAGAGCTAGATTGCTTTGTGACTAATGGATTTTTGATAGACTCGCGGATTGGACTCGCGTTACAGATATTAGAAATCACTTTGCTCTATTTTCTACAAATTTTTATATTGTGTCGTGTCACTATCTTTCCTTGTCCGTCGAAATAATTGATTATCCGGCTATCATTTTCGCTACATATTAGTTACCTCACCGTTATAGAGCATCATGATAAATTACCGAAAAATGCGTAAGACGGAAAAAAAGGTGACGTTCTATTTTTCAATACCGATTTAGATCTAATAACCGTTATATCTTAATTGATCACTGTTTTTCTAATTCCCTCGTTTTTATCAAAAACTCATTTACCCAGGTCGTACAAGTAAATTAATTAATGAATATTATATATCAAGCACAGAGTGTACTTTACCGAGTCTCTAGCGATATCATCGTCATTAAATTAAGTTAAAAACGCATTTTACGGTTCAGAACAGGCATTTAAAAAATTTATTGTAAAAACTTAAAAAAAAAGTTTTAAAAGTAACCTTCAAAAAGGTCAATGAAAGATATTATTTATAACAAAATTTTTAACCATCTTATAGTAAACAATTTTTAAATTATTTTATTGAAGATCAAAATACCCTCCCGAGTTTTGATAGACTCGTTCACTAAGTGGTCATGAAACTTTGGCAACGCCACGTAAATTATTTAACGAACGTACAAAAGTGAAGGAATAATGCTCGGAGTAGTGTGGGCCGCGTCGCTCGCACACGAATTCCCCATCTGCCGAAAGAGCCCAAGAAACTCAGGTTACACACTTGCAAAGCTTTAGAGGCGATAAGGCGCTCTGTAAAAGGTATCCGCTCGGCTTGTGCAATAGTGAACGTATAGCGGATGTCAAGCCACCGCCTCGCGTGTTTCAGCTCTCGCGGACTCGCGGCTCGCGCAAAAATTATCTCCCGCACCCCTGCGCGACTCGCGCTCGTCTGTACCGACGCACACGTGCACCTCGACGCCTCGCAACCAGGAAGTCGAATTCACTCGCGAAAAACCCGGAAAGACGCTGGAGCGCACACTCATTGTATGTATATGCGCGCACCGAATATCTTTAATCCTTTGTGCGCTCTCGAACGACTCAATTTGGCGCGTGAGCATGACCACCGTTCGGCAGGGCACCTAGTGCATCCGATATCGGCAAGTTGAACGAATGGACGAACGTTTAAAGGACAGTGTGTGCAGCGGGGCATCGTCGTGGCGACGATCGAGTGGGCTGACCCGAATCCTTGCGCGGACGATCGGCAAAGAACGGCCGGCAAAAAGGTCGGCTAATCGCGCGCCAGCGATCGGCGTTTCTTTTGACGTTTCTTCGGCTACTCCGCGCGCCGACGGTCGCCTCCTTTTTACCGCTGTCGCAACGAGCAACTACGATAGCCTTTGCGCGGCAGCGGTCGCCCCGTAAAAATGCGATCCCGAACAATCGCCGAGTGATCGATCGGATTGCATGAATGACGTTTATCGCACGACCGCGAGCACCACCACCACCGCGACGCGTACACACCGGCGAAAGTGAAATCACACTAGCGCACAGCTGCTTTTTTCTATATCCCCCTTCCGTCACATGCTTCATAGTGTACTTGACTGGAATTCGAACTGGGTTTCGTTGTAACCGGGGCTATTGTTGTGCGGACGCTAATTTTTCGTCGCAATGTAGATCGTGCGTTGACGTAAGAGGCGCGAGCTGCGATTTACTAAGTTCCTCGGAACCGTTTAATGGTGGTATGAAAATTTTCGTCGTCGTTCGATCGGTTAGCCGTTCTCGGACCTCAACGGGTAGTATTATTATAGCGATCGCAAGCGACGCTCGTAAATAACGATCGAAGGGGGAAAATCGAAAAGGAGCCCCCGATCATAAATTGCAGTGCAGGCCGATCGCTGCAAGAGCAACGTTATTAATTGTTATCGGATGATCTGCTAAACGAGTCGATATTTCATGCATAGGCAATGTGGGTTATATAGAGAAAACGAATGACCGATCAGGGGGGATCTAACGCGGAGCCGGGCTCGACCTTGTCTAGCTGGAGCCTCGCAAAGGCCGCCTCTTTCTCTCTCTTTCGCGTGATCTAAATTATTCCGCATTCCTTTGTATCGGCGAGCTGTTACTCAATCCAAAAAATATCGATGTCATTCCGCAGCGTCCGAGCGCGCGCCTGTCTACATCGCCAATCGCGGTCACCCGTCGGACGAAGCGCAGTTTCTATACAGGCGCGCCGATTTTGAAATCTATAACAAAGTGTAGAGCGAGGACCACCTTGGCCTGGAGCAAAACAAGCCATCCCGGCTATCTTTCAGCAGGCGAAGCGTTACGCCGCCGACGCGTTACGCGTGTGCGGCCTTTCTCGAAGATGATGTCGGCCGGACAATCCAAGGTTCGAGAGGCGAGCCACGTTTTGTATTATCGGGGTATCTGGATTGCGCGAAGATTTGAATCGTACTGCTCGAATACATTCTAAGTATTTTTTAATAGTGATTAACGACGAGTCCGGAGGTTCAGCATATAAGCTAGACCTGTCGACACGTACGAGTTTACAAGCTCCTTCGCGTAAGCTACGAATGAAAAGAAAATCATATGTTAATGAAACTTCGGGTGATGAACATAGGCTAAGGGAAAATCGAAATTCTGTCAGTTCAAAGGCGAGTCGTATTCAATAACTAAAGTGCTTAAGGTAACGGGCAGAGCTACACATTTCTTCAAGCAAACATTAATTAATTCAACCTCAACGCGTTCGAAGACTCGGAACAAAGCCGTGAATTTCGAATCGATATTGTTCGCCGCGTAGATGCACGCGTTGATATCCCTGTCGCGTTCCAGTCTGAATCGACGCGAGATCCGCAATTTTTGTTTGCTTCGTTCGACGTTAAAGGTGCGCAGGTGCAATAGTGTCTCGCGCTCGATATTATCGAAGGCGCGGTGCCAAGCGATAAAGTACGCTTTAGCTAACCGAGGAGATCGGCCGATTCTCGTCCGCGACGGCTCGATGCAATTACCGATATCTAGGCAAAGCGAGCTCACACTTACACTGGACCAGATGAGCGCTACGTGTTTCTGCTGATTGCTATCGAAGGAAATGGATTTTTTTTCGTACAATCGATTAATGCATTTTTTGATCGCGAAATTTTCGAAATGAAATCGAGGCTCAGAAGCGTGTGTTCGTTATAGTTTTGTGCACATCGGTTTTGAAATGATTAATGACTTTTTAACCTGGCTGTACTGCTCGGGCGTGAGTCATATTCGAGGTAACTTTTTCATGTCATAACTCTGCGGCTGATTAAGCTGGAGACTACATCGTCAGTGCCGCTAATTCAAACCGATTGGCCGTCTCGCGGATTGAATTATTTCTCAAGCGTATCGGAGGCAAATTGAAAATTGAAAATTAAACGAAAAGCTTAAAAGTAATTATAAGAGCAGCCGACGCTCGTAGATCGTAATTCCAGTCGATAGATAAATCCCGCCTCGCCTGGTACCTACGACCGCTAAATTGCTGGGCTTGTGAGGTAGAGACTTTTCAATCGGACTATAGTAGGTTACAAGACAATTTGAACAGCTTCGGCCCTCCGGCAGAAACGGCAGCCGTTCGCGGGGCATTTAAAGCTCGTTGGCCAAGATCTATCCGACGACTGCGGCGGTGTTTCCGTGAGCGGCCGTTTAGCGCGTAAAAAAGCCGAAACACAAAAGGCCTAACGCGCTACTTTGCTCGCGAACAATGGAACATCATATTTTCCGTAAGTACTCTTTGTCGCTTTTGCGCTCAGCTTTTTGCCGGCGGCCTTTAAAGCGCACCAGAGCGCGCGCGAAAAACGTCTCGACCGGCGCGCGCGCTTATTAAATTATCGAAAATCCACAAGGCAAGGCGATCGTTAGCGTGGCGAGCGGCGCTCCTGGCTATCGCCCCGGACAGTCGTAAATTCCTAGAAAATTTCGGTGCGCACCGGTGTGTACCTCGGGGTTTGCGCAAAAGAGCCGGGGATAAAAAGGAGATAAGAGACTGCAGCGGCGCGCCGGTTGATCTTGGGGCGGGCGTCAGCTGAGAGAGGAGTCGGGCGAGCGGCGACCGTGTCCCTAAATGGCGGTTAGTATGCGGAATTCTTGCGACACCGAGGCGGGTTCGCCTCCGCGCTCTCCGGCGCATTGTCTGCCAGGCGGCGCGTGTAGGCAAGCTCGGCTGCGAGGGGGATAGGCGATATTTCGCGGCGACGACGGCCTTTCCATGCCGGCCAATTTTCCGAGCACTTTTTAACGGCCCTCTTTAACGACGCTCGAACTGCGCGAGCCGCCGGTGTGTGTGCATATCCTTAGGCTGCGCCGAGCGCGGGGAGAGCGTGCATAGCGCCTCGTAAAAAGATATCCCGCCGCGGAGTGCCGCACGCTACAGCTCGGTAGCAGTGCGCCACCTTAATTTGCTGGTACGTAACGATCAGGCTCGGTTTTTCTTTTTGTTACTATAGCCGCGCGCGGCGACAGCTCGGGAATGCCGAAAATTCTATAGACCGCGTCGCAATGGCGTACCAGGAGTTTTTCTACGCGCCGAGGCTGTTCTGCGGCTCTCGCCTTCGTTTGCATAAATCCTTTTTTTCCAAAATTTTAATGGCACTGTTGCGAATTTCTGCATTTAATTACATTCCGATAATTGAGTTGCCAAACAGATGCATCCGATTCGAGATCGTTTTTTTATTTTTTTCTCCAACAATTATACGCAGGATTTTGAAATTTGCAATAAAATCATTCTTGCTAAATGTAACACGCGAATAATCTTAAATGTCATATTTTACCTCGTAACTTTTTGAAATGATGATATATTCCTACATCGACCTTACAAATATTAAGATTAATATAGTAAGACTAAAGTAAGTAGGTCCAAGGTGAAGTAAAAATCTCGGATAGTCTGGAAGACCTCGACTGGAAGCGGCACCTCAGCGATGCGAGGAGAAAAGCCGGCGCGGGATAAAACGAGGAAAACGATCGAGAAAGAAAGCGAAAGAGAGCGAGCCGTATAAGCGGCTCGCGTCTCGAAGATCTCGCTCGGACGTTTTTGTTTTGTTTTGCTCTCTCGCTCAGTGCACGAGTGCGCGTGTGCGTGCACACACCTTCGCCACGGCGGGCAATTACGCCGGGAGAAACTCGGTCGTGCGCTCGCGAAAAAAGAAGCAATAGGAAAAGGAAATAAGAGAGATCCCCCTCCGGAGGAGGAGGAAGCTGCCGTCGACCGTTAAAACGCTCGCCTCCTAACTTATATTCCTTCATTTCGTCTTTAATGAGCCCACCGATTGATTTGCTCGCCGGCCGTTCCCGCTTTATCGCTGCGCGCAAGCAGCGAAAATTCCGACTCAATAACTTTTATCGCTTTATTATGTTTAATAAGACGCGTCTTACTTGCTCGCGCGCGTGCGCTTTACAGGTCTGACTTGTATATATAGGATTGGAAATATCGCCGGTGCGATTTTTCGCGGGGCTATAAGCCGCCGGTGTTAAATTCGATTTTATCGGCCGAGCATAAACAATCACGCGCCAGCCCGGTCGAGTTTAATTATGAGGCTTTTTCTTGATAAACAACGGTGGGTTGAAATTGCAGATCCCGATTAACACATCGCTGCTCCAATATTAATAAACACGATGTACGACAGTTTAATAAACCAGCCGATTCGTGGGACCAAGTTAATAACGGTCGCGGAGGTGACAGCCGGTAGCGCTGGAAGAACCGGAGTATCAATTAACGAGTTGCTTGCGCGTGCAGGATATTACAAACATTAAAAAAAAAAACAGTAAATTTTGTCGGAATTCAGGATATGCACACGCAAGGTTCAAAATTAAATGATGCAACAATAGCCCCCGGGGCTTGGTCTGTCCCTGAAAAACGTTTCTGCACCGGAGATTTTTATAAAAATACCCGAAATCCATCTCGAATCCAAAGTTATCGGTAATGAAGACTGCGTTGGCGTTGCTACGCATGGATCCTTTTACTCGAAATATATAATGGATTTGCACCGCCGCGATTAAAAAATTCGAGTCGTACCCAAAATGTCAGGTTCATTGTCGCCGACGACGTTTCGCCTTGGAAGCAACGCGTCATCGGGCACAATTGCTCGACCACTTGGTTGCAGGCTTGCTCGCGAACCGATGCACCCATTGATTACGCGCGAATTGGCTGCCCTCAAACCGTCAATCCACTAGCTCCTGGCTCGCACAATTTTGTGACAGACTGAGCATTAAGTATTCTGATTTTAACGAAGCTATTATTTCGCCAAGGCGTGCCCCTAAGTAACGAAATTTTCACCCAGGACCACGATCGTTCACGATGCCCATAAGAAAAAAAGAAACGTTTTTCAGCTCATTGCGCACGCGAGATGATGGACTCTCCACGGAAGTGCATGGATGCTCACATGATGCAACCAGTTTGAAAATGAAGCGAAATTATAAGACAGTCCGCAGTTCAAGCGCAGCTGGAAAGCTACAGAAGAAGCAGACGGAAGGCGCCTCCGTGAATCAAAATGCAAACGATCCCGTTGGCCATTTTTCTCAACGCGCCCCCTCAACGAGCGAACACTCCCATTTCCATCGGCGAGCGGCACCTTAATTAAGGCCTTGCGCGCAGGCTCTGATCGACGTCTCGCCCTCTTCGCCGCTGTTGTTGTCGTTTCGCGCGCGAACACGTCCGCGCCAAGCGAGTGGAAAGTTCGAAAAGAGCGCGCGCGAGGTATTGCGTGAGGTAACGAGCGCTTAATTGTTTATGTTCTTTCGGCTTGTTGACCGAGAAACGCCGGCGCATTAGTCCTCGGGGCGCGACGAATTGCCGGGGCCCGCAGGAACCAAGTCGAACGAATGAAAACTAAGATACGGGGACCAGAGTCGCGTTACTTTTTTTTTTCCATGTACCATTCATAAACAATGTTCCACCGAGGGATATTTATGATACAGAGATAACGCCACGGTACTGGGAGGAAAAGTATATACGATCGCCACCATATTTTATTTTTCTCACTGCGATGTCTTCTTATTCGCGGGTCTTATCTTAAAGAGAAACAGAAAGGGAAAAACCGCATATCTACATCTGATAGAGTAGATAGGAGCACGGTGTCATTTATTATTCATGCAAATACAGCCGATTTTTTTTTTTTTCGCTGACCTGCTGTGTACGAACGAAAGTACCTAGGGAAAAGTTTCGACGTGTATTAAGAATCGATAAATCAGCGCCGCAGCGGCAAGTGCCCGCTTATCGCTTCAAAACAAACTTCGTAAATTAAAAGCTTACGAGCGGTCCCGTCACATTTATTAAGGAAGACATTATCGCTCACCTTCCTGTCCCTTTCACAAACGATCCTTCGCGCTATGTAAAAAAAAGGTACGCGTCGCAATACTCCAAGACACAAAGGGGAACAAAAAATATCGGCGAACGAAAGGAGAGAAAACTGTAGAGTGCACCTCTTTCTCTCTCGAGCAGCGAGCGATAAACGTCAGTCCGGCGTCCGCTCACGCGCCACGCGTGGGTGGAGTCGCGACACCACGCGCACGCGTTCGATTCGACCGAGATGAGCGAAAGGAGGTCGACGACCCGAGGCGGCGCGTTTCGTCAACCCCCGCCGCCTTTGGCTTTTGCCGATTTTACGCCGAATTCCTCGGAAATTGCGCGAATAAACAGTGCCGGTCCCCCTTTTTCCTCCGTCCGCGCGCGCGAAAGTAACGGCGCGAGCGAGCCATTCTTTTCGTCGGAAGAATAACGCAAGAGAGGCACAGCGAGGAGAAAACCTCCGGCTACGGCCGATATTCTCGCCTTTTTTTTATCTATACCTCCGATTGGCGCGAGAGCGCCGCGCTCGATTTCTTCTCGCTTCGCCGCACGGCCCATCGATCGCAAAGCGAACTCTTTGCGGTTTTCTTTTCTCTTTATTTATTACTTTCGTTGATTTACGAGAGCGCGCAACTCGAGAGAGCGCCGCCGCGAATTCTGCGCGCTCGCGTGACAGAATTATTTCTTCATTGATAAAACGGGAGAAGGATACCGTGGACCCGACGACGACGAAGGCGACGATCGATAGCCGATATAAATTCGTCTGCCATGAGCAGTACTTTGTAAACACAAATAAATTGAGATGATACAATGGGATGAAGAACTAAGTTAAAGTATAGTGTTGCCTTTTTCTCTTCTCGATTATATTTGTCGCTTTGTCATTAAGGAATAAATCAGCGATGCACCATATTTCTCTAAATCGTTTCTATATTTTTTTTTCTACAAATGTTTGAAATTAATTCATGAATAGGATGAAAAACATTTAATAATGCTAAGCAATATTATCTTAATTTGCGTTTTTATTAATGGCAGTATTAAATTATGCAAGCTACCTAAGACAAATGCGTGGAAAATTGTAAAAAGGAATTTTCTTTGAACAGTAGTCAGTTAAGCAATTCAAAGTTAAATAAGTCTCAAGTCATTCAATAACGAAGTTAATCGGACATATAACAATTTTCAGCGTCATTGTAATGTTGGCAATAGGCCTTAATAATCATGCAAACGATCTTTTCAATAATAAGTAACTTAATTAATCGAGCAAATTGAATGAAATTTCTCCATTATTATATATGTATTAGGAATAAGTATTATTTTAGTTTCTTTGTAATTTTATAATTAATTAAAAATAATGAGGATATATATAAAACTTTAATTTTATAGAGTTTATTTCTCTGCACATAAATATCTTCATAAAGATAAAATTTATATAAAACTGTCGTTACCAATTTTTCGTACAATAAAAGCTCTATTTTAATAAAAACTATATTCCAACTTCAATTTCTAGGAAATGATAAATTTTATAGTGTACGCGAGGTAAGTGCAGTGTCTACGTTGGGAAAAACAAGGTTGAATTTGTGATAACTAACGATAAATAATTAAATTCATTATATATTTAAAAAAATAATATCACTCTTGTTCAAGAACCTTGGTAGCTCTTCTTTTTTTATTGGAAAGTATCTTACTCGATATAATTAAGTCATAAAAAATTCCTAATCAAAAAAGTGTATCCTTGGTTAAATTCGTATTATTTTCAACAAAGCGCCATAAAACGGGATAGCCGATAATGATTAATTAGCAAGGCAAAATTTATAATTGAAGAATTCTAAGTACATAAAATTTATCCATCAAGGTATTAAACTGACATTGTCACGTCGCCAAAAAATCTAAAATAATCATTTATAAATTCAGACCGATGGTCGAATTCTCCCGGCACGTGATCGCGTGTATCTAGTAGAATCTGCGACGACCGCTCGACGTTGAGCTACCCTCAAGGATGGCCACTATTCTAATTCTCGGCATTCGAGCGTCAGGGAAATCCCAGTGAGAGGAGGCCAGAACACGTGAGAATTGGAGCTGCCGGAGGCTTGACTCTGACTAATTCGTATGCTCATCTGCAACAATCTGATTGAAACGTTGATTTGTGCAATTTGTTTAGCAAATTTTAGATTCTCACCGAAATTAGGGTGCTATCACTTCGTAAACTTATAGAAACCTTTTGATTAATTCCTCCTATTATTATTCCGTTTAATTTATGTTGAGGCTAAACTACTTCACCGATTTTGCGCGCAAAAAAATAGCGCAACTAAAAATTGCTGAAAAGTAAAAAAGAACAATGTAAACTTATACATATAACTACAAAACATCCTCGTAACTCATCGAATTTCCCAACCTTGCTCGGCTCAAGCCAGGGTAACGCGGATAAAAACGACTTCACCTACCGCCGCTCCGACGCATAACTGCGCCTTCGTTTTATGCGTCTGTCGTAAAAAAAAAAATAAAGTAAAGCCGCGCCGCTCTTGCGGCGGCGTTGCGTAGGTGATAATGGGCCCGAGGCTAACGCACCGATCATCCTTACTGCTCTCGTTATTTACTGCGCATCTGGGCGCGCTTCGCTTAGGTCCTTGATCCCAAGGCTTTTCCGGAACTGCACGGCGCGACGTTCTCGTCGAATGATCGATTAGCGTGCCGTTTTTTTTTTTTTTATTACATTATTTTTCAACGTTCCGAGGTTTTATCGTCACATCCTTTGCAATAACAATCTCAACGACCTGCGCGCCGGTTGTTTACTTTTTTCATTGTCTTGTAAACGTTCAAAAGATCTTAAGACGCGATCTTGAGTAAGTTAGAGGAGAGAAAAAACAAAACATCGCAAATAACTCCGACGCGGCTTAAGTAATTTGGTTTGGATTTCGTTTCATCAAATCTCGTCCGTATAGCTTTCCAACGGCTGAAACTTCGTACGTGGAGCGCTCTCTAATAAAAAGCAATTACCCAGTAACATCTCCTCATGGAGCAAACCAAATAAACCGCTCACTACGGGTCGAGCGAGGCGAGCGCAGATTGCACGTTAAAAATAATCAAAGTAATGACCGAACTGCGCTTGATCCAACGGCGGGCAGTCTTGCGATCAGCAAGAGGTCGGAAAAGGGGTAGGGGGGTCAGGTCGATGTCAAGTCGTGGCCGTCCAATGAAGAAATGCACGACCCGACGTGTCGCTTCATTTTCAACGAGGCCCGTCGCGCGGCGATCGGGCGTATCGGTGCCGGGCAAAGGGACGCCCGGCCCTGCCTAGCGATAATCGCCGTGTCGAGGCACCTCTTTGTACAGGCTCGGTAGCAAGCCCGATTGCTTAATCTTAACGGTGGCTGACGCGCGAGCCGAGATTCACCGGCAAACCCAGATTCGCGCCGACGTGCCAGTCCCCAAGGATTTCGCATCACAACGGCATCCGCAGTGAATATATATATATATATTTCTCTTACTAGTTATCGATCTCCATTACGCGATGGGCAAGATCGAGATGCTGCGAGATGGCCAAAGATGAACTCGGGGTTTTCTTTTTGCGTCGAGATTTTTTTGTTTTTATCTGTGATGTAAGTCATTTCTGTCTCGTCTATATATTTACATTGATTAAAGGCTAATTTTTTTTTAATTCCCCCTAAATTTCTTTTCGATGATGAATTAGTTTGGAGTCGCTTGATCTCCATGGGAGATTATTCAGAATTATTAATTTCAAGTTTCAACTGCGATTTAATTGATGTCTATATGATAATTCGTACTTTGCTTTCTACAAAAATAACAAATTATCTTTATTATTTTTATCGCAAATAAAAACGGTTTAACTCGGAAGAATAATATGCGTTTTAAAAATTCCCTTAGTTTAGGCAGATTATAAATTAAAAACGCCGATAAAAAAAAAAAATGATTGAGCCCAAGCACCTTTCTCCCATTGAAGAGTCTGCAAATTCTTACACTGCTAAAATCATCGATCGAAAGGAAGCGACTGCGCCGAGACTCAGTGAAAATTCTATAGTCTTCGAGCGCATATTTATGATTTCCTCAAAACACTAAATAACCGCGGGTGTTTCGCTTATTCCGCGGAATATAGTCGCTGCGCAGCTGCGGACTCCGAGCGGAAGAAGATTTTATGGTTATCTGCATAACGAGAGCGTTAAAGATTAACGAGGTAATGGAGCGCGCCGCCGGCCGATGAGAGCTCGCGCGCCTCTCCTATATATCCCCGCAGCGACGCCGTGGTGTTTCCGCGAAGAAAGCCAAAGTGCCCCGCGCCCCGCGGCGGAAAAAAATTGACCGGCGAGTGTAGCTTTTCAAATGGCAAAAAGGCTGCCTGGGTATTGTCGGTTGTGCTAGGTGGTAGCCCGTAAGGCAGTTAAACGGCTGCTGGAAAATGTGTTCGTAAACGTAGGGGCGAACGAAACTAGCGCAAGGATGATTTTTTAAATCGTCGAGAGCGAACTATTGCGACTAGCTAAGATTTTCGCCAATGTTGCGTAAGAGAGTTAAGTGTTCGCAAAAAATTAGTACTTCGTAGCGATAATTATTATCTGGGGGTCTCTGTGTACTTCGATCGTTATATTAATCGTCCTAACATTGATTTCAATTACCTTTAACAATGGTGCGCTCAGTCCTATCCCTGAAAATAATAATGTAAGTTTATTATTCAAGTTTATATCATAAATTCAACTGTATAGAAATAATAAATGAGAAATTTGTGATAAATTTTGTTACGGCGATACAATATACCATACACCAGGATGTTCTGCAGTGATCTCCGCATTATCAGTTCTAAAAATGAAAAACCATTGTTACATTTAATTTATAAATTGAGTAGCAGCACAATTGAGAAATTCATAAAAAGAATTAATATATGCAACATTGACGAGATCTGGAAGATATAATGTATCTCTTGATCAATCTCTCATATCAGTAGTCGAATACAATAAAATTTTTTATGAATATTCCCAATTGCGATAAATTACAAATGATACTCACCATTAATAATTTATAAATTTATATTCATGATAATATATGTATAAATAGACTATAACAATCAACCTTTCCGCGCATTTTATACTGTTCCGTATTGAGGATAAATATAAATTTAAAATAATATTAAAAAGTAAATAATGTTGATTGTCATCTCAGCAGTGGCGGCATTGCGTTGTATTCTCTCTGGAGGACCCATCACGCTTGTACCTGCATTTAGAGAGGGTAGGGGCCGAATAGTTGAAATTATTGCTAACCAAAAATCTATCTGACATTTAACTAAAATTACTAAATTTACGAAGTACGACTTTAATTTTAATAAAAATTGCTTAAAATAAGGGGGAGTAATGCGAGGAGCGGTGGGCTGATTGCCACTGCCATATTTAAGCGCGTTGCTGCGTCGTTGGGCAGCGGCAATACATCTGCGCTGAAAAGGAGGGAGGGCTGCAAGTTTCTAATACAATAAAAAAAAAACCACGCGTTTACTTTTAAAATGTCCTAATGAACAATACTAGCACTACTTTAACTTTGCTTTAAATTTAATTTTAATACTTTAACTTTAACTTTAATGATTCAACTTTAATAATTTAACTTTAAGCTTAACTACAATTTAAAAAGGCTAAATTTATAAAAACATGTATGGGTACGTATGTACTCAACGGAACAGTATAAGAGTACAACTAATTCTAAAAATTACAAAGCTGTGATTGCAATTACTACTATTGACTGAACAACAATTTAATTTCCGAAAATAGGTTTATCAGTGAAAACCTTTAATTGCTTTTAACGTAAAACAAGAAAGAAAGGTTAATTGTTGGAATAAACAAAAATCTCTCACAAGCGCGGATTCTCCCTCGGTGTAGTCGATGGCAGCTCTTTAGTCTTTTCATCACTTGAAGAATTCGAAATATAGTTGAAGAATTAGTTGACGCATAATGTTAGTTGAAAAATTAGCCGTTGCAGTAGAGCAGTTCAAAAATTAGCCGTTGTTGTATAACAGTTGAAGTATTAGCCGATGTAGTAGCGTATTTGAAGAATTAAGTCGCTGTAGTACAGTTGAAGAATTAGCCGATGTTTGTAGTGTACTTCAACTAAGCTTTTCAGTAGTGCAGTTGAAGAATTAGCCAATATAGTAGTGTACTTCAAGAAATAAGCCACTGTAGTACTGCAGTTGAAGAGTCAGCCATTGTAGTAATCCATTTCCCTGTAAAGCAATAAAGCATTAGCATACAATTTATAACTCATATAATAACCCTTTAAACCAAAAGATTATATAAGATTAAGAAATTTCCCAATAGAAAAAAGTTTTGAAAAAACTAGAACTAAAAAAGATATTTTTCATTTTATTTCTAATTCAACAAGCAAGACACACAGAAGCGTAGATTTTAAATGAAAAATATTAATTTTTTTAAGAAATAGTAATGTGTAAACAAAGAAGCACTCTCATGACAGCATTTTCATTACGAAAAGATATAAAAAGATATATAATGTAAGAAGAGTAAAGAATGTTGTACAGTTGTACACTGTTATCATGCGAACACTTACTCTTACATGTTCAAACAGATACTTTTATTAGTATAATAAGTATATCCCGACATCATTGATAAAAAGCTGAGCTCTTCGAATAAAAAATAATGATTAATAAAAACAATAATTTAATATAAATCATTGCGATCAATGGAACAGCTATCTACCGAACAATAAGAAACTGATTAACATTATAAAACACACAGCCATAATTCACGCGATTCCTTGAAAACTAAGCCGCAACGCGATTTTCACACAGTCGCACAAAAGCTCCGTAAAAAAGACTCCATTATCGGCGCGAAGCATCGCTGCATCGCGACGCAGAAGGAAAACCCTCGACCGTGCCAATCGCGACGCGCGGAAAATTTTGATTTATAAACAACAATGCCACGCCAAGCCGATCGACGGGCGAAAATAACCGGGTACGGACGACGCGCGCGCCAGGCCGCGAAATTAAAACAATACGTAATTAGGTGAGGTAATAGGCCGTTCGCTCGCGCTCGACGCTGCGCGACGCACCAGGGGACATTTTTCGCATTCCCCCGGCGAGTGTCTCCGCAGCTCGAGTTCCCTTTCGCCCGCGCGTCGATTGTTTCTCGCGCGCCGCGGCGATAGTACGAGAGCGCGAAGGGGGCGACTGCGCGGGGTCGTCGAAGGACGCGGCGACCCCCGTGAGAACTGGAACGCCGCGAAGACGCCGCCGCCGCCGCCCGCCCACGGATTTTGCCTCGTTTACGTAAATCCGCGCGGAGCGCGCCCCTTTGGCGGACTTATACGCGGGCTTTCTGACGAAACCGCGCGGAAACGTGCGCCGCGGGTGTGCGACGTACGCCGGGTCTTTGTCGGTCGCGCGTTGATGCTAATTCAACGATTTATATGGGCTTTGAGGAGAGTTGCGGCTGGGGCCTTGTCAATTATCATCCGCTCCGGGGGAAATTTATGAAAATTGTGATTGAGCCGGGTGAGGTAGAATGGCACGGTTTAATCTTGCCTTCGCCGATGTTATCTGACTTGAAGCTTTTTCAGGCGAGAAATGCGAGCAGCACTTTACGAAACTTGCTGCACCAACTTTATGCATTGGCTTCCAAAGCACTCTGGTCTGATCTGACGAGTAGATTGAGAAAAGTGTCGAGCCCCTGACTGTTGAACTCCGATGCAGCGGCGCTCCAAAAGCTACAGAGGTCCGTGTCGACGACCGCACTTGCCGCCAAATTAGGACGCCAAATGCCCGCCAATTATTGTGATTTGTGAATTACCTATGGGAGGATTGGGAGGTCTCCTGCGCGCCCTCTAAAGCATTTCGGTACTGCTGTGCAGGTTCGGACTTCGGATCGGAGAAGCACTGTCCGACGCTTTTCTTAGAAAAACTCTTTCGCGCGGTTTTCTCTGAAAATCAATAAACTTTTTTATGTTGTTTACCAAACTTTTAATTATATTGATAAAAAATGTGAAAAAATGAAAAAATAATTATAATTACACCGCAAGTAAATTCTATTACCCTATATCAAAGAAGAAAAAGTCTGAGGAACAAACTGTCATCCCTTTTTCAATATATATGTTATGTTATCAAATAACGGGATTTTCTTAAAAATGAATAAAAAAAAAGTAGTAAATTCCTTTAATAAAACATTGCAAACTCAATGTAACATTTAAACATCAACCGAGCGATTCGAATAACTATAAATGCAACAAACTGCTAATAGTAAACTTGCAGTTTTTTACGAATAATATATCCCCGCATCGTCTATATGCAGCGATAACGACTCCGCGGAGAACTCCTTGGGCTCGCTCGTCGCTGCAGCGGCGGCGTATTGTGCCGTCGTGCTTGCGCAAGGCGTGGCAAGGCGATATGCTTGGCGCGATATCGCCTCGGCGCGAGAATCGGCTCGGCTACTCCTTGGGCTTGCGCCGCTTTCGGCCGTCCCTCTCGCTCGTCGTCGCGATCTCTCTCCGCGCCCGTCGGCGGCACGTTCACTTCGCGCGCGAGTCGAGGCGAGCGGGCGACTTCCGTTCCCCGGTGCAATTTAGCGCGGCCGCGCCGCGGCCTCTCGGTTTCACTTTTCCTCGCGTCTTCATCCGCTCCCTGCCTCGTTAAGGGCATTTCGGCACCTTCTCTGGATAACGCGGGCGAGCGGCATCCTTTTTCGCAAATCCCCCGCGCAAGAGAGCGCGGTCTACGCAGCTTAATCAAACCTCCGACCGGCTGCGGTTCGCCGCATGATTTCGCGCCTGGCCATCTGCACTTCTAAACTGCCCCCTCGCGATTCCGATCCAAACACGCATTAGCGGCTGTCCGTTTGGCCGTTCTCTTTTCCTAGAAGCGCAGAGAGGTCCATTATCGGGAGGCCGCGTATAAATATATCACCGGCCCGAAAAAAAAGGAAGAGCCAAAGGAACGTCAGACCGCGACCCTTCGACGGACTTATCCGCGGGCTTTCTGACGGCGGAGACGCCGAAAACGCGCGCCGCGAGTGTGTGTCGATGTCTTGAGCCGGGTGAGGTAGAATATCGCACGATTTACGCTTACCTTGGCCGAGGCTTTCTGAACTAAAGCTTTTCCAAGCGACAAGGCGAGAGAAGCTTTTACGAAACTTGCTGCGCCAATTATGTATGCCTCCGAAGCACTCTGATCTGATGAATATAGACGGAGAAAAGGGTGGAGCTCCTGATTGTCGAACTCCGACGAAGCAGCAGTGCCCCAAAAGACTTGTACAACAGCTTCGCGAATTTCGGGCTTCAGAGTGCAGAGGTCCGTACCGACGACCACTTGCCGCCAAATGACAAATGTGCACAAATTATTGCAAAGGTGAACTATGGGCCTATTGGGGAGGGCTCCTGCGCGCCCTCTTACGCATTTCGGTACTGCTGTAGCTTCCCGTCAATCCCGTCATTTGAGGGTAGCGCCTGTACAGGTTCGGAATTTCGAAAAAGCACTGCCCGCCGCTTTTCGTAAAACATTCTTTCATGCGGTTTTCTCTGTAAATCAAAAGGATTATTATCATTCGCTAGAAGCGCAGAGGGGCTCATTATCAACATGCCACATATTAATATCGTCGTGCCGAAAAAAATAAGAGCCAACGGAGCGTTGAAGCGCGCGAACTAAGATAGAAGAAACGAGCGAATAAAAGGGTCGGTCGTCGAAAGTCAAGTACAGGCGATGAAAGATCGAATATGCATATACTGGGGGACGCTTACGTAATGCATTGGCCGCGCGCACATCCCCCTCGCGCGGCCAACGCCTCTCTCTTTTATTCGCGCTAACTGTATCCGTAAAATAGTGGCGCGAGCTCGCGATAGCCGAGGCGGCGGCTGTATGCAGATTTGCAGTTTATCCAGAGAGAAAGAGAGAGCGCGCCTGCGCGTGTGTATGCACACGCCCGTGTACCAAGAGAGTTTTCTCGCTTGGAAATGCCGATAGCAGTCGCGGCGCTCGGCCGATTCCGCGGGTCTCTTACGAAAGAGCCGAGAGAGAGAGAGAACGAGGGATCTAACGACGCAGCTGCATGCACACGTTTCTGCTCCGGAATAAACATGAAGTGGACCGGGAAATTCATCTGTCGCGGAGTACCGGCGCGCGGGCCGCTCGCAGATAGCGCGCCGATAGCGCGCTTTAAACTTTATTTCTGTTTTAGAAGGGGATACTTTTAAAGCTGCACTTTCGTTTATCGGGGAAATTTTTATTTGCATTGGAAATGCCGGCGTCGCTTTGCGTTCACTCAGCCGTTGATGATATTGTAGCTTCAGTGTATATAGTAATTCAATGGCTGTAAAATTTTAATTTTCTTTTTTTTTTTTTTAGGTCCCTGCCGTACGTATCATTTTACGAATCTGCAATATTCTGAAAGCTACGTGTAAGTAGTAGTTTTTCGAATGGAAAGTATTTGATGCTACGATTAAAAAAGTATCTGTTTCCACGGTGCATAAAAGTTTTAATTCTCTTTAATCTACTCCGCGAATCTGTGTGTATGCAAATTGATGAAATTACCTTCGTGGTTTTCTATTTTCCAGCTCATGATTATTTCTGTTGGCGTTTCGCTCGACTAGTATGATAAAAATGTAACGAGAAGAATCAACCAACATTTACAATGCAAAGCAATAAAATTTTACAGTCACTCGTAATTAAAAAAAAATGAGATTGTTGCGGGTATGATTTATAGCGCACGCTAATAATTTTTATGCGCTACCACCAAGCTAAAGAGATCACTTCTACGATACTTAAAAAAAAGTAGACAAACGCTGAATGGAAATAATGGAAACCAACAATTTATCAATCGACCAACGGTATTTATTCCCGCGGCGCCAAACACCTCGTACTCGACGATCGCTTATATTTTATTTACTTACACCCGACGCAAGGGTTCGATAAAATAAGAAAAAAAGACTTAAATTATCGCGCAGCTTTACACGGCTGGGATCCTTAAAAAAAAAAAAGACCATTCATGCGGCCGGCCTAGTTGGTATTACAAGAGTTAAACGGTTAAATAGTGATCCTATTACCAGTGCGCGAGCGAGTTAGCGCAATGAGGAAAGTCGGCTTCGTGCTCGCGCGAGTTTAGGGCGAGGCACCTCGATCGTCTTCTGCATGCACCGGGGCTTCTTATCCTCGCCGCGAGTCTTCTCTCGTTCCAGTTCTCACGCTGTGTATGCGCGCCTTGAACTTATGGCGTTTATTATGCATCGTTACGGAATATCTGCCCTCTCGAAAGTGCACCAGACCGTCCCCGGGCCCTACACCGCTCGCGAACACTTTCGTTTTTAATCGCCCGCTATGTGCACGTTACGTGTGTGTGACTGTGGGCGCGAGAGTTGGCACTCTTACCCCGTCGGATTCGCTTTCGTTAATTGCATTCGCGAATACACCGCAGACACTTATACCTCTCGGTTTTTTTCTGCAGTATCGCCGTTTCGCTGCACTTGGCCTCCTCCTTTCTCGCGCACTTCTCCCCTACCGTCCAATTGGACTGCCACAATTTCTGCCATTCCATCACGTCCGAGCTTAACAGTCGAGATTATTACGCGGGGGATTGTTAGTGCCAGTGTGAATGAAAATTTTTACGACCATCTGTTTTGAATTTTCTTCTCATGGTCAATTACAAGAGTTAATGGAAGGCGTCGAATAAACATCGTGGAAAACTTAAGAGAACCGATTTTTCACTATACTACTTTCTATTGTTTACTCAGTCTTTCATATACTTGTTATTACAATGAAAAAAGTTTTTCAAAGCGTCGTTACGTCGAGTGGCGCCAGCGCGAAAAAATCTATCACAGCGCGTGGTATATCATTTCTTTTATTCACAAATCACGAGTTTCCACACAAGTGTCAAGGAGATAATTATCCGCGTCATTAATTAGAAATACTCAAAGCTCAAAGCCAATTTATCTATCTAAATCCAAACTTTATTCTCCATTCATCATTATTATCCATTCATAATTTGCCAGAGTGAAAAAATGCCGCGAAGAACTCGTCGTAAATCACGCGGTTCTTTCAACGAGTCGCGCGCGCGCGCGCGCTGCTTAGAAGAAAAAAAAAAGGCAGCCAACACCTTTGCAAAAAGGAGGCGGATCGTCATTCAAAGCTGTCTACACCGGTGCATTCAATGCAGAATTTGGCGAGAGCTAATAAACCAAAGAAACACTTGCGGTGAACGCGCCCGTACGCCCGATTAATTTATGCAGAATTCATCTATCGCCGATCGTGGGCAACCTTGCGATGCAGTAATCCAGAGACGTCGGTGCCGATTTCGCGTGGGCGACGTCAAAAGACAATTTGCAATGCTTTCTTATGTCACGGGTTTAAGTGGTAGCTTCCTAGGTACGCCAGTCGCATTGTTCGCGAAGACTGTGCAACAGCGCCGGTTAAAAAAAAAAAAATGCCGCTCGATAACGTGTTAATGCAATAGAAGACCGAGGAAACCTTCGCGCGAATGAGAAACCCGAACCGATATTCAAAATCCCATTATGCTCCTGTCTGGGGTTCAAATTAAAGATTTATTTATGAAACTTTAAATTAAGGAATGCAAATGCCAAACGGGAGAAATTCGCGAACTGTCTTAGACGCGGTGGAAACGCTTGTTAAAGAATCCTCACAAAAGGCCGTAAATCACCGAAGAATCAATCGACGGGTGGGAGCTTCAGCGTTTAGCGATTACGAGGGAAATTTTCCCGCAAGATGCGAAGGAATTGAGACGTCACCTCCGGCACAGGAACAATGCTGTCGTTAAAAAGAGCAGCTCGCTGGATGACGAAACAAGAGAAAAGATAATGTCTTGTTGTATCGACTTTGTAGGCAGATACGCGATATTTCACACCACGTACATTAAAGCATCTTTTAACACTTGCTTTTATAGTTTTGCAATGCACTCGAAGTTTCGAGCCTCTCCCGGAAAATCTGTCGTCGTTTACGACGATCAAGAAGTGTGATAGATTAAAATTGCCGAGGAATTGTTCAAGTTATATTTATTTGAATTTATGCAAATGCTAAATGCTGTTCATTTATCAAGCATCATTGCAATAGCAATGGAAAAGAAGGAGAACATGTATTTGACGAAACTGATGAATGAATTCATATTTACGTCAAATAATTTATCTACTGTTAAACTCATCGGCAAAATAATAGCGATAATAGTTCCTTGTACTTTCAGTGGTTATTAAAAAAATAGTAACTAAACTGTAGTAAAAGAACGATGCTATATGTCACTCTTAATTCCCTTAGGAGAGCAATCAAATGGCATTATTTTCCTGCCAAATCTGCAATTTTGTTTAAAAAAGTATCGAATTTTATAAATTAATTGCACAAAGTAAACGAAAAGTTTTAATTGATCAAGCTATTTGATTTTAATCCATCTTGATTTTATTGCATTAAATAATTGAAATAATAACGTCGCAAGTTTGATCGGGAAGCAGTACGTCTCGTATCTTGTCAACTCTTGATCGGTGAATAACACGATTCCTGTCAATTTTCTTAAAGACTTTCAGTAGCGTCAAATTTACATAATCGCAGTGTCACTTTCAAACGTTACAAGAGATGTTTTCATAAGAGATAATTTTGTTGAAATTTGAAAACTTTCAATGAAGCATTGCGTAATAAATCTGCACGTATATTTTAAAATATTAGACAAGCAAATAATTGATTTATATGCAGTTCAAAAAGTAAAGACTTTGATAATTGATCCAAGTGGCATCGAAAAATGATTGATATTAATCAAAACGTTTTAAATAGCTGCAACTCTCTTATGTATAAGTGAAAGAAAATAGGAAATGCGCACTTTCGATGTTACTCTTCATCATCTAGAGCTTAATCAATAAAACACTTAGTTCCTCAATACGTCTTAGAATTGTAGGAACGTCAGGAATTTAAAAGTAGTAGCTATCGTTTTGTTAAAGAACCGAGTCAACTACGTACTAGGAAGCTAACAATTTGATATCAAATCCATCTTTAAGCTTTAATATGTAGCGAGTTTATTGAATGTAGAACACGCGTATACCATCGATCAAATAAATGACAAGATAAGTATGCTTTAAATTTTAGGTTCAAATTAATTACTCGTTTTTCTTTATACAGATCAGAATAGAGTCTTTTACTCTGCTGAGCTTTAATGACAGTAAAACAATAATCACGCTTAATGAAGCAACGCCCAATCAATGACAACTGTTCCGCTGAATAGTGACTATAATTAACTGAATAAATTTCCATCCGCGCTGCCGAAGCACAAATTTAAACCAAATTCGATTCAAGCAAGATTAACCGTAAGAAAGTTGCCGAATACCAAATCTATTTTTTATTTGTCCTCCTCGTCAAATTAAGGTCTAGATTAATAACCATCGGTAATTTCTGTAACAGCGTGCATGCGTCCTACAGTCAAGCTGCGTAATCGAGTCCCCGTTGAGTAACCGCGGCTAACAGGTAGAAATTTAGCGAGCAAAACATTGAGAAGACGTTACTTCAGCAGTCATGCAGCCTACCGATGATTTACAGTGCCTGTGGAATGTACCTCGAGCTTCCCTCCCAGGCACATAAGCCGAGAAGCTTGCCTTCTTATAATAGACAACGGACGCAATACCCATGGTACTTTTTCGATCCGGCTATCACACAGCGATCCAAACATACGGCCCTTGCGACTTTCCGTCCTCGTTCAAGGATTCCCGCGACTTTTTTTTGCGGACAAAGGACGAGCTCAAGAGAAAAAAAAACGAATCGCTCAATGACACGTTTACCTCGCAGCCTCGTAAAGGTCTTCCCGAGTAAGCGGTCGAAAAAAGGAGAACGAGAATTTCGGATAAAGATGAAGATGCCGTGAAGGTGAGTGGCGCTCTCGGTTGCATCAAAAGTGAACGGAAGTGAAGGGAGTCGCAAAAGGGAAAGACGGCCGAGTGCATTTCGGACTCGTGCAAAGAAAAAACGAAAATAACGCAAACGCAGCGTTAAGGACGACTGGGAGGATCGAGCCAAGTGCAAAAAAAGACGAGTGCGGCGCATTTAGGCAGCACGGCCGGCTTCTTGCGTCGTGCGAAGAAGGGGGCGTCATTAAGCATTGCGGCCTTCTTTTTCGCGCGGCACCGGCGAAAAGAAAAATCGAGGCGGACCGCATCTCGTCGCGCGCGTCACACATTATGAGCGAGGGGCCTTGGGAGAGGCGAGAACCGTTCCTCTTGGGCGCTGCACCTTTCTTCGCGCGCGACGGGTTTCTTCTTTCTTTGACCTCGGAGGAAGATGTGCGCGCGGCCACGCCATGAGGCGATCGAGTGCAATCTTGCGGAAAGTGATTGTCGAAAAAGTGAAAGTCGCGCGCGAGCGCGCCGGCCCAGCGCTTCGGAAAGGAAAGAATTAAACTGGCCGGGCGGAGCGCGCGCTCGCGGAGACGGCTCAAATTATACGCTGCACCGCCGCTGCGCGCGGATGATGGCTTATTAAACTTTCCGACGGCAAATAATGCCATTTTTCCTGCGCCTCCCCGCTGGCCCGGTGCAATTACTTGCGAATTACAAGCGTAACTCGTTGGCCGATTCTCTCGTGTTCGCCTTCTTTATTTTTTATACTCCATCTCGCTCGAATATTTCTTTATTATTTTTGCCGCGCACGGACAACGGGTCTTGGGTCTTGCGGCGGGATTTGCTCCTGAGCGTCACTTACGCAATGAGAGCTTGATGCGGCACCGATCGCATTTAGCGGACGAAATTGTGAAGAGCGAGAATTTCATCGATGTGGAAAATTACGCCTCTTGGATCTAATGTTACTTAGGATTTAAAAAAAAATTGGAGATTATCCATTGTTACTTCGTTAAAGTACCCGCAGTTTTATAATTATACTTCACGTTTCAGCCTTGACATTTCGATGACACAAAAAGAGTGACTACTATACTTCGGTAACTTTTAATCCGGCGACTCAAGCAATAATTTTCAGAAAACGATTGCTTTATAAGAAACAAACTCGCCGATACTAAAATTGATTTTCAGTCTGAAAATAATCCGGCGTAATGATATATACATTGCGGTGCCGTGGACAGTCGACGCAATTAAAGCTCCTCGGCGAGCACGGCGGAAGGCTCGACAGACGTCGATAGTCGAATATCGCGCAATAAATCTGGACATTAACGAAGCGGCCGGGGCTCGGGGATGTCGTCATTGTAATCGATTATCCGGCGATGGCACGGGGACCTCTACGGGACGGACCGTTAAGCCGCCTCGCTCGCTCGCTCCATTTATTATCTCCCTCGGCGGCGGGGCCCCCTGGACCAGGTTAATAAGCGATATCGGCCGCGCGCGGCGCGTCCCCGCAGCTAAGACCGCGTCATAATAGCCGCCGTTAATGATCGGACGCGCCGCCAGCGGATTTTCTCCGGCGCGCCGCGCGCACGTGTGGTGTATACGTGGACGCGCAACCGCGCGGCTGAATCAGATCGAGCGGTCCTTTTAAGAAAATCTCGCGTGTAAGCGAGCCGCGAACGAGGCTACGTCGCTTTGTTCGTTTGTTTGTTTTGTCCGGTACATTGTAAGAGGCATACTTTCCTCGTAATTCTTTTTAAAGCGCGCGCAGCGCTCCTTTCTTTACCGTAATCGCCGTGAATTTGGGCAGGCAATACACAGCGAACGCGCGCTTTTCACTCTGATTTATATTACTCCGCTGGTGAAGAGGTACAACACTTGTACAGCACTTTCCAAATTCTTACTGGTTTTTATCGATTTTTTTTTATTTAACTGTAGCATTCAATCGCTGCGGAGGGGCTTCTATTAAAGTCTTCCCGGCGGAGTTGTGTAAATTTACAGCGTGAAATCATCCATCGCTTTGCGATAGTGAATTAACAATTTTGCGCCTCATTGTCGCGCAACTATCGAGAATGGCAGCGACGACGGTGTGGTATACAATCAGCGAAGAATTTCGATGAGTCGATCGCAGGCGTTGCGCGTGTCCGCCGATCATCGGCCATCAGGAGACAAAAGTGCGAGAGCGCGTCGGCGCAATTAGCGGAACGAGCGAGGTATGCGACGACGTGTGGGCCTCCGCGACGCGGCTGCCTCCCGGGCGCGTCGTCGCCCGCTCGAAACAATGCGGATGTCAGGCAGCGTGCTTTATAGGTGCTTTTCGAGCCTCTCTCATTGAATTTTAAATGATCGGCCGGGAGTGTCGTGGCGCGGATATGATACGCGCATAATCGAAGGGATCGCGTCGCCGGCGTACTCCCCGCGCCTTCATCAGGCCGTAAATCAGCGCCCGGCTTTTATCGAAGGCGCGCAGAATCCGATAATGATTTCCATTGCGTCAAGCGCGAGAGCCGCGGAGAGCGCGAGAGGCGCCGCGGACAATAACGGCATTGTTGTCGTCGACGACGGGACGCGCCCTTTCCTATATGTGCGCCGCGCGGCGAGACTCTCGCCTTCGCGCGATGCTTCCGCGGCTCCCGCCGCCTCGCCTCTCACGATCGCGAAATTGTCACCGAGGCCGGATTACCGAGGCGATGCGGTAATCGGAGCGGGTACGCAGGTACGAAAACTCATTGCGCAATTTGGCGCCCGCTGTGTGGAAAGTGAGGCGATCGCTTAATTAAAATTCAATTTGAAATTTAAAAGTGTTTCTTTCTTGCAAGGGTTCGCGGGAAAACTGACGCGGTGCTCGCCTTTGAAAATTTTCATTCGTTATTATTGTGATCGTCGCTGGTATTTCGATCGACTGGAAAATTAGGAAATTACGGGGTGCACGCGCGCTAAGTTGAATTTTTTCAAGTCTTGCGGAGAATATATATGAAAGTGAAAAATGAAGTAGTGAATATATTATAACGGAAAATTTATGTGATGAGGCCTTGCATGGCTTTTTAATGACTCGATTAGGGGGCTTACACGATTTTTGAAAAATTGCATTCGGGAATTATTTAAATACGAGGTTTATAGTCACATTCAATTATTCGGATACTTTATTAATAGATTATGTAATTTGTTACTTTTTTAAAAACCCTTTCCATCCGGAGATAAATGAGAATAACCATTAAAACGTCGTTTTCTATCAGAAACTGTCAATATAGATTTCTGTTTCTCGACGATTTACGAAGACAAAATATAATCCTTATATAATAAGAACGTATATGGAGCTTATCCCGCACCGCGCAGTTATACCGGGAAAATTTGAAAACTACACGGCGACTTGTAATTAATTTCCCTTGGCGTTCGCAAACCTCGGGAAAATCCTAAACCTCGGTGAAACCGCCCCTATCTATCCATTACATCCCGTCCAGCCTTAATCCCACCTGGATTTTTCAGCGAAACCATACCGGATTGGTAATAGGAAAGGCATTACAATGCCGCGGCGGCGTCGGCGGCGCGCGATGAGGAGTTTATCAATACACGCTCATTACAAAGTAGCTTAACCAACAGTACTTTCCGATAAAGGAGCTCGGGTCCGCGCGCGCGCGCGAAAAAAGGGAAGGGGGCAAGGAGAAAAAGGACTGCCGCGGCTATACGGTCGATCTCGCTCTCTCTCTCTTTCTCTCTCGCGCGCACACGTGCTCGCGCTTTGTAAGAAAGGAGCTCGGCCGCACGCGGATGGCAGGAGTGAAAGGCCCACGCCCGTGCCTCGGGCAGTCATCGCCGCTCTCGAGCGTGCAAGGGCGAACTCGCCGATCGCGAAATGCGCGTGTACGTGTGCGAGAGCAGTCGCGCGCAAACGCACAGACACACGCCTGAGATCGTTACACCATATTCGCGCCGCTCGCCTGCCCCGAGAGCGCATTATCCGCGCCTTTATTTACGTCCAGCCCAGGATACGCGCCGAATCCTTCGTCGGCAGCTCGCACAGTGCGTTTCAAAAGCTGCGTGCTTGCGAAATCTGCCGGGGGTTTGACAGTTTTAGGTGGGCTCCGTTGATAACGAGGCTTGCGTCACTCGACTATATAGTTGCAATTTAAATTTTCCAGCGCTTCGGCTTCAATTATTCTCGCGGAGTGTATAAGAAGCGCATTCTAATAAATTGAGAAAGATCGATCAAAGTCGATTTGATTTACCGCTTTCTAATCATAATAAATTAACCGATCCTCTCTCAGAGTAATTCGAACGTGCAAAAATTTGCGTTGTTTAGAAAAATTCAAAAGAAGAAGGAAACTGTGCGAAGGCATGTCGGAGTAAATTTCGCATCGGAGAATCTTCGGTAATCGGCCAATTCCAAAAGGCACCTTTTCATTACCAAAAATCCATAAAGGCAAAAAATGATGACTTCATGCTAAATTTTTGTTTTCTTTCTCACATTGGACTGGTACAACCTGGGGCGGTCCGTCCTGTCGCGTCGTTAAACTAATTTGTGTGTTTTAAATTTCGTCAACGTCGTTTCGCGCACGCGAGCGTTAAGTTTAAAAGAAAAATTAGCATTTTTTCGCCTCGTTGCAGCTCCCTCTTTTTTCCCTCTCGCTCGTGCGCGAGTCACTCTCCTTCCTCCTCGCTCGCGGGCCGCTCCCTTCACTTCTCTCGCGCAGCGATGCATCGAGGCTACGTAGTCCGGGAGCTTCGAAAAGGTAAGTGGGGCCGGGCGTCCGCGCCTCACCGCGCAATCTCGCATCTCTCCCGCGAGGACAGCCAGCACGAGAAACTGTTTCCGATTGTTTAGGGATGAAGCGGTGAGAGGCTGCTCGCCGCGCCCGGGAGATCATCCGATTGTTATGTCGTAAGCGCGCGCGCGCGTTGCCGTTCCTGAGCCTGCACCGTCTCTGCGTGTGTCAGTGTGTGTGTGTGTGCGAGTGCACCACTCGCGGCTACTCGCGCACACAGAGAAGGGCCTTGATACCGTTGCCCCAGCTACTCTTCCCGCTGCTCTCGTTCCACAATCGTCCGCGAGAAGGTCCGATGCTATCGAGCGTGTAGAGCCTTCCTTTTTTTCCGGCCGCCTCTCGTGTATACGACCTTTACAGCTACCTCGTCTTTTTTCCTCTCTTTTGTCTCTCGCGGCGTCGTCGTCGCTGCCGCCTTCCTTTTTTTTTTTTTATTCGCTCGGACGATGAGGCTGATCGATCAGTGCTCTGGTCCGAATTTGAATTTACACACACACATACGCCCACCCCGAGAAGCTGACTTTCCTTTTTTCCGTGGGAGTAGTATCAATGCGATGTTTTGTTTCATCGAGACGTGTTATTAAGGACGCACTTTTTTGCTGGATGATCGTGAAAAAGCAAATAAAGTGTGATGGGAAAAAAGCGGGTACATGTGTACTATACACTTTGAGTGCGTATTAATTATATGTAAAGATAAATTTAGCACCATTTTTGTCTCGAGTACATCGAAAGTTTACATAATGTATTCAATTTTATTGCGACCTTGTCCCTCGCTAAAAAAAAATTCGCTTTTGTACAGGAACTTATACCTACGGTAAACTCGCTCATCCCGAGAGAAACAAACGACCTCCTTGATAAAGTGCACGCGCTGCATTGTTGGAGCGCACGCCGAGCAGGGTAGTCAGTTTCAGCTAACGGCGCGGCCATTTGCACGGCGGTACGTCAATTAAAGACACCGGGGCCAGCGCTTAAGTCCATAAAGCAAGCCACGCCATAAGCGTGTATAAACCGCGGCGCGCACTTGTAGTTGCCCGGTGCAAAGGACGAGCCGGGGCGAGCGCGCGAGTATATATGCCCGCGTAACAGTAAATTCTCGAAATGCAGATCGCGTGTCGATGCCGTCGGGGCTCTCCGGTATCGGGCCGTAATTTCGCCCGGCGCGCCTCTCTCATTTCCGCGAACTTATCGACAAATATAAAACGAGCGGGGAATTTATCGCGCGGAAGCGCGGATACGCCTCTGTCTTCGCGGGCGAACACCCGTTAAGCGCCGCGAAAAAAAAAATGCCCGTGACCCTGGTGCATCGGCACACGTGTGGTTCTTACACTTATAGACACGAAAGGGAGGAGGGGGGGTTCTCTTGCATCTTCCAGGGATCGTAGGCGGTTTTTTTTTTTGCAACAGTTTGATTTACGCCGCGCACTGAGAAGTTTGGGATCCCGGTGTTGTTTCGTCAGTGCCGAGGAGCGTGCGAATCTCGGCCGAGGAGGGAAAGGTGCGCTCGTTGGGTGGAGCGCGAGGCAGGCCTCATAACGAGATCCGCCGATGAGGCGCTGCTTGCCCAACTGCGCGATGTCCTCGAGTCGCGGCGATAAGTGAGACCGAGCGCGAGGACGCTATGAGGGTGCAGCCGCGTAATCGCCGATTGACCGTCGGCGCAAAAACGAGTTTATCCATTAATCAAAATTTTAGATGGACCTGTTTTTTTTTTTTTTTTATTAAAAGTTTGTTCGGACAAAGATATGTATAATATTCCTTATATAGCGGGACACGGTCTAATCTGAAGAGGCCGTTCGGGGATCAAATTTTACTAAGCTAATTTGCAATTCGTCGACGGGAGATGACGTCTTTGGCTGGAAGAAAGCGGCGGGAGAAATTTTGAAACGGTTATACGGGAGGATATACTGTGTCCGGGAGGTCAAGCGAGACGCGCCTATCGCTGTGGTTATAATATTTCGGGTGCTCATCAATACGGAGCGTGGAGAGCACGGGGATCATCCTGCATTGGACCGACACGCAGCTGGATTCGCGGTCAGAAAATAATCGACCTCTTTAGCTGCTTGAGTGCGGCTGACTGCGGCGATTCCGTTACCCGGTGCGGCTCTGCTCCTCTTCGGAGCGGGAGAGGATCATCCAGGCGGGCCGCGATAACATCGCATCGGCGATCCTCGAATTCTAAACTGTCTCGATCGCGATGACATGGATTTCGACCGACTTGCGCTCCAGAATATGAAAGTGGAAGAAATTAAAAATGCGCCAGTCCATCTGCGATCGAGGCGCACTGAAAAGAGCGAAGGGAGGGGGGATCTATCAATTTCGCCGGTTATAACCAGACGAGGAAGAGCATCTGTTGCGACTTCGACTTCGTTTTCTCCGGGAGAGAAGCTCTGATGGAAATGGAAATTCATCCCGTATCCTTTTCATCGGGCCAAATGTACGTGGGCCGCGTCACTCGATCTAAATTCATGAGATGCCAGGGAGAAGAATCCGCCCGAATGTTCACTTGACGAGTGGCGGCGCTAAATCTGGGTCGTCTGATACGCTGTCAACTAATTTCGGACCGTTCGATCTCGTCGGCTCCGAGACTCTCACTCTGTCTCTCTCGTCACTTCCTCTTTCTTTTTTTCCATAGCGGATGTTTCTAGCTACCGTGGAAAAAGACCGCAGCCTTGCCGTCCGAGGCTAATTCGTGGACACGTGGAATTAGCCGCTCGCGACGGAGAGGACGACCTACGGACTCCGCATTTACCGAAACGGTATAGTCCGACCCAAAACTGTGTGAAGACTCGCCCGAAAAGAGTACGACGCTTTTTGCGCCAAGTCTTTTTCAACGTTCCGATGAATCACAAGATTCTCACGATACGCCTTCCGACCAGTAGTTCTCTACGCGTTCTAAAAAAAAAAAATTTGAAAATTCTCCCGCAGGAGACAGTAGCAGTAGTAGTATGTAGAGGAAGCAGCTGAGAAAACATTTTTTACGCTGCACCAACGAATACTTCAGTAACATCAATCACGTGCTAGATTAGTCCGCGCAAACTCGCTGCTCGGAAATTCCTCCCAGTCATCTTGACAAATGGATCTATAAAGTCGATCGCGCGTCAATCAGCCCGGTGTTTTTTCACTTCGTTTCATTCCCGGCGTCGATTTCAATAAGCGAACATCCCGCGAGCCAATATCATCATCAGTCTCGCCAAATTGCCTTTTACCACGTGAATTACGGACCCACGTAAGTGTATCCGATCGTGAAATAAGGATACGCAAAATGCGTGACCCATTAAGCATGCGAATTTTTTTCGGCAGAATGAAATATTTTGAGTTTCGCGGATGAATTATTAATTACTGTGTTTTAATATAATGACAAATACGCGATCTTGCTTTTGCTATTTCGAAGAAATAATAATTAAAAAACGCCTACTTCGGCGCACGTGTCAGTGTATCCTTGTTCAACCTCTTCTTTAAAATGATCAGAGAAAGACTTGATAAAAAAAATTCTATTTTCACTAATGATTTATGAAAAATCCCAATTTGCGACAGCTCAGTATCAGATCCGATCTTTATCTAAAATATACGTCAATGTGAGGTTTTAGTCGTATAGAGAGTGAAAAAAATGAAATACGATCAAATAAAATCTTTGTTCCGTGGTGGTACCAGACATCACGCACGAGATATTCAGAGCAAAGAAGCGATGCCCTCGGCTGTACGTTACCGCAGAATAATATATATCAACGATTGATCGCTTTATCGATTTCTTGCGCAACACTTGTCTGCAGTCGGACGCTGAAATAGTGTTTGTTTTCGTTGTCTTGGAATTGTAGGCTCGCTCACGTGAATATCGATTTATTCAAAATAATGTATTTTATCGACAAAAAAAAAACTGATTGATTACAATATTTTCATCGAAAATGTGCATCAATAATTTTTTTAATTTCGTAAGTTCAATATCACTGATGAAGTTGTAGTGTATCTGGATTAAAAATATTCCGGAATTGAAATTCTTTTTTGAATTTGCCTTATGAACGTTTAGATTAAAATTAATACGGTTACCAGTCACTTTTTTGACTCTTCTGTATCTAGATCTAAAAATACTTTCATTGTCCATTTTAATTACGCTATACTATTATGATTTTAACTTTTATCATCGATAAAAAATTTAATTGTAAGGATTCATTCGCTTTCATTTATAAAAAAAAATCTATTTATAAATACAAATAAATAAAAAAAATCTCTACGCAAGTGTTAAACATACCCACAATCCACTTTAAGTTACGGCTAAAAAAACTGGCTAGACACGGTATCGAATCACAAAAATTAAACCTTAACCAACGTCATGAAAAATACAAGTATAAGAAACAGAGAAAAATGCGTGCAATCATGGGAGAATTCGCATTGGTTCGATGAAAAATCGCGAGGCTCCCCGGTGACACTTGCTTTCCGCGCGGCGAGACCCCCCGATCAATCCCTAATTCATGGCGATGCCCCTGGGCTGAGAAAGGCGACTCGGACGACCACGTCGCCTAACATGGTGCAGGTGAAAAGAGGCTAGCCGTCGAGCATCAACGTCGTCTCGCGACAACAATGAGCCCACGCAGGAAGATATTTCGGGGACTCCAGGAAACGCGGTTTCACGACGATCTCGAGCGTCGAAGCTGACCGGCACGTGACAGCTCGATAAGCGATCGAATTTTCGTCCGCGTAAAACCGAGTGATCGACGAGGTTGCAACAAGGCTTTATAATCGTTCTCAAACTTTTTTTTTTGTGGAAATCAGACGCCACGTTGAATATACATGGACTCGGCTTGACATACCTTTTGTACACAATTTCCTCTGTCGATCGAATCACAACCCCCTTCACAATTTTGAATCTTTAATTAAACAAGTAGAGTAGAAGAGCTACGGTCAACGAGCGTTACATAAAAGACAATTTTGAATTATTGCAAATGCCGTTCTACCGGCGTTGAGCAATAAACTCCTCTAACCCAGTTCGATGGTCATACAAAAAGGAAGGAATCATTCTCCACGCAACGGTACAGCAATTTTTTTGCAAAGTATACGACGGCGAATAAGTTCTAAAACCATCGGCGCGGCCGGCGAACGACTTCCCTTCATGCCAGAGGCGAGCTCGGCTATACTTTCACGTCGGGCCCTGCGGCGGGGCGCTACAGCTTCTTCCACCCTTCGCGCGCGACGTCGTTATGCAAATGCTCTTTTCGGACAGCTCACGAGCGGCGGCTGGGCAGCCCCCTGGGCCTCTCGCCGGTGAGCGAGCCTCGAATCGATCAGTTTTACATCAAATTACGTGCCTCGCAATTTCGCCCTGAGCCACGGTTTCTCTTCTCGCATTGTGTCCGTCGTGAGGAATCTCTCGACGGCGCGGCCGCGAGAACCATCCCGCGCCAATGTGTAGACCGACTTGGCTTTTACGTAACGGCCGGAGGAACGAGGCGATCCCCGATATGATCGAAAAATCGCTTTTCGATCGTAGCTTTTCTCGGCCGTATGCAAGTTAAAAACCAAAGAGAGGCGCGCGCTCCGCGTCCGCTCCAGTTTTTTCTTTGTAGAAATCTATTCTGGGTCGTTTTAGACTTTATAGCAGTATGCGAGAGGGGATCGTTACATCGTGACTTTCGAAAATCTTCGGGCTTTTCGACGCTGGACCCGCGGCTCATTAGCTTAGGTAAGCCGATCGTTAAAATAATCTACGTGATTAATCGACACATTGGAAAACACGTGTTTTCCTCGCAACTACACATTGTAGGCGTCCGGCGTTTAGGACCAAAATTTAAATCGGACCGCGGAATCAATTAGTTGAGGGCCCGAAAGAAAGCCCGAGTCCTTGATACGAAAGCGCATACCAATCAAGGCTGAACGAAATTTTATACTATCCCTCTTGCTCGCCGAGATTAATTCCCTCGCCTTTCTCGCGATTCGACTCAAAAATGCTTACGGCGCTGGCTTCCACATTTTTTCGGTAAGCTATCTGATCGTGTCAACATTTTATTTCGAATGATACGTATGTGTAAACAATAAAAATATTTAAGTTCCTACTGTCAAGTCTGTCAGTCCAACTTTACATATTTTCCTCATCATCGCGGAGTCGAGAAGTCCGCCCGCCGCGAGAAGGTAAGCGCATATAAGAAAATAAAAATCCTATAGCTCGCACGCCCTTTTAGCTCGCAGCGCTCGCGTAACGCCGCCGAATATCGCGAGAGTCATAAAACAAAAGGCTATCGCGATGCCCGTTTCGCACCTCGTCGGGAAGTGCGATTTTAGCCGCGGCGTCGATTTTCCGGAGAGAGGCCCCGGGGCCGGCGACGTAACCGCTCGCTCGAGCGGGGGGATGCAGCGCGGCCGCGACGGGGACGACGGCTCGTGATTGCCCCAAGAAGGGAAAGGTGTGGCGCGCGCCCAGTCATGTCGCTGATTTATAAGGCTAAATTCTTGGCGAGCGACCGAGGCGGCGTCGATGCACCGCCGCGCGGAGCTGACGCTGGACTTTCAGCCGATGCAACGAACGAGGTGCCCACGCGGACCACCTGGACGCTGATTAGGCGACGAGCCGCCACCACGTTGACGCGCATTGCAACGGCTTTTGAATATTATTTCGAGTATTCGGAAATAAATTATTTTATACTTTCGAGAAAATCTTGCAACTTGCTGTTCAATAAATTGAAGTCCACTACTATCCGCTGCAGCATGAGACTTAGTCATACGATATTCACAATTTACTTTAACATAAGCTATAATAGTCGCGAATAAACGTTAATAAATACGCGATGAAAAACATTTTCCTTATTTAATTTTAATCGATGAATTAACATTCACGTTATAAAAAAAGAGACTTACAACACAGTTGCTCGCGTCGACGATTATTTATTTTCTCGATAAGATATACAAACGGATACCCATATACGAATTTTCCACTTGACTAATTTTAATTGACAATACGCGTTCTCTCAAACGTTTCCGCGCGGATTAAGCTACAGCGGGCCTTTCGCAATGCGCAAATTTTTATTAATGATCGCCCGCGAACGAAAACGCCACTTGGTTTATCACGCCACGGGAGTAGCCTCCAATAAATCCCCGTCCGCGGGTGCGATGTCGATCGCATGCAATCGATCGGGCGATCGATTCTCGCCACTCGCAAAAAAAAAAGAAAAAAAAAACACACACAGCCTCGGCTGCCTCCTTTCGCATCCTTACGCACGGCGTTTCGGAGCAACAATAAAGCCGCGCGGCCTTGGGTGTATATCCCGCGGCGGCGCGGCGTTTAGCAAAATAATGAATAGAGGCGTGCGCGCGGCCCCTTGTACATTATCCCCGCGCGAGAAAGCGCACTCCGCTAGGCTTTTCTCGACCGGAACACGGATCGCGCGTGTGCGCGTGTGAGTAACTGGGGCGGAGTTCGGTTGCATCAGCGCTCGACTGCGTTTCTCGACCGGCGCGCGCACGTGCGCCGAAGGGACTGGCGAACGGCGCGCTTCAAAAGAACCTCGTTCTCACATCCGTGTCGGAGGAGCCAAAGGCCAAAGCCAATACCGAGGCGTGTGCACAACTATACGCGCTGCTCAAATCTATAAAGATTCGCCTCGCTCGATTGTGCTTGCAAAACGCTGCAGGTCGCCGAGGTATACCCCTCGAGGGGACACCTTAACGACGAGCGATTTATTCGCGTGGCGCGATAGGATCGATCTCCGTCGACTGTGTGCTCGCGCGCTTCGTTTCCTTGAAACACAAATGCGTCGATCGTCTTAATTAGCGACAATTAAGTACGCTTGATGCACTCGAGGAAAACTATCGGTCAATTGGAAGACGAATACGGAAACGGCGAGTTTTGAGTGGCGGTCGTGACCGCGACTCGCCTGATGCTGAGCGCCTTATCCGCTCGGCGGATCGTCGTGTGTCACGCAGTGGGCGTATGCTTTCTATGTATATGTATATGCGCAGCCAGACGGTTTTATTCGCTTCGTCTCATCGCGTGCGAGTCCCGGAGCAAACAAACGTCGGGATCGTATACCTTGCCGCGCGTTGGAGGGGCCATCCGTCGCGCGTGTGCACGTGCGCACCTACGCAGAGACGCTCAAACCGCCTCGATATTTGCTCCGGCGTTGCTAAGAGTCCGAGACAAGTCCTCTTGATATTACACGTGATGCTGTCGAGAGCGCGGACTTATGGCGGGTTGGGCCGCGGGTGAGCCAATAGTCCTGGAGTGGATGCTCCATGTACACACTTATTTGCTAATCTCGCATTTCTAATTTCCATGTTGACTTTGTACATCTGAAACGAGTGTTTCTTAAATTACGACGCGGGATGGGATGCTCTTAGCCGTCTCTGTTTATCTTTGTAGCGGAAAATGTTTTTCTATCCTATATTTTCAGATCGACATTTAAATTTTACATCCTGGATGAGATATGCGTTTGTAATCATTGAAATTATTCTCCTGCTCTTCGACGATTAAATTAGCATGAGCATTCGTGAAACAAAAAAATTGCTTAACATCCGCCGGAGAATTATAATTGTTCATTGAATCGTCTGGTCAACAATAAACGGTCATCTCGATCTCTTTTTTCTTACACGCCCGACAAGTAAATCACGCGGCGCGTAATCATATAGCGCGTCGCGATAAGCAACAAGTCCACCTTCGCAAAGACGATACGCCCGAGCGGAAAAAACTCGACACGATCGTCAAGGCGACAAAAAAATCGGGCAGAAGACAAATTGCGCCGATTGCGTAAGGTGCATCACCTCCCGTCCTCGAGGGAACGCGAGAGTATCATCGTCGACACAAGGCGCTCGTCGCTTCGAGCCTCGAGAGAGGAGGGAATAAAAAAAGGCGTCTCAACCCACGTATAACTCGATGCGCGCGCACGCTCCGCCAGCAAGCGCGAATATACATGCGCGAGGCCCGGCGCGAGCGTTGCGCAATGTGCGAATAGAATTATGCAGATCGCGTGTCGCTCGCTCGTGGAAAACGACAATAGCTGCGCCCGACGAGCCCGCGAAGAAGAGGCTGTGTGAGAGACTGCGCCTACCCCACCCCCCACCCGCCGGCGGCTTCGCCGATTGATAAACGGCTAACGGGCTCTCGAAGCGGTCGATTTTCTCGCGTCCATTCGGACGTGGGCGAGTTTCGCGGACCGGCTCGGAATCCGCGAGTCGTAGACACGAAGCTCGCTCGACCGTACTTGCACTTATCGGCAGAAACGACTGGTCGGGACCTCGATCCGGAATGTCTTTTACCGTGGATATCGGCTTCCTTTTTTTTTTTTTTATGCATCGGAGCTGAAATTATCTCGGCGAGGTGAAAAAAAAATATCATTCCGAAAGTTAAAAGAAGAAGTAAAACAGCGAACGTAAAGTGTCCAGTTTAGACGGCAATAAAAAGGCGCGTCGGGTGCTTACGTCTGCCGCGCGCCGTTTGAAACACCTAACAAGCTGCTCTCGCGGCCTAACGAGCGAAATTGGACGATGATTGTCAATAAAAATGCAAACGGACGACACTCGAGCCTCGGTATTAACCCGCGAATCCGGTTTACCGTGGCGGGCTGATACGCCGAGCGCCGGGAGAGTGAGTGATATTATTCCTCCTCGGTTCGCGTGTGTATATAGGATCGCGCGAAAGAATAGCCCGAGAGGCGGGCGAGGAGGAGGCAAGGTCGCCGGGACCGTGACCCACTGCTCCGGATTCGCCTTCATCCTCAAAATATAATACTTATCGCGCCTCGACGCGCCGCTCGACGATAGACTCCACAAAACAATGCCACCGGGCGCAACGATTTTTAATTTTCGAGTCGCTTTATTTCGTCCGATGACTAAGCAGTCGCCGATGGCGTGAAAAACGTCCGAGCGTAGTCCGAAATTCGAGTGAAAGGACGAACCACCAAAAAAAAAAGCCGACATAGGGCCGCGCGACTGTTTAAAAAAAAAAAACTGATATTGAATCGGATTACTATCACCGCGACCAATATAAACGTGGCGCAATCGAACGTTCCGTTATCTTATCGGTTCTCCCATTCGCTCCGGCGCCCTTTTTCGAACGTCCTGAAATAAAAAAAAAAGTTCGGAAAAAGCATCCACCGGAGGGAATCCGAACCGAGGAGGTTCGTGAAAGCCGCGGACGGGCACAATGGAAGAAGGTTAATCGACGTCGCGGCGATAGATCGGTCGCGGAAAAGTTGCGTGTCCCGGGTGAGTTCAGTCCTACGCTACGGAGTTTCGTCTCAAAGAGAAAAGGCGCCGGGGTAAACACGCGAGCCGTGATCGGCGCCAGGAAGAGGCGGTCGACTCTCTCCGCGGCCCCCGCGACTCGGACGTGAATAACGAAGGAAGCGAGGGGTTATCCCGATAACCTCCCCGTCTCGCCGGGCACGCGTGTATCCGATAGCTGTAACGGACAGAAATGCAGAACCTCTCTCGACTCGCGCGCGTACACACGTGTGGTGTAATAGAGGCTGAGAGGAGGGGTACAGGGGGGCTCGAGGCGCCCGCGGAGCGGAGTCACGTTGCAGCGGGCCGGGGACACGCCCCGCGCCCTGATAACACCCACACCGAGAGCGACGCTGCTCGCCGTTTCGCAATCCCCCGCGCGTACATGCAGTCCGGACCTGACCGTCGATCTCCCCACCCTCGGCTCCCCCTCGCCTGCATATGCACCTTTCTTTTCCATTCTCATTCCGCTAATCAATTCCGAGGGGTTCGCGCGCGAGCGTGTATACGTGCGCCTCTCGCACCTATAGGGGCCCCTGCTTCAATTGCTTCATTTGCACGCTTCGGCAATCGCGCCGGTCCGAGAACAAGAGCGAAAGAATCGAGCGCGCCGGGAGATAAGATCGGCGCGGTGTCGCTGCCGAGCTTTATCCTGGTCCTTCGGCACACTTTTTCAGAGATAAGGCGCGAGCCGCGCTTGAATCAAGTGCAACCGACGGCGTTGGCTGGCTGTACGTATTTTTTTTTTATTTGCGCTCGATCCTTTTGTTCGGCCGGTGAAAAATGGTTTTCGAATATACTGTGGGGCTGCGAGTGGAAGGTTAATGAAAGTTTTGAGAGCACGCGATATATAAAGGATATTTTTTTTAAATCCTAAACGCTGATTTAGTGTTTACGTTTTATGGAGGTAAATTAGATTTGGTCTGCAGTGCTCCAAATAGATTAAACCGAGCCGAGCTAAATAAATAATATATTGCATTATTTTCCTCGCACCGGACTAATGCTTTGTTCGTTACATATTAGACACTCAAATCGATAACGATCATAGATCATTAAAAAAAAAAAAAAAAGAAAGAAACGAGCGGAAAGTTTGCCAAAATTGCATATTTAATACAAATCGCCTATAAGGGATAGAGTCGCTCATTGACTATTAATCGGCAGATTAACAATTCCAATCGTTCGAAAAAATTAATAACCAGGAAAGGGCAGCCTAACGATCGTGCAGCAATCTCGAGCATCTCCGTCCCACATTTAGCACTATATACTAACCGCGGCCTACGCCGGGCGAGCTGATATTAACATCCCCGATCCCGCCTCTTTCACTCTTACTCAGCGTGTGCATGAATAAATGCATGCTACTGCGCTCGCGCGATACACGTACCACAACAAAGGCCTCGGCGCTAACGCGCTTGGGGGCCTTATGTAAGGGCCGAACCCGCGGCTCTCGCGGGATGAAAAATCGCGCGGGGGTAGACAGGGCGGCGACTATAGCCGGACGATATATGCATTTTGCTCTCCGTTTCTCAATCCGCCGCGATCCCTTCTCCCTCGTTTCGCAATTAAAACTCGTTATTTCGTTATCGCGGGCAAGTACACGCTCGCGCGTTTCCGCGTGCACTTGTCTCTTTCGCCGATTAGCGTGAGCGCGCGCGCACAGTGCGGCGAGATTATCGGAGCGCGGGTCATGCGGATACGTTTGACACGTCGCATTATGTAAAAGCAGGACCTGCGCCCCCAAAGAGTAGTCGTACCTGCCATTTGCATGTCCAGTCGCGTATCGCTCTGACTCTGTCGCCTCATAACGCGTGCACATACATTTAGCTCTGCGTGCCTGCAGACTATATACCCTATATATAATACAGGAAAGTATCGGAGCAGCTCGTCGGACGGGATCGGGTCAAAAGTTTCGCGGTGGCTTATCGTCGCACGGCAGCAGTGCGTAAAGAGAGTAATGCGCGCGAGCCACGCCACCCCGGCTAAGAGGACCGGTGTACATGCGATCGCGGTGTGTGTACAACGCACCAGAGCGACCGGGCACCGATAAGGACACGGGGCCGCGCGTAACGGCCTATCGGGCCGGCTATCGGGCCTCGTCGATCTCGCGGGCGCGTCCCCGCCCGATTTTTCGCCCGACCGAAAGGTGCAAGGCTCGCGCGTAAAGCGAGGCGCCTATCGGCCAACGATAATCCGCGCCGATACCGGCGCGATAAATTATGAATTATAGCCCCGCGAGAAATTTAGCCGCGGCGGTCTTCCTCGCCCCCTGCCGGCTGATACCCGAGACGCGGATGCGGATCTAGACGTGGAACTGGCGATGCGAGTGAGATTTGAGATACGACTGACGAGAGATCGATCGCGAGATTCGACGGATCTAGTGCTTTATTTGTGATCGAGTCGAGTGCTGCAGTGGACACTCGGTTAACTTGGAAAGAAAAAACAATTCATTTGCGTAACGATCGCTCGGAGCTGGTAGCGAACCTGGTCCCCCTGGTGAAACTCGACAGTCCCTTTACGAGAAATCAACGTATCTTTTTTTCTTCTTCTTTTGCTTGTTTACAGTTGACATGGCTACACGCTCCGTACACCTACATGCTGGTTACAAAAAATTAAAGTGACTTCGCTCGTAAAGATTTCTCCATTTGTGTCACTTTGACATATTTAGCAACGCATACTTATATAGTTCTTTAAAATAAAGAAAGAATTTTCTCGGTTTCGTAACTATTATCATGTTCACTCGATTATTACAGGCAATATTTCCGTACGCGCGCATAATGCACGCGATCCAGCCGCGTATCGGATGTATCTATATAAAATCCCTCTTGGAGGCGGCTGAAAGGGCAAAGTTCATCCGTATTCTCGGCGGCGCCGGCTGCTAAACGGCAGCGATTACCGCGCAACGGCATCCGAGGATTCCGCGAGCGTGTATAAGCTTATAATATAAGGACCGCGCCGTAAGTTCCTCGCGGATTAACCGGTGCATGATTTATCGGCTGGCTATTTTCGTGGCATGAAGATATCACGCCGCGCAACCCGCTACGTAGCGGAGGCGAATCGGTGCTAAGGATGCGCGTGCAGCTTGACCTCGCCGCGGCCGAACAGGAGTTATTAAAGGCAAGTATACAGCGCGGCCGAGAGAAGCAGTCCGCAAGGTAGAAACCGCGCTTATAGCTACCACTTGCGCGTACTTGAAGATACGAGGATGCTACTAATTTGCGCGATTAATTCGTTGAATGTAGGTTTCGGGAGATTTTTACGAATGTCGGAAATGTGTGCGAAGTAATTCAAAGTTGCTTATTATTTTTATAACCGACAATCATCGCGAAGGCGCCGTGGAAATTAAATTGGCTAAGATGCAAATCGGCATGGATGCGGTTTTCTCCACTCTGGCGATTACGGCGGAAAAGTTTTTTCTTCCGGAATTCGCGAATTTCACGATGTTGCGCTGATTTTTACGTGATGCTCAATACGACGAAAGGAGAAAAAAATAGATTCACGGCTTTGTTAGTGAGGAAAGCTCGGATTTTTACGCGAATCCTTGGGTTTCCGCTGCAAATTGAGCGAGTATCGTTTTGACTCGTAATTAGTAATTTTATAGTTCAACCTGTTTCCTTCAGCGGATATTTTACATTACAGAGTGTAGCAGAAGTTTACGACGCGAAATTCAACTACGTCGCAAATATAAATGCCACTGTGCCAAACGATAAGTTTGTAGCCGCGCGATTCAATAAACTTTACCCAAATGACTTGTGTAAGTGGATAGTACAAACTTAAAAAAAAAAAAAAAAAAAAAATTTAAATATCTTCACATTTTCTCATAAAATGCAAGAGAAAGCTAATTAAGAACCGAACGACTTAGAAATTTTTGTATACCTCGTGTGCAGTAATTGAGTCCTCAAGAGGAATCTGAAAATGTGTTTTAAGAATACATTTTTCACCGAGCTTCCAAGAAAACGCGATTCCGATACGCACTGATCAATCGAGCGCCTCGAGTAACCTTGCGCGATGCTCCGATTCAGCGCTTCGGTATTCCAACCTTTGTCTCTATTTGTCCCATTAGCCTCGCGAAGCGTCGATAAAACATGACAAAGTGACTCGGCTCTTTTTTTCTCCTCTCGCTCACGCATCCCACCTCGACGCCGCGCTATCCGCGGACAAAAACCTAGCTCCGACCACTAATACTGTACTTGTCACCTCCACTCCGTCGAGAAGCTAATTCGACACCGTCAAAAGAAGGTCGCCTCACAGTCCGACTACTTCTTTCCCTTACAACAGCGTATCAAAAACTGTATCCCAATAGAAGGCACTAAGGAGCTACCTCATTGTGACCACGGAATAATGAAGCGTGCTTTTACGTGAGTCGCGCGCTTCACGGGGGGACTTTCTCGCGCTTGGCGCGCCTTAATGAGCGATTAATGAACGATTATTACGCGTCCAGCCGGCGGAACATTTTTCCGGCCTAGCGCAATATAATTACACGGCTTGTTTCCGTTTATTATTTAGCTGCCTCCCCCTTTGGACTTCTTTTTTCGTCCAGAACAGTTAACGGCGCGACACAACGAGCCGCGGCAATTTGCCGCGTCGCGCGGTTCTCACATGCTCGAAACGCGAGCGCGCCGCTGCCTTTACGGTGCCAATCTCGTAAAGCCCGCAAGAGCGAGCGGTTAGTTACGCTCGTTAGCCGGTCCATCGTCGCGAGCGTGCGCCGCATCCGCGATCCTCCCTTGGAACGCGCCTTTCACGCTTCTATTCATTCCTGAGGATCGGCAGGAGATTTTTTTTTCTCTACTTTCCGAGCGCTTCTTTTTTTTTTATACGGCGCAATAAATAATTCGTTAACCGGTGGCTTGAAAATCCGCAGCGCGAACTTGTTTTAGCCGTTGGCGAGTTTAATTGAAAATATTGGGGAGAAGGGCAAATCTGAATGAATGATTTAAGTCGCCGTAAATCATATCGAGCTTCAAATGTTAAAAGCGTTCCACTGACCTGTAAAACAATTATTTTTACGCGTACGATGGAACGTGAAAATAAAGTGAATGGCATTACTAAGCAGTGTTTAGTTTTTTCTTCCTACTTGCCATTCAAAAGTTATTACAAACTGAAGTATTTAAAAGAGTAAGGCACTACACGACGTGAGTAGTAGTTTATTACAAAAAAAAAAGGAGCTATGGACTATCATTACAGGTGCTCCTTTCTTTCAATATTTGAATAAAGTTTTAATTTAAAAAATATAATTCATTCCTTTTCATAAATTTACAAGTCAGTGGTTTCGAAAGTCTTTTACACAATTTGCGGGAGCTTTATAAATCGACTTTCAATTTAAAACAAAAAAAAGAACTTCGCTTTTCGCAAATTAACCACAAGTCAGATGAATTTAACGTCAACAGCAATGCAATCGATTAAACATGAGGCCAATCTTCGGAAATGATATAATTAAGGCACGGTCGGTGGGGGTCGAAAAAAGCGGCGCGTTCAAGTGGATTAGACGCGGCGAGCAGCTTTTTTCGCACTCGTCGCAGTTAATGCCTCTCCCTCTTGGGCCTCGACGATCGTCAACAGAGAGGCGGCGCATTTTAAAAATGCACGTAAAATAGCCTCGTCGTGCTCGTTAGCCGGCCATTGGGGAGTAACGCGGAAAAGCCGCGCGTTTTAACGAGACACGGAGCCGCGAGAATTGGGAGAAAATGGCCGGTCAACTTTTCCCGATGCTAATCGAATTACTTAGTTTCCCGCATAGCTTCCAGCGCGTTCTCGCCAGCGTGGCTCGCGATTGATTGATTGCTTTATTTTCGCGGCTGCGGGCACAGTGAGCCGGGTCCGTTTCTTTTTCGCCCATTAGGAGCATTCCTTTTTGAAACCTGCGCCTTTTTTTTCGCGCGCAAGTCGTTAACGTTTGACCCGTATACTTGGCTTCGTTTCCTCTTATTCCCCTTACCACTTCTTAAACGTTTTTTTATCTTATTTTGCTGTTATTTGAGATTGCTGCTTGTTTCAAGAAGTACGTGCAGGAAGAAAGGGTGTCATATATATTAAAACGGAAGTGTTTCGTCTGTCGATCTAACATACGCTTTCCGTAAAATATCGGGAGATAAAAAGGAAGAGTTAGTAACGATCGACATATATCCATCTTGAAATGTGCAAAAAATAATGCTAGAAGAATAATGCAGTAACTAAGCTTAATTTTAAATGAACCAATAAAGCATTGGAAAATTTCTTAATAATATTCCAGCAATAATTATTGTTTTTCAACCGGCAGCGAGGAGCAATTAAATTTAACGATCTTTTAATTATTCGCACGAGTGCAAAATCGGACGGACACGTCGGCGCGGTCTCTCTCTCTCCTCTCGTCGGAAGTCGATGCCCATTCCCCGCATCGCATTACATAAATGCCCGTCCGAAGCAGCAGCGACCAAAGGATTCCTACGCCACGGGCGATGCTCGTAAATTCCCGAACAATACGGGAAACGTCGCCCGCGCCGATCATCCGGAGTTATAGGGCGAGGGTGAAAAGTGCCGGGCGAAAGCCCGCGCGCCATAATTCAAAGGCTCGGCCGAGTCCGCGCGGTCCGCGTAGGCAGATAATGAGAGATAAACGCCGCTGCGGCCGATGCAAATGATATATCTAATGCAGGAAACGCTCGCGGCACGCATGCATCACTTGCTCGCGGAGCGAGCCGCGCGTCGAGTCGCCCAGGTGTTGGACCGGCGACCGGCCCATTGTGCGTCACGGAGCACGGCGGAGGACGCGCGAGCCTTAAAAAGCCAAGCGCGGCGTGACCTCATCTGACGCCCTTTCGCGGATGCTCGGACGATCGCGAAGGACGAGGAGACTCGGCGCGGTCTCTATGGCTTTTCGGCGGGAGACGCGAGGAGGTGATTTCATCCGCGTGACCAACCACTGAATTGATTTACTTCTTTTTTTTTTTCTTTCGAACGCTGATTGTACTTTTCAATCTGTACTCATTGACTTTGTTCTTTATTGCGCGATGGTACATTCGAATAAAAGCAGTGCGAATTCGTTTGCGTTTTAAAATCACGCGATGAGAAATCGATGCTCTTAAATTTGATGAAACACCTGCACACAGGGTCTAAATGAGAATCGATGGTAGGCGGTGAAATTTGCCTGTCGTCGATCGATTCACAAAAAATTTCCATCCCTGATATATTTCACGAAAAGAGGCGCGGTGTTCATCGGCTAAAGTGGCAATTACTTGGATAAATCGTCGCGGCGGAGTCGAGCGTTACATCCGCGAAAATGACGCTTCATTAAACGAATCAATCGTCGCCAATTATTCACTATTACGAGGGCAGCACTGCGCTTGCTCGCTCGCCTTTAGATAATGCTCGATTCATGAATAATACCGCGGGACTTTTCACTCGACGCGCCATTTTATCGCTTAGTTGGCTTACTTTCTCCTTTATAAGGAGTGCTCGCGTATTAATTGTCTCGACTTATCGTCCCGGTGTCAATTATCAGAGTCGGAGAGGGGACACACGTAACCTACCGCCGAGCAATGCACGCGGCCGCCGCGGAACTAGCGTTTATCGCCGAGGTGAAATTCAGAAACCGCACGACATACCCTCACCGTAGATGCCAGAGATACCGATATAATGATGTTTAATGAAAAGGCTGATGTATTTTTTTTTCTTTAAATTTGCGCTTGATCGGAAGACTAATTTAGCTTTAGCTTTATTAGGGGGCAGTTTATTGTCCGCTTAATTTTCGTGAAGTGTTTAATATTGAGTAAAAAGATTATTTTCACGGAGAGAAGTAGATGCGAACTTTGCCGCATATATACAACCTCGGGGATTATTTAAAAATATTCCTGGGGTTATAATAAATAGATAAAATATAAAGTTATATAATAAATATAAGATTAATTATTATTAAGATATCTAAAATTACTTACGTATTACCGGCGAAGTCTCCATGCAATATTTTCTTGTAAAAATATAGTCTACCACTTCTTGTATTTTCATATAGTCTTGAGACACCAAAAATCCTGTAAAAATATTTAAAAAATTTTATTAAAATGTATATACAACTATTTTATAATATATTATCATTTTATCAATTGCTTTTTATTGAAAATAATAAAATCAAGTAGGGGAAAGTAATTTTTCAGTGTAGGGAAAAACAGTAGCCATTCGAAAGTTACAAAGGCATGTACACACAAATTAAAAGTAACAAATTAAAAGTAACAAATTTTATTTCATTTGCATAAAATGCAAATTCGAAAGTAATACCTTAAATACACTAGATTTTAAATGTCAATTAAAATAGCCAAATAATTAATGTAACAAGAATTACTTGCTATTCTTGACAAAATTATTTTATTCGCAAATAACAAATACCTCGAGTTTTCTGAGCGACCTAAAAAAACAATCAAAATCTGTTAAATCAATTATCCTCCACATTCCATCGGATTTCTAAAAGTCACAGAATAAAAGAGAAACAATTTCTCCGTCTTTACTGATTTAATTTCGAATTTCTCAGGCATAAGGAAGAGGCACAATGGGACAGACCAGGCCGAGAAACATTGACCATATACAAGTTTGTCAACGCACGCCGAGCGCGGCATATCCACAGTGTCACGCTCCTCGTGTAATGGCTTCATGGGCTCGTGCGCTCTCGACGCTTATGTAAGCACCGCAAGCTGAGCGCGTATATGTACCGCGCGCTATAAAGGTACGCACCGCCAAGGGGTGGGAGGCGGACGCGTTCGCGCCTCGGCTGTGATGCACGACAAATATTTCATTATGTAAGAGGCGCGTCTCGGCCGATCAAGTATCCGCTCCGGCGCTGATTGACGCGCGCGAGATGATCTCACCTCGTGCGGTGCTCCTCGCGGACCGACCCATTAATTTTTCCGACGTCAGGGGGCATAAAGAGGACGCCGGCGGTGCCCCTTGCGATGGAAGAGGCCGACAACTCTTGCGCAAATGTCTGGGCCATTGTTTATTTGTTTGGAAATCGGAAGTTCGCCGCGCTGCAGTGATTGATGTCGTTTATCAATTTTCGAAGATACTTTATCGCTTACGAAAATCTGGGCTTCATTGAATATAATTATCCGCGGTTAGTTGCGTTACCACTGAATTTTCACTTTTCATCTGTCTCTATTTGTCTCTTTATATAGTTAAAATGATAATATTATTAAAAAAAATTTTTTTTTTTTTAAATTAAAAAAAAAATGATGCAGTGTAATGTATACTTATTGCTCTATCAGTTGCGTTGAACGTGGAAAGTGGAGTGAGATAATAATAAGGCGCGTAATTAATTTTGCAAAGTTTCCTTTATGCTGGCAAAAGGCCTTTATGAAGTGTCGAGATTTATTGTCGCCTGTAATAAACTCCGTAAATCTCTGAATAAACTCGAGCCTCGTTTATTTATCTTCTTTTCCACACCTGCTTTAAAATCGTCACAAAAATATTTGAATACAATTGCATCTTTCATCAACGGCGCATTATCCGCGCCGTCACATGCTGCACCGAGCAAACGGCCAGCGAATAAAAGCGCAGCTTTCTCAACGCGGGGACGCAATTAATTCTCCGCTCGTGAGTCTTTGATTAAAGATATAGTCAATTCCGTACAGCCACCAGGACGGATTTTTCACTCCCCCGATCCTGCCTCCTCGTCGAGAAAGGGCAACCAACAAACGGATCACACGTATATATATACATATAAAAAAATTGTAAGCAGCGCCGCAAAAGACAAGCAACGAACGAAAATGAAATCGACGCCAATCGACATCGATATTCATCGTATCCGTGCAATATGTACCCGACTATCACGCGCCCGTCGCAAATCAATCGGTGGTCGGCCCGATGTGCATGGGAAAGCATTAATGAGATACCGTGGGGCTCAAGCAATTGTTGTTCTACCCGTTATGGGGTTTCGCGCGGCGTATCGCGGGGTTAGTGTTTTTCTCGATTTTCCGCGGCGCGGGTGGCGGGCACCTGGCCGCGCGGCGAAAGTCAAAGCTGAGCCTCGCCGCTCCATATTCGTTATGCTTAATTACCCATAAATTGTGCGATAACTGGATACGCCGATTGGTATCGGTGGAAATCGAACATGTAGAAAGGACTCGTTCTCAATTGCGCCAATATTTAAATGCCAATCCCCCACCTTTTTTTTAAAATATTAATTAAAATGATTTGTGAGATGACGATAGATACTTCGTAATTGTGAATCAAAAAAGTACGTTGAAACTGGCTGCGATAAGCTGATAAAAATTTAATTCGATCGATTAATTCATTAGACCAGCGGAAATCCTTTCGTGTCGCCGGTAATCTTGAATTATGAGGAAAATTACGGGCGGTGCGCTTTCGATCTATCGCTCGATGTTTCACCGGTAATCGAAGAAGAAAAAAAAAAAATAAGCGACAACGACTTAAACAATGTCGCAGTGGTTTACGAAATTTCTGGGTAAAGTGGCAGTGGGCATAAAGAATCGGGATTCCACCTCGGCAATGATGGCTAGGCTCGCATTCCACGGTAATAAGCGCCGGGCTCGCTCGGGGCACGTAACATTATCGGCAAAAAGTAATCTCATTGCGCCGCTTTAATTACTCAAGATTCGATAGCGGACTCGGCTCGCGCGCGTAACTGTTCCGTCGCTCGTATATACACGCGGCGCGCGCCTCAGCGTATATAGGATCGGCGTTTTTTTCGGGCGCCGGCTTTATTACTCGGCATTTTTCTTCGGGCCGAACACATCGGATTCGTTTTCTCAACGCTCGGGGCGAAAGAAACGCCGGTAGACGCCCGGCAAAAAACGGAGTCACAAAAGGTTTGCATCACGATGCGTGACAAGAAGAAGAATTAGTCGAGCGAGACGCATCGCGCGCGCCGCTGCGTTTCTCGCGACTTTCTCGGATTGGGCAAAGAAAGGAAAACGGATCGCGCGACTGCGGGGCTCCCCCGATCGCGAATATAAATAACGAAATCGGCGCCGATTGTCGGACGACGGGCCCGAAGAAAGTCCCAATTACGCCGGGACCGTTTTCAAATGCAAACGGCGCGGAACTATATACGCGGCGGCATCTTTATCTCCGCAGTTAACTTTTACAGCGGACGATTCGCTTAAGGATCGCGCGCGACTTTTAAGCTGCGCGCGCGCGGGATAATTTTTTTTTTTTGCATTTTCGCCGTTCCGAAATCGATCGGCAGCGTCGCAATCGCCCCGCTAATTTCCCGCACGATTTCACGCACCTGACGCAAACACCGCCGACTTTTTTTTCTCCTTCCATTTCGGAGCGCAGCCGAGCTTCCCGGACAGATCCTAGATTCCACGAGATACCGATCGGGTCCACTGGGTGCCGCGGAGAGGCGATACCGGGCTTTGTGTCCGGCGCGCCCGCGACGTCATCATTTATGCGCTCGCGGGCGATCAATTCTGCAACGCCGCTTCACTCCGATTTATGGGAGACCGCGCGCGCTTTATTTACCCGACGGGATGCGGACAATGCAGCCTCCGATCTTACGCCGTCGGTTTTTTTCACGCTCGAGCCTCGCCGATGCGATGCCTCCCATTACTTTTCGCCTCCTTTCCACAATCTCGATTTCTTTTTTATTTTATCCACAAGCGCGGGTGGCAACGAAAAAAGTCACGGCTACCGCCGTTGTTTAGCAGACTCATTTCGGACGAAAGCGAAGTCGGGCATATAATAGCGAGTGATCTGGCTGGTTATGTAAATAACGCCGCTCCGGCATATCCTCTCGGCGCACGAATCCTGAATCATCGTGCGAGTGTACTCCACGTGTACAATTATCGGTGGGTAAACACAAGAGGCGCGGGGCGGGCGAGAAACTGCTGAATAAGAAGCGGAGCGGCGGCGGAGGAAAAAAGAGCGAGTCGCGCGTAAGTAACGGGGCCGCGAGGCGAGCTGGAATAGCGGCGCAGGGCGGCGAGCCGCGCGAGGGAAGCGGTGGCTGATCGTCCGGGCTGCGGCGGTGGGGGGCTCCGGCCGCGCCGGCGTTTAGAAAGTGAAACTGAAAAGAGACCAAGTCGGATGCGAGCCGCGCGAGCCCCACCCTGCGGCCCAGACCGACACATCGGCTCCGCGGCCTTTATCTCCCGCATCCGTGAGCCGCGACTATCCTATGCATGCACGTGCCTCCTATTATACACGTACACCCTCGCGCGGGTGGATACAGAGACGCGACTCCACCCCGGGCCTTATAGCGGCGACGCTCCGTGCGCCTGTGGGAAAGGAGGAGCGGACGAATCAATCACCGGGGCGCGCGCGTCCATTAGGCTAAGCAGCGAGCCGCGCGCGTAACGAGGGAGACGCACGCGAGCCCCGACTCTTCCCCGTTTATGGGCCTCCGAAGGCTCCTCTCGCGCGGGAGGAGCGCGCGGCGCAGGTGCGAATACGGGTCACTCCTTTCCCAGATATCGAGTCGCGCTCGCGAGCGCTCGGCTGTGCCACCTGTGTGGATCCTCGCCGCGCGGGTGACGCGCCGGTACACCGGGGACGCCGCAATCGCGACGCTCTTTCCCAAGAGCGCGGAAAGAAATTCGATTGCTTTGTCATGAGATCGAATTCTGAGATAGGCCACGGGCTGAAAGGGCTTATTACGAGCTTATCGGAAAATTATCGCGGCTTTTTTTTTTATTATCTCGGTAGCTGTAGCGCGCGCGATACGTCTTCTCTTTTTTTCCGTATCTTTTTGTTTTTTTTTTTTTTTAAAGACACTTGGACAAATGATAATAGGGCTCGTTATTTAGTAACGCGTGTTTAGTAACATGTAATTTTGTAATGCGCCGTATTCAATCAACGACGGATTAAACGAAATTTTGACACTTTCATTACAGCGGCGTAACGACGTAAAACGCGAGGCATTCTATATACAACTTGTCTTGGTTACTATACACGTATAGTACCGTTCGATCTCAGCGAAGAGCCGCTCGTTAGGACTCAACGGTCTCTACAAATTGCCGATAACACGCTGAATTAGACTTACAAAGTCGTCAAAGCTACTGCGCTCGGTTAATTTGCGACGAGCAACCGAAAATTCCGCGCGGCGAGCTACGCGGAAATGGGGTGTCCCTGCCGGCGCGAACGGTCCCCCCGGGCCGTATTTGGGCAGCGGCGAGCGCGTAATACCGCCATTCGTGCGCGCCGCGTCCTATCTCGGGCAGCGATCGCGCTTATATGCTCCGGGAGGACGTGTGGGAAGAATGTGTAATATCCGCGCGAAAAAGGGAAGACGCCGCGCGGTGTATCGGACGCGCGCTTCTCTCACGGATCGTCCGCCGCCGCAGCTGCTCTCGCTTTTCATTTTCCGCAGACCCGTTTTTAGCGCGCGCTCACCGGGAACCGCTTGCTTTTTTATTGCTTTTACTCTGTCTTCTAATTGTTCCGCGGACTTTCACTCGGCGACGCATCTCCGCGCGGGCCTTATGCAGATTCCTTCGCCGTTTGCACAGCCGTTGGCCGTTGGCGCAGTTGCGACTGCAACCGCATTGCAAGGCGTTTTCTCGTAACAGGGGGGGGGGGGGAGATTAAAAGGACTTCCTCGAGAAGTATAATGAAGACTCGCTGCTTGAAAATTCAAGCGTAGCTCGGTAGTTTATTTGCTGAAGGGGCTTTCTCGTTTTCTCGGACGATTTTGCGAGGAGAGAAACAAGCGAGTTTACTATTTCAACTGATTTTTATAGTTTTAAAATATAAATTTCAGGTTTTGTTTAATTACGTTTGGAAATTGTGAGCCTAACTTAACGATAAGCTTTAACCTTGTGTAGTTTACTCGAAGCTAATACTTCACTGATTTTTAAAATGATTAAAGTTATTACAAAATTGGTTTTAAGCAGGAAATTTCTAGCTTTCTTGCGAATTAGAATTACCCACTCAATGCATCCTTAATGGTTTAATCAGACGATTCGCTGTTGTAAAAATAAAGCATTTTCGCCTAATTAGTTTTAGCCTTAATCCGTCGATACTCATTTCGGATTCGCTTGCTCAGCCGCACGCGGCCGGTGAATCGCGCCATTAGCGTATTACCCTAGCAAAGGCTTAATAGGTGAATCGTTTACGCATGTTGCTCTAAATGGAAATGGTACAAACCGACCGAAGTACGTGGAACAAAGCTGAAGAACGCGAGTTCTACTCGCAGATGAAAAAATTCTATTGAACGCATCTCATTACCAATAAACACATATATAGGTGCGACGCGATAATATACGAGTGAACCCACTTGTTTTAATTAACATCTCATTCTGTCCGGTCAAATCACATTTTTTTCGTACTTCAATCACTAAAAGTCCAAAGGTTTAAATTACCTTGTTTTTTGTTTGATGGGTAGAGCGTAAAAAAAGGGCTCGGTGCAGGAAGAGAAAAGTCGATTTTCTAAATTTTCCCTTTTCACAGAGCAGGAGGGGGCACGCAACGAGTCTATCGGTTAAATTATTAAAAGCGATCGGAGGTTCTGTCGTGTCATCATACCCGATTAATTTTTTACGCGCATTAGCCAGTTATTAATTGCCTCGGACGGCCAAGCTCCAAGAAAAACAATGAGACTTTTTAACAGTTACCCAACGCGATTTCTTACACTTGGCTGCGAACAAAAAGCGACAACAATACGAAGCGCGCGTAGAAAGTGAAAAATAACATTTCGATAATTGTCATCGACGCAGCGCTCGGCCGGGATCGATCGATCGACCGACCGATCCGACCAATAGATAGGCCATCCCGGCGTCCCGCAGTTGCAAAAGCATCATCCGCACTTGTCACTTTCCCTTTGGCGGCTTCTAACTCGCCGGGGCCCCTCTTGCGGCGGCGGCGAGCGGCATAACGACTGGCCCAGTTAGCCGATAATTACCGAACGATCTCCGAGATTAGGACAAAGCGGAGCAGAGCTCTGCGGTGGGTGGTACCGAGTCATCGCGCTCGCGAGAGTCATAGCGGCCGGCGTTGCGACACCGGCCGGAGGGGACCCTCGGGCGCTCCGACGGCATAACTCCCCTCCCTCGCGCGACTCTCCGCCCGATATTAATCGCTACCGGACAATTGCGACGATCGTAAAAAAGAGGGACACGCCGTAGGGATATACACGCGAGCGGCCGAGCCTCGGGGGATACCGCCGGCTCCCCGGGCGAAAAGATCCTTTCGCTTTCGTCGTCCGCGCTCTTTATCTTTCTCTCTCGCGCGCGCCTGCTCCTTCGCCGAGTGTCCCGGTATCGGCGGCGCGCGGCGCTATTGTTGTGCAGAGCCGTTTCGATCCTATTTTTTTTCTCTCTCTCCTTATCCTTCTCCTCTCCGTTTTTTTTTTCACGCTAATATACCGGCGCGCTCTCGCCCCTCCAGCGATACTTCTTGCTCGAATTGTTTTCTTTTTTTTTCTCTCGAAGCGGTGATCGAAGCGACGTTGACCAACAGCCCGCCCGCTCGGTTTTAGTTCCGTCAGCGTTTTTCGAAACTCTGGAAACTATTGTTGCGGCGGGAATGCTCGGTATTTTCGTGCGGCCGGACGGTGAGCGGCAAAAAAAGCGCTTTTCGAACGGGAAAACCGATACCGCCGGGGCTAGCGGCTCGGCGATGAGCTCCACCGTGGAGGATTTTTCGCGCGGTCCCTGGGCCTGCGCCTTTCTTATCGAATACTTTCTATGCAACTATCGCGTCAAATTGAGAAATAAATAACTGCCCCGGCGAATAATTGGAGCGAGCGCGAGTAAAATCGTTAAGAGCGAAACTGCGGCTGGCTAATTGAAAAAACCTAATAGTGACGTGGTCGCGGCACTAAAAGCCGACAATTACATTTTTACGACATTATTTGCCGATCGCCCGTAATGACCTAATGACCGAACGGAGAAGCCGCGGGGAACGGCGATGGTTTCGCAAGGGCCCTCCCGCCAGTCGATGCACCCGGCGAAGCGACACGACTCCCGAAATCGGAGCGATCGCCGGTACTACGTTGAGTGTATATACCGCTCGGTCGAACGGCGGTAGCCGCGACGGGGCCACCGCGGCGACCTGGAATGCTCGACAGCGGCAGATGCCTCGGGAATCTCGGGCGGCTCGTAAAACTTATTAGCATTCCTGGACGGCTGCCGCTAGTCTCGGCCGCCGCGCGAGGAGATGCATCGCTCGACGCTGCCGCGCGGCCGCTCCCCGCTGCTCATAATCACCTCGTTACTCGAGTTTTTGCCACGCACGCCTTTTTTTCACTCTTCTTTTCGTTAGCCGCGCGGTATTTTCCTGCAAGGAATATTTTTGCTACTTCGGTGAGGAGATGAGATTGAACTAGGTTTTTCTGCGTTATTTCAAATTTCAATGGAAATCTTTAAGCTTGGAGTTGAATAAAACATATTTTTCTTTTGTTAAATGCAGCATGGATTTTCCTTAAATTAATAAATTTGTTTGTTTTAAGTTAAGTTGACCGCACGAAAAAATAAAAAAATACGTTTACCTCTCGTAATATAAAAGACTTAAAATAATGTAAAATAATCCTTATAAATTTTATTAGCCTATTTACATAAATTTTATCCGTAACCCGCTAATTGATTATAAAGGACAAATTTTTAACTCGTTAGAACCGCTGTCTTGCCACATCGGTCCATTAACTACTGCCAGCAATTTTGGTGTTATTCTAATGAAATTCCTATGCGCGCGAAAGCCGATATTCTGTACTTTATCAATACACGGAAAAAAGATAAAATAATTCCCTCCTCGAAGACAAAAGCTCCAAGCCTCTCAAAGACAAACACCATCTCATCAGTCGCGACAGGCAAACACGAGTTCCGCGAGTGGCAGTCATTTGCACAAAGCCACGGCCACTCGGCGCGCATCGTCGCCAACGAGTCAATAAAGTGATGCATCGCTCATCCCATCTAATAATAACCGCCTCGGCGCCTCCCCCTGCCCCGTCGCAAGCCGCAGGCCCCGACGATGTACGCGCGGCTGCATTGTGCATATAATCGGGTGAGTACACGCGCGTTGTTAACTCAGCCGCACACATCGCACATGCCACCGCGTACGTACGTGGGCACGCTCCTCCCACCTCGAGCTTGGCGCGCGGCTCGCTCACTTGACCAATCCACGGACGTTAGCCCCCCTGTAAGTGGTCGCGTGCGCGCCTAGGATGCCATCACCGTTCCGTGCGATGAGCTCGCGTGGCGCGGGGCCCGAGTGTGTGTTACGCGCCGCCGGCATTGTTGCCGTCGCGCGCGCCTGGATTTTGTAAAATGGCGCCGGCGATTGATTAATAGGCGTGTACGAATGCGGGGGCTTCCCCACTCGTCCGGTCGAATCGCTCGCATGCCGAAGGCAGGAGGTGAATTTAGCGTTATTCCGGCGTGCCCGGGATTCTCGGCCGAGATCGACGAGCGCGCAACGAGCACGAGGAGCGAACTTTCATTGAATTATGGTACCGGCGTGGGTGTAAATCACTTGAAGCGTTCCTCTTGGTTAAATTATTCGTTTGGGGGAAAATATTAATTTTGTTGCAGGGCTTGGCATGTTGTTTTGCATAATTTTGCATTGCGAAAAACGTTTGTAAAAGTTTGGCTGGAAATGCGAGCAATTTTTTTTGTGGGGAGATGTTTTTGTTATTTTATGGAATCGAGCTGTGATGATGATTTCTGCTCCGGAGATTTTATAAAAAATAAAAAAAGTTTATTTAGAACAAAAATGAAAAAAGTCTTGTTTTGTTATGACAAGCGCAACACATTGTTATTTAATTTCAAATTTTCGCTTTAATCTTATTTAACTCCTAAGAGTTCGTACAGAACATCAACATTTTTGAGTTATGCGCCGCAAATCATTTAAGAGCACAACTAAAATCTCTAATTCCATCACTAAAATTTCAGATTATATCTAGCAGTTATTAAGTGTTTCTTAAAATTCATTACACGGCTCATTTCCAAAAATGTAATTTTCGGTTGGATATTGATCATTTGAACTTCTCAAATGACGGTGGGTATAGTGTAATATTTTACCATAATTAATTGACAGCCATTTGTAACTAGTTTTTTAATATATATATATATTTAATTTTAAACGCCTCGACTTTAAAATACCGAAGGAAAGTATAAAACTATTCCGCAATAGTAATCGGTTCACCATCTCCGAGAGATTTTGGAATTTTCGCACCATTTACCGCTTATCCACCCATAAAATAATTCTCGGAGTCGATAGCGAAGATTGCCAAAGATAAAATCAGCCGCAATCGATCCTAAAACCCCCGCTTCCTCGCTTGCGCAATGAAGCTTTTCGCGAGCGTCAAAAAAGGGTCATGGTGGTCCCAAGCCGGAGCGACAGGTAATACTTGGGAAAAGTTCGCATCGGCGGCGCGTCGCGCGAATCCGCGTCGAAGGCGGGCCATTAAAACGCCAGGATCCCGAGACAGCACAATGGCGCCGGTTGACGCGGGCCCGCGCGGCAAAAATGCGCGGAAAGGAGGGCGCGAAAAGGTGAACGATCGGCCGTAAAGAATCTGTGAAATTACGACTTGACGAAATCGGCTCCGGCGACTGCGGGATGGGCCGCGGCGGCCAGCGGGCACCATTGGGACACATCGGCCCAGTTGATCAATCCCCCGGCGCTTTCGCGACGATCGATCGACTTTGGCAGCGGAGCGTGGCCCGCGGCGTTTCGGTGGCGCGCGGACGCGAACAAAAAAAAAAAAAAACCGGAGTAGTGCGCGCGCCGGCTCCGCCTGCGTAATGCGCCTCACGGAGGCTCTTTTACGATTCTCGCGAGCTGCGGCAATCGCCCTCGTAATCGCGGCCGCGGCCCGATAGTAGTGCCTTAATTGCCGGTGCGGGAGCCCCGGTGCCGGCGAGGCGCATGAATTTGCGTTTCGCGATTTTTCCGGGGGATCGTTAAAGCCGATCGCGCCGCGCGCTCAAATTTACACGCGTCGCGTAAATCACTCGGCGTCGCGGGGTGCAAGATACAAAGAGTCAATCTCCCGCGGTTTTTTTCCTCGCGCCCGCAACGCGCGCCGCAATGCAGCAGAGCGGACCGACCGAGCTTTTTTCTCTGATCGCCGAGGACGCCGAGGAGGGTTGCGCAAAGAGGGAGCGCGCGCGCGCGCGCGCGTCCCGAGGTGAAAGAGAAAGACGCGGAGGAATCCGCGAGAAAATGAGGATAGTGTCATAATGGATGGGCTCAGGGTCGATACATTGTCGCGCAGCCGCCTTTTGAATCAAAGGCGGGTCCCGCGCGCGGCGCATTCTGTTCGCCGGCGATGCGCACCAGCCGCCAGCGCGAAAAGCGCCTATGTCATTACAAGCCCACGCGGCCGCGCATACACGAATAAATCGGCGAGCGGAGGACACCGCGAGCGCGCCCCTCTAGTCGATGTGTCAACGTCGGCACCGCGAACCGGAAGCGTCGACAGCCCGCGCCGGCTTTGCGCAACGCTACACGCCGCAGTGGAGCAAGTGTCGAATCGAGTGTCGCAAACCCAAAGCGACTCGCTCGCGGGAGGTGAACGATCGCTTCGGTACCGGTCCAGATATTTTGAGCGCTGGACGACGAATAGGAGACTGGAAATCGGTATGCTTCGCGGTGCTTTTTTTTCTGCTAATTCTGCACCTGCTCTCGACTCGTCGCCCGAAGCATCTCGAGGGAGTACCTTCGGGCTCGCGGTAATAGTAAATTTTTAATGGTCGGGTATTGTCAATTGCGGGAATGGTCCTATAATTTAGGCTCTCGGCGATCGTTATTATTTTGCAATTTTATGGCTTCATTGAAACTTTATTCATTTTACGAGTTCACTGCGACGGGGGTGGCGGTTATTTACAAACGAGGATCTCGTCAAACTTCAAAATTATATGATTACAAAATCGACCTTCTGCAATCGATAAAAGTGAAGGCTGTGTAATAAAGACGTAATAGTGAAAAGGAACACTTGTAAATGCTAAAAAGGTGACGGTTGCAAGTGAAATAAATTCGGTTCAATCCGAAAATTTAAAGCGAACTAACGATTTTATTGCAGTCGCTTTTTTTTTCATCGGTAAATCTACAATTTCATCATTACGCTCAACACTGTAAACAGCGCACTGTAAAAAATTCGCTCCACGCTGTTTTTCTTAACTACATTCTCGATTTTTTTCGCTAATTTAATTTAGATTTTGCAACGGTCAAAAAAAAAAAGTGGCTCAAACGGTTTCCACCAAGCGTATAATTCAAACAGCCGTCTCTCGTTACAACGTAACTGAGAGAGCTCCAATTTTGCCAGCCGCATTCCCTTGGTTAAGCGCACCCAAAACCCCCGGCCGATAGATCCAACCCGCGCATTTCTCGCGAGCTCGCTCAATTTGTGCTCAACTCCAATTAGCCTTTGCTCGCGCCTCCCGCCGCCGGCTCGGGGTGTGAGCCGCATCCTGGCATTTCCCGCGCGGCACTGCTCCCCCTTATTTTTTTTTCCTCTCTCTCTCTCTCATTTTTTCCTTTTCATCATCGAGAGCTGCTCCTCGCGGTACGCCCTGTTCTCAGCCCGGCGGCGTGTAACTGTGTCAGCCGGGTTCGGGCTTGTGCAAGACTCGTGCGCTGCTATCCGGCGCGCGGCGCGATCACGAAGATCCGAGGTATCTACGCCGGGGCCGCGGCTACTCGATTTACTCTCTTGGGCGAGCCTCGCCTACAGCGGCTCTCTCGGCCCTCTTTGTCTCGCGCATCGATCAGCTCGCCGAGTCTCCGGCTCGTCTTCTCGCTCCCGGCGGCTCCACTGTATATACGTGGGCCGGTCTACGAAGATGTATCGCTCCAACGGGAACTCGTATTTTATTTTTAATTCCCCTCCCTGTACTCTCGCGTGATTTGTCGCTCCTTAACAGCCTTCTGGATTAAAAAGGTAAGCGCGTGATATCTACTGTCTTGCCGGATTCGACTTTTTCTACTTAGCCGACAACGAGCGACTTCCTCTTCGTTTTTCGCTAATAACCCGGCCGGCGCGATCGCGTTTTCTCAGCTATCCATAAAGATGACCTATTCTGCTTTCGATTCAGTCACGAAAGCCAAACTTGGCTCCGGATACCCAATAATTACCCGCAAAAAAGAGCGGAGATAGATCGCTTCGCCGGTAACAATTGTATCCCATCGGGGAGTGTCGAAGACGGCAAGCGCGGAAGCGACGACAAAAAAGAAGCCGTAGCGGAAGAGCACGGCGAAGGGCTCCGCCGAGCGGCAGCTCGTTCGCCGGGTGACGAAAGAGTGCGCGCGCAGGGCGAAACCGTAATAGCGGAGCAGCGGCGGCCAGGACAACGGCGAGGTCCGGCGCATAGGTACAGTTGCAGCGGAGACTCCGAGAGTGTGTATAGCGGGACCGACGGGTAGGTGGGGGGGGGGGGGGGATCGTCCGGGGGTTCCGCTCCCGTGGACTCGGCGAGCTCGCCCCGTCTCTTTCCTTTTTCCTCTCTCTCTCTTCGTCGCTCGCTCCCCGAGCGCGTATCGCTCGCGCGCCGATTTCCCGAGGTGGGAGTAGGCCGACGGGCACTCTTGCCTCTCCTCGCGGATGCTCCGCGCCCGCGAGTCACGTGGCGAGGGATTCGCGCGTCCGTTCGGCCAGCGCGAACTTTCTTTCTCTATCCTCTCTTTCACTTTGTTGCGGCGATCTTGACCTCGAGCTTTTTTAGCCAACTTTATATTGCCATTATGCGCAGATGTGCAGCGTCACTATTGCGGACGAATTTTATGAGGAAAAAAACTGACAAATTTTCTATCATTATGTTTCTAATGACATTTAATTTTTGACGCGTTTAAAATTATTGTTGTTCTCGTTTGTTAATTCAATTAAATTGACAATGAAGAAATATGGGAAAATGGAAGTCATTTACGTGGCGCTTCCGACAGACCGTAATAATGTATTATGAAAAATCAGGGTACTTCATCAAGTGACTGAAAGAATTGAAATGTTACGTGAAGGGATTGCACAAAAACAAAGTGACTTCGAAAAAAGCATTCCAGCGAAGCACTCATCTCGCAACGTTAAATAAGCTTTTAGACCGTGGACGACAGCCGGAGTCAAATCAGCGTCCGCTCATACATTTATTAATCCCCAGACAATAAAACTGCTACTCTGCCCGACTCTCACTCTCTCGCGTCTAATAATCACTTCATTCTTCTCGCGTGCGAGATATGCCCGAGTCTTCCGCCAGCCGACGAGGACGGAAGAATAAGCCCAGTGAGTACGCGAGCAGAGAGAGAGATCGAGCGAGCAACGGCAAGCTTACAAGCATCTCGCGAGATTAAAATCGGAGGATCGCCCAGTGGTAGGGGTACACCCGCGTATCCCTCCGCGTGCACCTCGCTCAAGCACACACACAGCCGAGAAATCAAAGTAGGCGAGGGAGGAGGCTGCGCGGAGGGGGGGGGGAGGGAGGGAGAGGGCAGCTGGTCGCGTGCCGGCGTGGTGCTCGAGCGCACGCCGCGGCTATAGACACACTGGCGAGAAGGAGACGGCTGAGCCGGTATCTCACGCGAGAGCGGCTCCCTCGGTCTCGCGCGCGCCGACTCACCTACCAACCTACCTAGGAGCCCGCGCGCGGCGGCGGCGGGCGCAACCTATACACGCGCGCCAAGAGGATCGCAGGCTCCCCGCCCATCGGCCGCTCTCGGCTGCGGCGACGGCGGCTCCGGCGCCCCCCGTCCGTTTTCAGGCGCTCTGCCCGCCTGATTGCTCACTCACTCTTACCGCGAGAGCCGCGCGAGGCGAGTGCACACTTACACTCGGTGGGCAGCCGCGGCCGCGCTTACTCAGCCGCCTCTCTCTCGCGCGAGCTGCGCGCTCGGCTCACGCACCTCCGACGGCCGTCCTTGCCCCGGCGACGCGACAATGCCCAGCCGGACGTTGGCCTCGACGCCTGCAACGCAGCACGGACGCGCACCCCGCCGGACGAGCCCCGCTCAACCCAAGTGTGCTCAGTGATACCAAAATTTTGCCGAAACCGCCCTGCGTTGGTTACTTTGTTCTTTTTTTTTTTTGCTTGTTTTTTAACACAAAAAAAAAAAAAAAATTGCACCCGAAGTCTGAAGAAAAGTGATCGTCGGATTTAGCCAGAGGAGGGCTGAGCCGAGCCCTTCAATTCGTGTGACCGGCCGCGACAATCGACTGTTCGGATCGCGGTGCCTGTGCCTCGGGCCGAGCCTGTGACTAAGTGATTTGCCCAGTATTCAGGAGCCACCGAGGAGGAGCCGCTCTCTCACGAGGAGGCTCGCGCCGCCGAAGTTTCCCACGAGATCTTCACCTTCGCTCCGGCTTAGGAGCTGGAATGACAGAGAAGGTAAATACAGGCGCGCGCGCGCGCGCGCGCCCAAGCGGGCTCACTTTCCCCCGCGCCGATTCGAAATTCCCGCGCCCGCGGAGCACGCGCTCCGCGAGCGCGGCGAGCACGCGCCATCGGATATGTATCGTAACGAGCCGACGACGACGCGGAAAAGTCCCAGATACCGCGGAGAGCTCTTACTACTAGCGATTTATTGTCTGGGAAAAATACGCTGATGAGATTAGCATGCAAGTTTATTTAATCCGGAGCGAGATTTTTCACGCCCGACCGATCCTTTAATGCGCCTCGCTGCTCGTTCACTTTTATTACCAGGCGAATTACAAGTCGAGAAGATTTTCGCAACTTTCTTTTCAAAATGTATTTCGTTTCAACGCTTTTCCGTTTAATTAAACCGACAGTGCGCCGAGCTTTAATCTCCCGCTTTGCAAGTTTTTGCAGTTAAACGGTCGTACGGAAATTCCACCGGAGGAGAGGAAACGACGTGCCCGCGCGCTCGTGAATAATAAAAATCAAGTTTATCGCCGTGCCGAAGTTAACGCGCGATTCAATAGATTTTCGCGTGCAATTTCCATTGAACCGTTGCAAACAAAAAAAATGAGACACTCGCCGCCTCTGCTAGACTTAATTAAAACCAAGACAATCCCCCGTAAAATCGCGTCCGCCGCGTCAATAAATATCGGCCGTCGAAGGCGCGGTCTCTATTCGCACGCTCGGCCGCGGGAGGATGTGCCTCGCGGGGGAGCGGAAGAGCGAATTTCGAAGCCGGGCAAGAGCGCCGATAGTTTCAAAACCAGTTCCCGCGGGCGCACACCCACGCTCCCTCGCGTCGTCGCCGCAATGCGTTTCCTCGTTCATAAATTTGCCTCCGCGTGCGGTACACCCGCGGGGCGCTCCGTTTTTCCCCACCCGCGAGTCCACGGCCTAACCGGCTGGTCTGCTTCGCCCGTCGTGCATCTCCCCACAGCGTGCTAATCGGCCGATTCGCACGATTTACGATACTCGAGTTCCCGAGAGCGGGCGATCGAACCAAAACGATGAACGAAGAAAGTGTCGAGGCGCCCGAAGAGATTTCAATTCGGTGACTGATCGAGTGGAGGATAGTATGAAAGGGATTGAATTGCGTGCGCGGCTTGCAGAAGAGTTTGAAAAGAGGCGAGTCACTCGAAACGCAGGCGGAAACCGACGAAAGAGCTTCCCCGCGCCTGTAGGAGATTCTCGTCGATAGAGAAGGCTCGCGGCGCGAATCTGCAACCGCGCCGCGGCGTTTTAAGACCCCGGCGAGCTGATGGAGTCGCGCGAGCCGGCGTTCCGCTTCTTTTTTTTCCGCGGTTGCCCAACGAATCCACCGGGGCCCGGCGCATTTGAATACGCGCCGCAGCTATTACGAGAATGAGGAGCAGCCGGACAATCGTGGGAGACTCCCAAGCGCCGCGAAACAATGTCGCCCGTCGTTTACGCGCGCGCGCCCCCCGCCGCGGGAGGAGGCCTCCGACGAGCCGCAAAACGGTAATAAAACGCACCTGACGGCCGGGCGAGCGAGGAGGAGACGCTACAACCGCGTAAGTGCGCCGCTGCGTCGAATGTCAACGGTGAAATTGTCCCTTTTACCGGCGCGCTTCGTTTTAGTTAAGTGCTTCTTGGGCAATTTTACACGGTAACTGGGCACGCTTTTCTTGAATTAAGCTGCAAAGTGCTTCGCATTATTTCTCGAGTGGATGGTGCAACGAAAATATTAGTACAACATAGTTGATAAGCTCGCTCTATCTTAACTTCAGATCGCAGTACTTAGATTTTTAATCTTTGTACAATTTGTTCGTAATTTCTGAGACATTCGGCTTAATTGTCCACTGAATTATTTTTCTTAATCTAATTATGCGACATTTTTGAGATGCTCATCGAACCATTAGAAAAAAAATGTTATTCTTTTCTCGTACGAACAAAAGCTTATTTCAGATTATTTTTTTCTTTGTTAAGTATACTTAAAAGTTTAGCTGCGAGAAAAAGCATTTTTGCGACATTGTTATTTGTTTTTCCTCGAAAAAAAAATTTAGTATTTTTTCTGGAATGTGTTTTTTTTTTTTTTATTGCAACCCTACGAAATATGATGGTCACGGCGGGGAGCTTGAAATGAGCCAATTTCACCGGTGAATTAACAAAAACACTTTTTTTTTATTAAAGTCGTGAATATCTAAAACCATAAAAACGCACATAAATGACTCTTAACTACTCTAATTATAGAGATAAAAAAAAAGTGAAGCATGCGACGAATGAAAAACCCACCCAATAAAATATTTACATTGATCCATGAAAAAAGGTACTTCAGCGTGACGAGAAAACTTAAAGGATGTATAAAAAAAAAATCGATATCTTGTCCTGAACCAATTGTTTCGGTCGCTTCCTGTTAAAGTACTCGATTGTCGAGGCGGAGTCCCCGCCTACGTCTGTATTTGGTCGCGCGAGAATTTCCGCGGCGGCGCGGCAGCTGGCTCCTTGCTCGCTCCTACTCGATCGAGCTTATCAGATGCTCCGCCGCAGGAAAAGCGCCGGGATGAGGGAGCACAAACAAGGACGGGTCGCGTGAACAAAAGCCTCGCCGATACGAATTTACATGAAGACAATCAAGCCGGGGCCATTTACCACTTTTTTTCCTCCGGTCGCGCGAGAATCCACCGAGGCTTACACACGCAAACGAAATAGAAATCGCGTTGATGCGATTATCGAGCCGATCGAGCGCGTCGATACGACGCCGGGGAAATAAAATTTTGAGGCCGCAGCCTACATTCGTGACGTAAGAATGAAAATAACGCCGATCGGGAGCACCAGGCAGCGTGCACGCAAAACCGAGCCTCCTCCCTTTCAGGGGGAAATAAGTGCGGCTGTTGCATATTTAGGAGAGCGGAGAGCGAGCCCCGCCAGCCGCGGGCACCCGGGAGCGATGCACACGCACGCGATATCCCGATACTCGCGACCCGATCCCCCGAGATCGTCGTCCCGATCGCCGGGTAACAACACGCCCGACGAGAAAATTACGCGCTCTCTACGGAGAAATGAATTTCTATCCCGGGAGAGGCGAGCGGGCGCAGCCGTGCTCCGGACGCTCCCCGCCCGGTATCGGCCAATTGCATCGATGATCGATCGAGGCATAGCTTCGCAGAGAGAAAGTGCGCGCCGCTCGGATTCGCACTGCCTCCTTTTTTTCCCCCCCGCCTCGGCTTTTCCTTGATAAAGACATCGATCAGAGCCGCGTACGCGGCGCTCTTTTCTCCGGGCGATTCGCAGCGGAAAAAGATTCGCCGTGCCTGGCGGTCTCGCGGATCGAGGAGACGATAAAAAAGAAAAAAATGCAGCCGACGCCGCGCTGATGTAACAACATCGCGCGGACGAGATCGGTGGGAGGGGGAGAAAGGATCGAACGCGCCTTTTCCGCGCGCCTTCCTTTTTCCCAAATAAATTGCCTTTCTCGCGAGTCCGGCAGGAATGTAAATTGGCGCGTGTTCCGCGCGTATCTCGCGAGGACGTGTCGCTCTTATTGGCTGGCGCAAGGCTCTTTCACCAATTACTTTGGACGTCGCCGCTCTCGGAAATTCGCGCGGCCGTCAAGGCTGGGATCGGCGCTGCGAATTCAACGATGCGCCGAGGCGAAGGGCGCGCGATCGTCCGCCGGCGAAGGGACCCATGTCGCTGGCGACGTGAATTGATGATGGATCTCGATGAGAGAAATATAGCGCGTCGATGTGGGGAACGCCTTTTATAGCCGTGCCATACTCGATGGGTCTTTACTTTTGGTTAAAACGCTTGAGAAAGTGATATTTAGCCGTTCCTTTATTTTTTAATGCAATGATATTTATTTTTATATAAGAAATCAATCGTTTCGAGAAATTCTAATTTATCAGCTGGAATCGTATAAGATATATTTTGAAATCCTTCAACGCCGTAATCCCAGTTCTACTTTAAAAGTGCATGAAATTAAATATTTTTAAACAAGCGTATACACTATTAAATTTTTTCTGTGGTACGAACGGCAAAAGAAAAAAACGGTTTGATCGAAAAGGTACAAAAACGACGGGAAACAATATAAATCATTCGAATCTCGGAAGGCAAAAAGAAACGAGCGAACCTACATAAAGCGCGCGTTCTTGACCTAATTATCCACGCGATGCTGCAAAGCGTAAAAATCGTCGAAAAAGCAAGGTAAGAAGGAGTCAGAAAAAGCCGAATCGGTGGGGAATCGGCAAAAAGGCAGTGGCGCGGCGCGTCATCCGGGAGATGTGTCGGCCGCGTGCGTTCCCTGAATCACTCTGGTAGATTAAAAAAAACAAAGGAAAAGGCAGCTTCGCCCTCTTGCATTCTCGCACGAATGGTTCCGCTAGCCAAAATTTCTTCTCCGCGTACCGTCGATCAAGCGCGGAGAGGATCGCCGCTGACTCGACGATTTCTCGATCGGCGAAGCGTCCAAAAAATTGGGCTAATTAAACTTCTCGAATCCGAACCCTTTTTTTTAATTCATTCGCTGGCACGGCTTCCTCTTTCCGCGGAAAAAAAGATACGAAAATTCGGGAAGCGGTAGGCTCGTCGTTTTTTTTTTCTCATTGGCCGCACGAACAAAAAAATGAAACGCCCTGCGAATAAATAACAAACAGGATAGCTCCACGATCCAAGAGGTCGCGAGGCAATTGTTTCTATTTAGTCCAGCGTTTCGAAAGTCTTAGTGCGCTTTAAGATTCAATCGTGCGTGTCCTTCGAACCGAAGCTGCGCATTAGCAGGTTTCACTGAAATCATAAAGCAATGGATAAACGACTCTCGAAGATAGGAGAGCGAAAAACGCGATCGGTGTCCGATAAGCAGAGATGAATTCTCTAACGATCCAATTTGAATGACGCCGGCTCTTTTTTTTCAGCCGTTGAAAATAGATTCATATTAGAAAAAGTATCGTGTCTGATCGCCGTTGATGGATAGCATACGCAGCTTTTAGAGGACTCCCGGTTGGGGCCGCAGCACATCCTCCTCTCTCTATAAATCTCACACTCGAGCATAGCGTAAACATTTATTCAAAGCCGGGGAAACGCTTTACCTATATATAAGAATTGAATGAGCGAAGAAAAGCCGCGACTGGGAGAGAGAGAGGAAAAAGGCGTGCGCCCGCGGAGATGAGGAAAGAGGAGGATGATTGCGTCGAAAATGAGAAACAATGATCCTCGTCGCCGCGGAGCACGTGAATATTTCATGAGAGTACACCCAGAATAGCCGAGGGAAAACGCGCGCCAGAAAGAGAGATATACGGTGATGCGCGGCCATCGGCGAATTGGGCCGAGGCACATATATATATCGCTGCCGACCGGCTAAATGTTTCATGAGAGTCGCGACGCCTCGATTTCAGTAACGGTCGATGCACGCATTGCGGATTATCAGTCCGATCACTGGGATAATGCCATGCAAGCTTTGCCGGAGTTCCCCTGTCGCCCGGGGACGAGCGTAACGATATTGCGCGCCTAGCCACTTAAAAATTTCACTTGTCCCGGATGGGGAAGGAAGAGCAACTAGTCAATCGAAGGTACGAGCCGTTCGCTCGCGTTGAAGGCTGCACATCTTTTTATTCTCTTCTCTCGACACGAGCGCGTGAAAATGTACATTACGCGCCGGTTACATATACGACGCAAAGCGTCAGATCGTGACTTTACGAGAACGAGTTTTCTTCGCCTCCGTCTGTTTTTGATGCGCAAACGAAAACAGATCGCCGAGTGAGCCAATAGCCGACGTTCGGCTGGGGATTGACAGGAGAAATCGCTGGAGCGAAAGGAATGTATTTTTTTTTTTTTATCGCATTGATATCGGACTTTAACGCAAGCCGAGAAGCTCCGAAAGGGGACCAATTTTACATCCGAATGGATTTGCGCCTCGGAAGTAGCCTGCAACAGGCTTCTGACAGTAATCCGTCGGAGGAATCGGGTCGAGCTACCGATTTCCCGATGTGGAACGTAAACACTGCTGAAGCAATCCAAACAATCGTCGCTACGGTAACGCAAGCAAAGCAGACATCATCGCAGTGCTGGCTCGAACTCGAGGAAAAAAAAGCTGCAAAGAAATAGCGGCTTTAAAGACGGCGTGTAATGCACGTGTCCTACCTCTCCGAGGAAATTGCCGCGAACGTACGGTCCGCGTGATGACAGCGCCGTAATAGCCCCAGCTCGCGATATCACAGTTGCAAATTCGCACGATTCACCCACCGCAAAAAGCGCCGCAAGTGTGAGATGCGCTCAGACGAGCGTCTCTTCCTCTGCGGCGGCAAACGACTCACTCTCGCGGCGACAAAACCATGTAACGGGCAAGAAGTCCTCAACTACCGACTCCTTTTTTCCCCTCATTACATATCAATCCGCGATCTCGGCCTCCGCTAAGTGCGTCCGCGCATTTGTTATTCCGATTAGTCGCGCGCTCGCCGAGCCGGATTCGCCGAGATTCTGGAAACAGCAGCACGCGCAACTGTAGGTCTGACCCGTTCGATCTGTTTTCACTGTGGTTTGAAAAATAAAACCGAAGGCGTATACACCGATGCGTAGGACCGATACGGGCGGGATCGAATGTGGCGATCTCTCGGGCGAGCCAGAAATTTCTTCGACCGTATAAATCAGCCGTAGAAGCGCGTAAAAGTCGAAAAGTAATTATCGGAAGCGACGATCGACGCGGGGCTCATCGAGCGCGAAATCGGGACTCCCCGCGAATGGGAGGAGGCGGCCTGGGACGACGGTTTCTCGCTCGGTCGGAGAGTCAAATGACCGATGATTGCCCAAGCGTCGTTACGACGCAGTTACGCAACCGCACCGCCCGAATTGAGCATCCGTCCGCGGAAAATTTGCGCGGAAAGGCGTGGAAATGCGCGCTTTCACGAGTGCCCGTCCACCGGAGATTTCACAAGATGCCTCCGGTGACTTTCGCGCGCAGCCTCCAATCGAGAGGAGGATAAGAAAAACAACGAGCAAGAGGATGGGAGTAGCCAAAGCAAATACGGGTTACCACGTTGTATATACACGTACGATCGAGGGGCGGCGGCGCGTTAAAGCGAAGCGAAAACACGTGGAGAGGCTTGATCGTCCTCGGCCCCGGGGACGGACAATCCGTGGGTAAACAGCGCGACTTCGGGAGTCCTAATCGAATAAGGCGATGGCTCCATATTGTGTCAACATTCCTTTGTGCTGCGCGATTAGCGAAAGCTCCGCCGCGTTTCCCCAGCCGTTGAATTACAAAAAACTGATTATGGAAACGAATAAACAATTTCAAAACGCTCGTGTCAAATTAGACAGCGTCGGGTGAAATTTCCAGCTACTTACGAATCCAAATGAAGCTGTATAGATCTTTGGATTGCAAAAAAAAATTAGATTTTCTGAGTGGAAGCGTTCACAATCTGTCATTTGATCTTGGTAATTCGTTTAGTCAACTCATTAGTTTCGTAACGCCAACAGACGTTTTCTCTGCGATGACGACGGCTTTGCATAATGGGACGTACCGAATTCTGCGTGGAAGGGACTGGTCCGCCGAGAGGAATGGCTTTTCTCCGCGCGAAGAAAATGAAAACTAAAAAAGGAGGAGTAGGAGTCACGGATGACACGTTAAGTTCCTCGTAAACGTCATTACGATCCCGCGCCGAGAGCATTGTTCGACTCATCGCGCCCATGCACGTGCGCAGCTGCTCGGAAAAGGCCGGCAGGCCTATTAGGGTCAGGACGTCTGTAAAAGACTGGCGGAAGCCGCGCAAATCGATTGGTCTTGGCGTTGATTGTGTCCCGCGCGGTTTCACCCGGCAAGGACGCTCGCTGGCCGCACTTAAGAGACAGAAAAAAAAGAGGCAGAAAAGGCCGCGGCGATCGGAGGCCGAAACGCGAGGCGACGACGGAGACGAAAGCTTACCCCGCGGTTTAATACCGCGAGACGACGGTCTGACGTTTTCGGCTCGATCCGCCTTTCGGGATCCTACCGGTAACGGGTTCTCGAACCGAGAGAGCAGAGGAGCGAAGAGGAGATAAATATATGGGACAGAGGAGGACAACGCCCAGTCCGGCGGTTTTCTAGGATAGGTGTATAATGTCGCTTGCAGGCAAAAAAAAAAAAAAAAAAAAAAAATGGCGCGCATTAGATAAGTTACCGCGCGGTGCGGGATGTAGCCAGCCGAACGGCCTATCTTATCTCGCTTAGCCTCGATCTTTGTATTTAAATTGCATTCGACCGCGTGTCACTCTCAAAGTTCCGTCTCTCTTTCTCTCTCCGCTGCCCCTGAAGGTAAGTGTCTTAACAATTTGCGTGCAACCAAGATCGTTTTTTCCGATTATTTCTTGCTACCCCTGGCGCTCATTAATGCACCCACAATTTATGTGCCGATGCTACCTCCCTGTTCGCCTTTCTTTCTTCTCTTTATTGTTATGGGCGTCTTTCTATGCCCTAAACGGAGCTGATCAGCTCAATTAAACTACTCGTTTCATAGCTTCGCTATCGTGTCCATTCGATTCACATTACTTACAGTTAGTAGGAATTTTATACTCCTGAATTATGCATCAATCTATACACGGTAAAATAAACAATTTACAATCAACGCGTCGTAAAAAAAAAAATCATCATCAATAGCTATCACGTACGTCGTAAAAAGCAAATTGATGCTTACATTACTAGCATCGTGTCCAAAAAAAAAAAGCTAACCGCAGAGTGATTGATGCCTAATTAAATTACAAGCGAAAGATGAGGTTATACGTCGCAAAGTTAATATGATAATTCGAATCCGCGAGCCAAGACACTGTCGGAGTAGCGTGTTCCCCGGGCCTACGAGGAAGTATACATCGCTAATTAGCGCCTACCCGACGTCGAGAGCCTAATGGACGGAACAGCAGCGCAGGCAAATTGAAACGTCCGTTCCCCGTGAAATCGGCAACTCCCCGGCCTATCTCTATATTATCAAGCGTCCGTAAAGCGCGGCGCTTATTACCGAGCCCCGGCCGTGCGCGCTCGCGCATCCACGGCCAAATGGCTGTTTAATGCCTCGCGCGAACGAGGCACTCCGCGCGTGGGCAGCCGGTCCGGGGGACATCCGCGGCCTTATACGTCGCGCCGTCGTAAATAATAATCCCGATCCTGACGCGACACGCGGATATTCCGCGGGGCCGGATTGCGTCACCGATACCGTGCCGATATCAACGCGACGACGCGTTCACTAGTCGCGCGCTTCTTTTTTAAATCCGCGAGGCTGACGAGGCGCAAGGGGGCAGGGCTTTGAATCACCGCAGAATTCGAAGACAATGGAAGGTCTCGCGCAGTTTCACGAAAAAGGCCGGGATGCTGCTCATCGCCCGGAATGGCGAGAATACGCGCGACGGCGATCCACTTTGATGCGTCAGAGGCGTAATGATGAGCGCGTGCACGCCGTTCCTGGAAAGATGCTCGACAGACGCGAGAGAAAGAGAGCCTGGTGGGGGCGGAGACGAGCACGTCTCATCTGCATAAAGAACTGGCCGGGCGGCCGGGTCTCCTCCGACACGAAAGTATAAAGGTCAATGTCGTAATTGCGTGCACTCTCGTGTTCCATGCACGCGAGAAAAAAGTGGGACCTCCAAGTCGAGCGCGCACTGTCAATTTACAGAAGATCGTTTCTCAAAGACACGTTTACCGAGCGCGTAAACAGCCCGAGATTTTTTATGAAGGTCGGCAAACTATAATAGTTGAGCAGGACGACTCGACAAGAAAAAAAAAGCAGAAACGCTTTAACGATCGAAAAACTACTCTCGCGGCCGGTCGTGTAGCGCGCGCGTCGATTTCTCGATTCCCCGCCGATTGTCCGACGTGCATATATACATAAGGAAAGGCGCGCTCGGCGAAGAAGGTGGTTCCGGAAGAGTCGGGGCCGATCGAAAGAAACCTTGCACATCGAGGCCGCCGAGGCGAGCCGCGAAGGCTCTCCGCGAAAGAAATCGAGAGCGCGATTGAAATCTTCTTTGGAGACCTCTCCCCTGACGCGACTGGCCGATCGGCGACGAGTAACGAGCGGTGAGCGGCCCCGAGAAAGGGAAGGGCCAGCGCCTCTCCTGCGCCCGGGCTTTTCTTTCTTTCTCCCTCGCCTCTTGTCTCTTTCCTTTTTTTTTTATTCATCGTTACCGTCAAGGGGCGGGGGATAAGTCACGACGCAAGGACGAGATGCACCAAGCGGCTACATACACATAAACCTGGGCGACGTGAATCCCGGCGCGGCAGCTTTCTATAGAAGCCAAAAACTGGATTGCCGAGCGAGCGCCTCTGGCTGCCTTCACTCGCGATTCACATAACCCTGAAATCGCCGCGAGCCGAGGCGAGGCTCCCTCGGAGAGAGAGAGAGAAGGATGCTCCACTTTGCTTTATGCGCTGTTATGTGGGCCGAGCTCGCGTGCGCGCTTTTTTTATGCGCGGATCGCGGTCATGTAATTAAGCTTTTCGGAATAGCGACGAGACTCCGGGCGGGCTTATTCGATGTGGCATTTACTTCCAGGAAGATTTTTTTTTTTTTAATTAATAGGTATTATTTAGTATGCGATTAATTAGCATCCAAGCAGTGCACGTTTGATTTATTGGTAATGACTGGTTACTTAGTCGTTGCGGTGCAACGAGGCCAACTGTTTAGTCGCTATCACGATTGGGTATATATTTACATAGTTGTATTAAATGCTGATAACAAGGCGTACATCATTACCGCATTAATCAGTAAAATTTAAAGACATATCTATAATTGGGTCTTTGCATGATAATTTTTTTTTTTTTTTTTTGCATTCCGTTATAATAGGTCTATTAGACATTAAAAAATAATCGACACGTATTTTTTTTCCAATTTAATTTAGTGTTGAGATATCACTCTAAAAATTTGTGTAACGTAACAATTTAGCACGATACCGATGTACGACAGCGGCATCACAATCAGATTATTTTATCAAGAAACATCTTTATTGGTAATCATTTAATTAAGAAAGGAAAATATATACGTGCCCTTGATTTTTAATATTCTTTTAGACGTTATAATCGAATTTAACCGAAAACATCATAAAATGTTTTCCACGTTACGACTGTTCGACTAAAAAAGTTGCATTCAATATGCGATCATAAGAACTTAAAATTAAATCTTTCTCTAATCGCCCGTACAAATAATAATCTTGAAAACTAAAACTGCATTGAAACAGCATTAAAAATTGTTTACTGCAGTACGGTTATAATTTCCCAAAGGAGCGTTTCTTCGTCGTGATCCATCAATTATTCAGAACTCGCTCCGCAATAAAGCGCCGAAAGCCGGCAACACAATCCCGACAAGCGAAAAACAAGTAAAGGAGGATCGCGGAGAAGCGGCGCGGGTACCGAGGTAGGCGCGGACGCTCGGCGCGTGCACTTTCGGATTTCTCGCGCGCAAAACCGGTAAACTCCTTTTTCCTGCGTGCCGCAATACTGTAGCGAGCGGCGGGGCCGAGGGACACTTGCGCGGGGGACGAGGAGCGCCGGACGACTGGAAGCTCCTCGATCGTCGCGCCGAGGTTGAAAGTGGATGCGCGCGCCCGCCGCGGGAACTTCGAACTTTCACACCTTTTAAGCGATCGCTCCGCCACGCGATCCCACGCTCCGCGAGTTCGCGCCGATGTAAATTTGTCGGGGGGTGCAACTCAATCCCGCCGACGTCGTCCGCAGCGCCGTGGGAGATAGCGCGATAATGAAGATAGCCGTGAATGTCGGCTGTCCTTTTTTTTTTTGTTTTTTCTGTTTTTTTTTTTTTTTTTGTTCCTTTTTCATTCGACAGACTACGATGGGATACAAATGCTTGGCAATTGTTCGCGGTGACGGATCATTTAGTATGCTCGTTGCGTTTATTGATTTTGGCGTTGCCGAGCGAGCTGCCGCGAGAACAATGCGTCTCGAGCTGTTTCTAACGCCGGCGTCTATTATACGCTGGAATCTTGTAAAGCCTTCGTGTCGTCATTAGATTGCTCGTTTAAGCTAATGCACTTTATGCGATTTTAATTCGACTCGGAAAAAGACCGACTCTTCGCGTTTGATTTAAATTTTCCTCTCGCGAATGCCTTCGCTCCATCATAGACACTTAACGTTATTAACGTCCTTTTTTCCTCAGGGACAAATTAACGTTCGATTTTACAACGACAGTTTTAAAGCATAAATTATACCCGAGGAAAAATAAAGTCACTGCGGCGAGTCGGCCGATAGCGATCGAACTTTCTTATTCCATTAAGCGGCCGAGGGAAAAAGTCCTCCAAGAGCAATCTAAGGAGGAGCGAGAAAAAAGAAAGAGGGTCCAACGCCTGGGCGTCATATAAATTGCGAATTCGCGCGTATCCCCCGAGATCATCTGGCGCGGCCGATTTTCAATTTGACGCCGTGATTTACGTCCGGGCGTCGCTCGCGAGGCTTCGCGCCGCTCGACTGGACGCGCGCGTATCTCGCATCGGGCGCGCGCGACGCAGGAGTGGTCAGGGAGAAGAGAGAGAGAGTACCGTTGCTTTGCTCCAGTTAGGCAAGGCATCTGCGCTCGCGCGCAGCAGCTCGTCTCTCCGGACCAGGCGCGCGTATAAAAGCGCGCGACGTCGCCCGAGCCGCTCTCCAATGAAAGAGAAATTTATACCCGCTCGCCTCTCCTTCCCCCCTTATCTCGGCTGACTTATCTGCGGGGCTTATAGAGTGCGGCCGGACTTTACAATCGCGAGCGCGCACGCCTATAACGGGGAGCGCCGCTGTCGAATGCAGATTTCGCCCGTTTTAGATGTACTTTATACTGGCGACGTCGCCGAGGAAACGACGATTACTTTTCTTTTTTATTTTATTTTTTTATTTACAAATGAACGCGCTTAGCCGCTATATAGCGATAAACGTATATGCAAATGACCGGGACGTTATACCTGCGAAACATGGAAACTGTTTTGCTCTCGGTGCGCTATTAAAATCGTGTTTTACGCCTATGTATCATCATCGCGCGCACGAGGATATAGTCCATTGAATAATTTAACATTGGAGATGCTTATGTAACGAAATTAAAAGGTGTACACCGCGAGCGTGGCTGAAAATAAAATTGTTTACGTACCGACATCGGAGGCACTTAAACCTTCCTTTTTCTTTGTCATTATCGTCCTCAGAATTTACCGAAGGGATAATTGATAATTACGATATTTGTTAACGACGATCGAGAAAAAAAAGCTACCGTACCATCCACCTTATACGGAAGAGGCGACATTAATTCTGGAGGTTAATCAATTCATAATTGAATCATTATTTTTTTATTTTTTATTTCGTTTTAAGTCGGCTTCGGTAACAGTAGCTGCCGTGCTTCTTTTTTACCCGCACGTAAGAACCATTACGGTGATTAATTAATCTGTTCGAAGCAATGCAGGGATAAAAGGTCGCGACGGTAATGAAGCTTTTCTCGGATGAAGACGGGACAAGGAGGTCGATCGTCCCTCTTGCCAAATTAAACGGCGCGCCGGACTGTTTCGTCACGCGAAATTCATTAGGCCGACGTAACGGTCACGTGTAACCCAACTCTCGGCGATGAGGTGTGCGCGTTAGTCGGGACGTTTTCGGCTCTCTTGAAAAATGCCCCGACTCCTGGACTGGCGGTATAAACTTGAGAAGACCGCGACGTTTAATGTTCTCTCCTCCGGAATTAATCCGACGCGATCGTGCAATCTAAACGGTCAGAGGCGAGTCGTCGTAAAGTTGGCTTATATGGCGAGACGCGCGCGCGCGCGCGCATATAGAGACATCAACGGGGCGGGAGAGTTCGACGCCGCCCTCCGATCGTCGAATCTCCTCGCACATTTTGTTCGCGATCGCTTCCTTATCGCCACGTCTTTTACGGAGGAGCGCGGCCGGCTTGTTCTCGCCGTGTGTACATTACCTGTGCTTCTCTCGCCCGAGGCGCTTGTACGCGATATCGTAATTTGCTCCCCGAGGCTCTACAACCACGAGGACGGAGGAGCACTTCAGTTTCGGCAGATACACGCTCAAACGCTATATAGTCGCGAATGGAAAATTAGCGAATTATCATAAAACGTTCATACGTCTTTTTTAATTGTATGTTAGATTCCTTGACGGCTGTGAAAGAGAGAGGTGATGCTCGCGCTCGTGAATGATGAATCGGCTTTCACTATATCATTATCATGCATTTAATAAAAAAAAAATTAAATAATATTGCGGTATTGTACAGGTTTATTGGCAGCTAATCATCGTCGTTATTGATGATCTCTCGCACCTCCTTATTAATGCTCATTTTTGTTTACACAATATTATTCAATGGAGAAACCTTATTAGCGAACAGCGTCGCGTATTTCCTAAATTAGTCATCGGATTGTGAGAGGGGGGAGAAAAAAAAATTGCGTGGGAAGCTTTTCTACACAGTGAACTGACCCGCTCTCGACCAGGTGTGGCCAGCTACTCTAAATTATTCAGTGTATATTAAGCGTCATCGCTCGAAGAGATGCTCGTCGTGCGTGTTTCACTTCTCGAAAACCGGAAGTTCCATCTACTCGGTATCAGTTGCTCTTTTTTTCGAAATCGAGAGCTCGCGGTCACTCTTACTCCTATCTGACATCTCCATTCGCGGAAAGAAAGTGGAGCTAACAGGCGACAGGCCAGGTGTCGGAAAAAGGAATCTTGTTCGGTGGGGACCGAAATTTTAAAGACTAAAGCCAAAAATGCAAGGCGCATTGTCCTCCTTAACGCAGTACTTCCCCCCGTTATTTTTAAGCGCACTATAGTTGTTAATTATTTTTAATTAGATGCACGAGTAGCGGAACTAACGAGATCGTTAACTGTTTGGATTGCAGGTCGCCGCGGAACGTCGCGCGACGGGTAACCAGCTTCAACAGTCAGAGCAAGAATCGCAGTAGTAAAAGCAGCGTCGGACTCGGCAGCGACGTTAAATACCGCAGCCGGGTCCTCGCAGGCCGGCGCCACTGTGATGAACGAGTACCTCGGCCTGAGCAGCCTGTCCCGAGCGAGCAGCCCAGCAGCAGCAGCGCCTAGCAAGTACCCACCAGCCATGCGAGAGAAGGACTCGAGCCCGCGCAAAATGCCCGGCCACATCAGCCCCAAGCAGGCGAGCATCTACCCGCTGAGCGTGAGGGCGAGCGCCGCCGAGCCCGAGCCCGAGCTCCCGTATGACCTGAGCCACGGCCAGGCGAGCAGCCGCGGCAGCCCCTGCTCCTCGGGCCAGCAACGCGAGACCCATCGCGACGGCCAACAGCCCCAGCAATCGCGAATGTCGCCGGCAGCGCGACCCCAGCAGAGCCGCAGCGCCGGCCGCCTCGAGCTCGAGATCTGCGAACCCCTCGACCTGCGCCTCGACCACAAGAAGGAGAGCTTACGCGACGAGAACCAGAACGAGATCGAGGCACTCAATCAGAACAGCCTCGAGCGGCCCCCCGAGCGCGGCCTGCCCTACCACACAGTCCTCTTCCCGCAACACCACGCGGTCCACCCCCTCGTCCTCGAAGCGATGTACCGCTCGCAGCAACACGTCGCCGTCCCGGACCTACCGAAGATTCAAGTGCGCGCCCTGCCCACGATGGTGCCGTTGGCGAGCAGTCGATTCTCCGCGGCGTCGCCAGCTGGCTCGGCCGGCGGCCAGCTGCAGCTCACGAGGCCCACGAGCCCCGCGAGTGCCCAGTCGGCGCAACCCTCGGCTCAGGCCCAGCCATCCGAGGCGCCGAACCAGCCGACAGCGACGTCGATGGGCGCCCAGCAACAGGCCTCCAGCCTACCCGCCTACTCGATAGCCGTGGGCGCCGGCCTCAAGCCCAAGGACCGCTACTCCTGCAAGTTCTGCGGTAAAGTGTTCCCCCGATCCGCCAACCTCACCCGACATCTGCGCACCCACACCGGCGAACAGCCCTACAAGTGCAAGTACTGCGAGCGCAGCTTCAGCATCTCGAGCAACCTACAGCGTCACGTGCGCAACATTCACAACAAGGAGAAGCCGTTCAAGTGCCCGCTGTGCGAGCGCTGCTTCGGACAGCAGACCAACCTGGACAGGCATCTGAAGAAACACGACGCGGACGGCCCGACGATACTCGACGAGGTGCGCTCGAGGTATCACGGTCAGCTTCCCCGAGCGGCCGAGGAGTCCTACTTCGACGAGATACGCAGCTTCATGGGTAAGATCACGTCGCGGGGCCAGGGCCTGCCTTACTTCCCGGGACTACTGGGCGCGAGCGCGGAGGAGCGCGCAGCCTGGAGCGAAAAGCACCAGCTGCGGCTCGATGACAAGCGACAGCAGCCGGGCGCCGGCGCCGCGGCCGCCCAGGGCGATTCCTCCTACTTCAGCGACCGGGACAACCTGAGCTCGAGGTCGAGCAGCAGCGCCAGCCGCGCCGAGAGCCTGCACGAGGAGCAGCAGCGGGAGGCGGCTTCGCCGCCCCTCTCGCCCAACAACAACACCTGAGAGCCGCCCGCCCCCGCCCGACCAACTCCCGTTGACTCACGCAGATACCTCTCTCCAAAGGACTCCGACGCTCGACGTCGTCGCCAGCGCACGACCACTGCCGAGGACCGCAACTTATCTCGACCCCGTATCACGAGCGTGGAAGAGGAGGCCCGCTCGAGGCCGAATCGACGAGTCGATCTGTTCGTTTTACCTTTTATTTTCACTTACTAGCGATGTACCGTTCCTGCGTTACGCTGAAAGATCTCTCTCTCGATTCCATGTAATTAAGGCGAAGCGAGCGCGCGGGGATTAAAAAGACGGGACTTAAACGCGCGGCTCGCCCAGATGAACGCATTGATCGCGCTGTACAATACTCTTCTCGCCTTCCTTTTTCCCTTCACCCTTCGAACTTTCTTTCGCCCGACGGCGAGGTCGATTCCGGGAATCGCAACGGTGCCGAGAGGCCTATCCGGCGAGGATGGCCCGGGGGAAAGCCGCGAAAAAGACACGGACAGGGGAGAGGGGCGAAAAAAAAACGGGCCGCGACCATTAGTTCCAAGCGGGAAACGCGAGCTCGCGCGGAAACGGCGCAGCGATGAATTTTACGACCTAGAAAGTGAATTCGACGTTACGTCGACCCAGTTGAGCGACGCCTCTGGGGGACAGCGGCAACGATCGGCCGCTGCAAAATTATTAGAAATCGTTCGATCGCCGAGGAGCGGAAGGCACGCAGCCCGTTTCTTATCGTTGGGCTGCTACGAGAGAGGCACAACGAGCCGGACGATCGGCCCGTAAAACTCGCCGCGAACCCGCGCCGCCTCTTTACTCCAGGCGCATAAACGAGCCTTCGAAATTTCCGCAAAAAAAGAAAAAGAGGGAGCCCGGGGAAAACGACGTACAGCCGAGAAAACGGAACCTCGCGCAGTAAACCATCATCGCGAGAGGCGCCTATCACAGTTTTCTCGCTCGCCGTTAAGAAAAAGAAAAAAAAAAAAAAAAAAAAGGCCGAGGAAGCATCTCGGGCGGGGATATCGGCCGGGGATATACACATCGCGCGAATCGCTATCGGATCTTTACTTTCTAACTCCCCGTAGTGGATCGAGTCGCCGTTCGCGCGTGCACCCGAGTGGAAAGTCCAGTTACGCGTGCAGCCTCTACGAGGTGAAAATGAAGCTCTAAAGCGCTCGCTAATCCGCTGGCTCGTATTTCTTTCGCGCTGCGGACCCGAGAGATCGAGCGGGGCGGGAGAGGGAGAGAGCCGGCGGTGACCTCGGTCCTGTTGCGTTACACTTTTGCGCCACGCCCCGCGCGGCCGGCTCGATCGGGCGCATCGCGAAAGTGAAACGCAATGAAGAAGCCAAGCTGCACGCGCGCGCACGGCAATCGATCCTCTCGATCGCCGACTTCAATTATCCTCCTTTCTCTCCTCCGCGCTCTTCCTTTTTTTCGCGCCTCCCCCGGTATTCCTCTCGTTCTCCCCCCATGCGCCGCGTCGCCCAGCTTTTTCTCGAGTCTCCTGGTCTGCACGTGAAAGCGTCGCCGGGCTCATTAACGAGGCGCAGGGAGGTGCCGCTGCTCCGACGGGTTGTATATATACGCTTACGCGGGCGATACCGATCGGCCGTCATCTCGTCGATTCCGATCGAAAAGGAGAGTGTCGCCGGCGTTTTTCGCGGGACCACTCGCTATAATATACCCGGCATAGCCTTCCCTAGATGCGGCCCGATAATTTCCGCGGCGGTAATTTACGGGCGTGTACGATTTTTTTTTTCTTTCTTTTTAACATACCGACGCGCTCAAAAAGCGCTTTCGCAATGCGCCCCGGCCGTTCCGTCCCATTATATTCGTCGTAGTAAATTTAAAAGCGGTCGGGTCTATAAGACTTCGCGGGAGAGGTGGTGCTCCTTTTTCTCTCTTTCCGCGCGATCCACTTCTGCGCTCCGCGCGCGTGCACCGCTCGACGGCGGAGTTTCGCAATGGATTTTACGCGATTTTTACTATTTCTCTTTGAAAAGCGGTAGACGGAGCTTCGGGCTAATTCTACGGCTGTGATCCTTTAGAAGTAGACGCCTCGGCGAGCGAACGGGTGGGAAGGGGATATCAAAAAAAAAAAAAAAAAGTTGAGCGAGGGATAAAAAGCAACGGCGAGATTTTAAATGCGGAAAAAGGAGCAATTATAAGAGTGAGTACAAGGCGCTCGGGCTCCGGGGAAAGTAAAAAGCAAAAACATCGGAGGCGCGCGAGGTTTTCATCGAGTCGAAATACTGTCGTGTCTTCGCGCGCGAGAGAGCAATAGAGAGAGAGAGACTAGACGTATCCGCACGTGCGGCAGAGCCGCACACAGGAGCATAAAAAGCTTGGGCGCGCGAGGGGTTCCCATCCTAAATCTCGAACGTGCTACGTAAAACGTACGTGAGAAGAAGCCGGCTCGTCTTTCTCTCTCTCTCTCGCTCCCTCGTCCCTCGCTACGCCCCGATATCGCACGTACGCTCACACGTATACGTAAAACACACGGCGGCCGGCGAGGTGGTTCCCTTCGCCCGGCCGCCTGCCCTCCTCGCGAAAGTGGAACGCCGCGAAGGAGCCGCTGCTGCCGCTCGCGCGCGAGAGAGCCACCAGATGAGCCGAGAAGAGAGAAAGAGGGAGAAAGAGACGGAGATCGCCCGCCGATTACGCTCACGTGCCTGAAATCGTTTCTTTTTCTCCCACGCGTCCACGCCTCGACGTCCCCGTGGCGTCGCCTTTCGAAAGGAGGCGGATTACGCGAATCGGCCGATTATGCGCCCGCGAGAGATATGATCGAGTTAACGCAATGCCGGTAGCCATCCCCGGCCTCTCGCGGGCTAATTGCAGTGCCACCCGTCTATGATGAATGCGCCGTACGTCTTCTCTCCTTCTCTCTCGCCCGCTCCGCGATTTTCGCCGGGGATTCCTCGGCGCCCGTTTGGCAGACCGTGAGAGATATCTCCTACGTGAGAGCGAGTGATGTCACCAAGCTTTAGTTCTCCGAGTAATTGGGTTTTTGTTCCGTTAAAGAGCCATTTGTAAATTTAAGCAGCAACAAATCTTCCCGACACTCGTTCTCGAATATTTCGCGACATCTCGGCGTCGCCGATAAATTTTATTTATTGGGTATTTAAATTCATTGCGATTTTTAATGGATGTGTCAACGAGAGTACTTCCCTCCGCCCCAATATTTTGCGTGATTGAAATCTCAATACTTAAGCATTAATTGCGAATCAATTATGAGTCTCGGACAAGCCGTCGAATAAATCTCGGAGTTATTCGCCTCTTAGTATATTGGCGTCCGTCGGAATAAAGTTATGAAGTCGTCAGTGTCATCGTCTGACTAAAAGCGAAGCATCTCTCAAAGTTTCTCTTCTCGAAAAAAAAAAAAAACAGAAAAAAAATGAATTAACACTTTTGTTTTCTTTCTTTCTCGATCAATCGATTTCTATTGATCCACCGGACCGAAGTTCGAAATTTTCTAAACCGATGATTGACCGATATTCCAGGCGCGCAAAAAGGAACCAATCATCCCGATCGATCAAGCAGATTTTTTTTCGTTCCAATCGCCCGAAACGCAGAGGCGGCAAAGGAGTTCCGCTCCGAGATCGTCAATTCACGGCTCCCCGAGGCTTGCAAAACGTTAGACGATCTCAAAAAGTCTTGCGACACGCAGGGAGATGTATAGTGCGGCGCGAATTCTTAAGACGCCGAGTAGCGATACGGCCTTATCGCGATCGGAGAGGAGAAATTCGGCTCGCCGGCTTCTGCACAATGAGACGGAAAATTTAGCGCGAGTGCAAATGACGAGAAAAAAAAAAGGGAGGGAGGGAGACGTGACGCGCTTACGCGCTCCTAGACTCTCGCAACGAGACTGAGAGAAAAGGTGCACTTTTGTAAATAACGACGACGCAGTGTCGAAGCTCTCCTCTCGTCGCCCGCGCGAGCCGACAATGTACAATTCAAGGCGAGATAAGGAAATGCGAAAAATGAGAAATTATGTACAGGTCTTTCAGTGCGAGTCTGTTTGTAAATATACAAAAGAAACGTACGACTACGTTGTAACGCAATAGTAATATATATAAATACACGTATGTAAGCATACACTTATACATATACGATGAACATAAAAAAAAAAGAGAAATATCCATGTATTCTTTTATTTAATATCAAGATTTAAGAGTCGGATACAAGGTAATATATATCCCGGCACGATATGTGTGTCGAACACGCGAGGAGAGACGAGATTGAAAAAATAAATAAATAAATAAAATAAAAGTATGTAAGCGCGCGAGCGCACGTAATACATTGTGAAGTTTGGACGCGGCGAAAGTGTCATTTATCAGAGGGCCTTCGATCGATTGATTTCTCGCCTAAAAGAAGAGTCCCTCCGCGTCTCCAATACGCTTCTCTCTTCGACCGCGGTTGCCTCTGCGTCGAGGCCCGGTCACTTTGTTAGCTACGAAGAAAAGCTGTACCAACTTCTCTTACACTATCTCTGTTTTCTTACCCTCCTATACATAAAGCGTGCAAGACTTCGCGCGAGGCACCATCCTCCGCGACGTTTATCTTTCTTTTTTTTTTTTTAATTAAGTAATAGACAATGATTAAATAAAAAAAAAAAATACGTTCCTCGTTTCCTATACTTGGAGAACACGCGTCACCCGGTCTAGCTTCCTCTATCTACACTGTATACTCTTATCTTTACTGTACTCTTGTTTCGCGGCGGTGAGCCGCCCTCCGAAGCTCACGACCGCGCTCGCGCATGCGTTCAGCCCGGCGAATCCCACCGACGACCTAATTCGCTCCTCCTTTATTTTCATTTTTTTTTTTATCACCGAAAAAAAATCTTCCGTCCCTCGTTCCTCCTACCTATTATCAATTTTTTCGTACCAGTTCTCCCATCTCGCCCTGTCCTCCCCGTTTTCATCCGAGATCTCCCTCCTTCGATTAATCGTATAAAAGAAAGAAAAATCTAGTGCGAATGTGATTTCATTGAGGTTACCGATATATACGTACCTAACGTGTTACTCTCGAGCGGCGCCACGTGAGCCGAGCGACAAAGCCGAGCGCTCGTTACCTTTAGTTTGTATCGTATCGATTTTATTGAAACTAGTTTACATTGTAAGGTCAAAAATATTTTAAGCTCGTACTGACTCGTTCATGCCTTTATTCCTGATTATTTTTTTTTCCCCCCAGCCCCTCCCCCCCACATTGTACAGAAAGTGTCATACATTATAATATATTTTTTTGTGTCTTTATTCTTGCGCGCGCGAGCGATTGACGAACCCTGGCGATCGACCGGCCGAGATTGCCCGCGGTGAGGAACCGCCGGTGGCTCGGTCGCCGATCGTCGCGATATCCGTCTGCGGCGTTTCACTTTTAGTTTAGTCGCGTGCTGTGTAGCAAATATGTATAGTGGTGACTGTATATATGTCAATATGTAATATTCGATGAAAATACACTAAAAACGAGTACGTTTGAAAAAAAAAAAAATGAACCAATTGTCTGGCGCTTTTTTTGCTGAAACCCCTAATTAAAACATCCTCTCCTTTCATTCGGAGTTCCAGCCAGGCGTTCCGCACAGGTAAGAAAGCGCGCTAATAAACGGTTTGCCACGCGCGGCCGAAAATTCTCAGGAGACACAAGAAAAAAAAAGAAATTTCTAAAAATATAAAAAAAGAAGAAGGAGGAAAAAATGTCGAGCCGCAGGACGTGAGTGTCCGGTTTTTCGTGCGGCGCGGAGCTGCGCGCTCCAGAAAAGCCGCGGAGGGAAAGGAGCTCGGCTGTGGAGACATTTCCTCAAAATTAAAGTCTCCCGCGGCTCTGCAACAATTAATGTGGGAAAGAGACTCGGCCAGTGGTAGCGCGCGGGGTCATGCCGCCTGAGAACCGGAACGCGCCCGGAGAAGAGGAGACAACGTCGCAGAGAGGAATAAAAAAGGAGGGTATGCGCCCAGCGATATCGCGCCAGGAGCCAGCCGCACAGACGTGACCAAGTGGACAAATCGCGCGCTAAAGTTGCACGTCGGGCGATCTTTACGAACAGGGACTTTTTTCGCCGTGGACTGGTTTTTTCTTTTTGCCAACGACGACATTGTGTTTATGGGATTGCGAAATTGCCGGCCTGATATACTAAATTTAGGCTTTTTCGTTTTATAGGAAATCATCATTTAAGTTCGCCGTCGTTAATTGTTTTGATGATGATGTAAGTTCTATATACAATTTAAAACTAATTATTTAAAAAAAAAAACAATTTTATAATAAATAATAGATAATATATGATTATGATTATAAGTGTAAATATAAATTAAATTGAATTTATAAAATAGAAAGAAAATATTATAAACTTTATAGTAAAATATAAAATAATTAAGTATTAATAGAAACACAACATGTATACATGCCGGGTACAGGGAAGGTAATATAATTTGCCCTATTTTAACGCGAATTAAACTATTAAACTATCAAATTCTTCTAGTCAAACAAGTTTCTCAGGTTCGTCAGGTTCCACTTTTCTCAGTAGATTCACTTATAAATTTTTGCCGACGCTACTGTCCTTAGATAAAGAAAAACACACTTTTTTTTAGAAAATTAGAATCAATTTTTATTTTACTGTAGATAAATCTAGAAGTTCTTTTTAAACATTTAAACTGGACTCACACATTCAGCGTCGACAAAAACTAAATCCTACCATAGATAAGAGAAAAAGCGAATAAATTGTGTGTAACATCGCGCCCGGTGACAAAATCAGGACACCGTTCAGAGTCGCGATTCGCGTGCTAGTACAGCGAAGGGCTGCACAAACCGCTAAAAGAATGGCTTTTTTCCGCGGGCCACCGTAATCTGTCGAGGAAATCACGGCGCACGCTATAAATGCACGGGAACTGGTTTTCTAATAGCGTCCGCGCGAACTTATGGGCGAGCCACTTGTCGCCTCGACAACCCGTCTGCTGGCGTTCACCGGCGCTACGTCGTTTTTTCCCGCGACCGCTATAGAAAGTATAGCTGCACCGAAAAGAAAATCTGTCGCAGTTCATCCTCATCGTCGGCGACAAAAAGAAGCGTTGTCGCCATGCTACGGATCCATAAATAAAGCCGTTGCTCATCTCGGTCAGGTGCGCGAAGGAGGCACTTACCGACGCCTGCGAGGGGAGGTGTCGGCCTTTCGGAGGACGCGACTTTGACCCAGATACAAGCGCACGAGATGCGACGCGCCTAATAAGAGGCGAAGCCGCCGTGGAATCGTGTCCGCTTTTCGCACGGGGACGCGCGCCTCTCGCTCCCTCCGCGACGGAAAAATCGAGAGCGACCTTCGCTGCGAGCGCGCACTCGGCATTTACCTACTCTCGCGGCCCGCGGGCTGAAAAAAAAAGGTTCGCTGGACCTTGATCGAGATCGCGGCATGATTAACTCGAACGGAGAGCATCTTGATGTTACTGTCAGTGTCCGACTTACAGTCGTCGTCTGTTATTATTTTGGAAAGAGCCCCCCGACTAGGTTCAAATTCACTGCGCTTAACATTTTGATTTCAACGGTAACGTTGCATTAAATCCTATTAAGTCTCAAGAACTAACACAAAAAATATTTTAATCTAATTAAAAAATTAGCGGAGTTGGCAGTTCTCTGAAATTATAAATACAGAGCATTTCTTCATAAAAATTACGATAAAACTTCCAGTAAAAATTACATAAAAAACCGTCATCAAGGGACAGTATTCAAGCACTGGATTTTTTATGGGAAAATCTCTGTAAATTTTTCCCTGAATCATTGACTGCAGGTGAATCTTTGTTTTGCAAGAAAAGCTACATCAAAATTACGCGGATTATCCTGTAATAATTACAGTAAAACTTTCAATAGAAATTATAGAGCTGTTCCTGTATAAACTACAAAGCGACGCTGCCATTATTCCCAAATTACAGTAAAAGATACAGCGATTTTGTCACAAAAACTTTCAGTGCTTCAAACCGTCCCTCGATTACGTTTTTTCACTTCATTTATACGGTGAGTTTCACTAAAATTTTTACGTGAAAATTTCCTCAATGTATATGCGGGGACTGAAGAAAAGAGAATCATAAATGTTATCTTAATTATGTATAAATAAAATGTAGATGTCAAAGTTCTGACCTTAACCGTTTCAATGCTGAGTGCTGAACTGGCTGTGCAGGATGCATTCACAGAGAAAGAAGAGATACAAGGCTGCGACCGAGCTCGCGATCTAGTTTAGTACAGCTTTATGTCATTGTGACTCATTGACATGGTGCACTTTTGATAGTACATCAAGTTTATCAACTGCATTCAACTAAAAAAAGAAAACATTAATATATAAATATCTGATTAATTTGATTAAATAATTTGATTTTTAAATAGTTTACCGTATAATCAGAGAATAATGTTTTGATTTTAATGATTTTCCAATTTGTACTGAATGTGCACTGAAAAATCCTTTGCCGCAAGACGCAACCTCAGATCTTTTTACCTATGTACCCTCGCCTCGAATTGAAACTCGAAGAACAATTTAAAAATTTTCATGCGACGTTGCAAATATTTGAATTGTT
>JAWWEN010000009.1:10589567-10604402 GCA_035582955.1 Sycophila texana
CTGACAACCATTCTAACCTAAGTTTGAATTTGCGCGCTCTGTTTCGTTCCGGACTTTGCCTTCGGCTACTCCGATTTGGCTTCCCTTCGGCTATACTCCTGTAAAATCGAACACGACTAATGCTGAGCGCCCTTTGGTGCTAAGCCATACTCCACTTGTATACCTATATATATATACGTCGCGATGTCCAACGGCCATTTTCAAAAGTCAAGGCTCTCGGCACTTTGTACTCTTCGCGACTGCACACTTGACACTGTACCCTCCTTTACGTCCCTACCCAGACTCTACTTGAATACCTATATATACCTCGCGCATCTCAACTGCCATTTTCAAAAAAACTTAACTCACGGTACTTTTCCCTTGCACCCTCGACGCCCTTCGTGTTCGCACGCTACACTGCGAGACTGAACTCTCCTTTGTTCCTACCCCAATTCTCTTGGTATACATCTCTATACCTATATATATACCTCGCGATATCCAACGGTCATTTTCAAAAGTCTCCCTTATAAGGTATACCTATACCTATATCGGGCGGTATATATAGATATACTACTTCACAATGTCTAACGGACATTTTCAAATTTTTTAACAAAGAAATTCGTGTAAAATTAGTTAATTGCGACAATGTACGAACTATTTTTGTTTAAAGATGTTATAAAAATATATTTCTGTCGATAATAATGATAAAAAGAGAGAGATTTACCTGTAAATTAGCTGCGGGCGGGCGGCGACTACTGCTGAAAGCCGTTGAAGCTCTCCGGGCCGGGACCTCAGCTTTCGTTTCTTCAGACGATTCTAATTAATTTTGATTTAATATAATAAAACTATTGTTATTGCTTATTAAAAGACTATCTTAAGAGAAAGACGAAAGATTTATCACCGTCTTTCGATCTTCAACCCTGCAGCTCGCTTCATCCCTCGTCGGTGGCCGGGCGGAAAATGGCGGAAAATGGCGCGAACGAACCGCCGTGAGCGCCGGGAAAGATGGCGGCCGCCGGGACTCGCGGCGCGGGAAAAAAGGCAGACTAACGGCCGCTGCACTAGATGGCGCTGTAACTTTCGTCCGCTCCGCCTCCGCGCCGTCCACGGGTTTCAAATCTAAAGTTGCAATAAAATAAATAGTAGTGATTTGATTTAATAAAATAAATAATAGTAATAAACAGCGGTGATTTGATGTAATAAAATAAATAGTAGTAATAAATAGTAGTAATTTGATCATAACAGAAAAAATGTATTATGCTTTTTTTTTTTATCGTTAACTTGAGATTTACAATAAAACAAATTATTTTTTTATTGGTTTTCTTTATTTTTTAGTATATCAAATGTACTTATTGGGATATGGCGATGATTATTATTGTACGATAATTAACTAATAATAAACTGAGTTTTATAGCGAATCAAAAATATTGATTATTAATTTTATTATTTTTTTAATATATTTATATAATTGTTATTGGTACATTTATATAATATTTTCTTTCATATGATAATAATGTTACATATTTTATACAATAATAAACTAAGATGTACAATGAAATTAAAATATTGATTGTTCATTTTCACTTTTTCATACATTGTTTTATACAATAATTAACTAATAATAAAATATGAATAAGCAACATGAATGGAAAAAAAGTTACGTTTCAACGGAAACATGCCTCTTCTAAAGATTATGTTTATATATCTTAAGACTAGAATCTCAAAGGAAAATTTGTACTCGCCTTTCATATAAGGCTCTTGTTCATTCAGTTGCATTTATTACAATACACTTATTAGTCGCACGAAAAATATTCCTAACACTTTTATTACCTTCATGAATGTCAAAGATGATCTAAAACGATAATCAAAAAATCATAAAACTCAATTTAACCTGTTGATGGTATTTTTTGTTTTTGATTTAAATAGTTTAAGTACAATTGTTAAATGCAATTCCTTTGAAATCACAAAAGAAATCAATTCATTTAAAATCGCAGCTACTTTAAAAAGAATTGCATATCATCATTCTATAGTTATCGCAAGGCCGCACATTATTTGACAAACGGTATAATAAGTTAGGACAGTGTGTAATTTACTGATAATATAAGAATCAGAAAATAATCTCATTTTGAGATTTACATATGTATCTCTAGGCCTCTATTATTATTATAGGTAATAACAATTGTCCTTTTAGAATTATACACAGTGTAGACTGAGGTGATAAAAAAATAAATAATTCTTTAATGAATGCTTATTACTTCCAGTTTTAAAAACTTTGTAACTAATGATAATTTGTCATTAGAACCGTGTTGCTTTTTTTCTGATATAAATTAAATACGTATAAGAGATAACACATTTACGCGTGTTCTTATATTATAGTTTAATAATAATTACGCCATAAAATAGAAACTCTATATTTTGGACAGATATTACAACTTTAAAAACTAACTTTTTAGTTAAATGCCCATAGACATTTGTGTACTGGATACCAGTAGTGAATAATATTTAGTTTGTTCTTTAAATTTGTCATCTTTCTGAGAAGATAATCTTATTTGTAATAAAATCTAGTCATCGAATCTTAAAATTTCAGTATTTGATTTCCTTCATCTTAGGCATAATTATCACGTGCTTGTAGTGAATTTGTAAATGTTGGCAAAAATACTATCACAGTCTAATTTGACTAAATTTCATTCGCTGTGTTTATGACCATTTTCACATCCTTCTAAAACTCCATGATTAATAAGGGAGTTCTTTGGTTTTGAAGCATTATCAGTCATTGCACAAGTAATAGTTGACGTTATTTTTGTCAGTGAAAATTTTGTAAAGAAAAAATTAGCACTAACACAGAAGAGCTTGTAAAGTAAAGGTATGAGCAAGAGCTGATGACAGGTTGCCCAGATTCGATAATTCTGTCCTTCAAATGGATCCAAAATAGCAGGGCACAACATGTGACTCAAATTCACTTGTACAAGCTTAAAATGAAAAAATTTATCAATTAAAATGAATCTTTCGAACATAATAAAATTAATAATTTTACCATTCCAGCTATTTGAAGTATCCAAAAGTGATATGCTAAATTCAGTGCATAACCAAATATTGACCAACTCATGTCATACAATGGCTCAATAGTATAAGCTCCTATAAATATATAAATTTTATTGATTAGAAGTCAAGCAGAAATTTTCACAGTTTAGCTGCAGTTATTAATATTAATACTGACCTCCAAGTCTTATTAGATAATATGGTATCACAGCCATCAAGCCATGTTGAATATAATATACAGCCTTGTCGGCAAACATCTTAAAGCAAATAGTAATATAAGTATCTTACACCAAATGATTACAAAAAAATTAAATAAAACTTACTGGTCGACAATCTGTTTCCGGAAATGCATAAGCCAAGACTGGGCCATTCAAGCCAGATACTACTAATCTGAATGCAGCAGTTATAGCAGGACTATTTGGTTCAGCAGCAAGTAAGTATATCTAATTTAACAAATTAAATTACTACAATCCTAAATGAAATAAAGAAATTCTCAAAAATATCAATAAATGAATACCTCAGCTATTGTAAAAATATGACAAGGATTGAGTATGTATACAAAAGTCCTTCCCGATAGTTTGAAACCAATTTCAACACCAAAGACTAGACACATTGCCGTCAGCAAAAGAGTTTTTCCTCGTCTTGGTTGTTGAATATATGGAACTGATTTTGGCAAGTTCATTCTTTTTAAACTCCATATCATTAGAAAAGCAATATAAATGGTGACCAACAATGTTTCTATCACTCTTCTTTTTATTGAAAGGTAACCTGCACACTCTGGTCCTCGATTTCTTGGTATTGATGCGTTTACTCCAGTGTAAGCCCACTCAAACATTGCAAGATACTACTTTTCTTAACTAAAAAGTAAAATAAAGGCCATTAATTTATTTAATGATGACTACACAACATTAAGGGAAGAAAAGAAAAAGTATTTGTAGAGTTAGTCAATTAACTATTTAACTGTATAAGATAAATAGTACATATTTCGTTAAAATAAATGTAATTATTACCTTAATCTAAAAAAAAATAAAAGCTTTTGTGAAAGCAGCCGCCAAATAATGCACTGACGTTCAGTTCTGTATCATGTCTGCTAACCATTTGGTCGATGTTTTCTGAAAAGTTCTCCAGGAAATTATATTGTTTGGATTTCCGTGACTATGCACTGGTGTAGTACTACTACTGGTACGAATGTATATAGATATATTAATTTTTACTACCAGTTCGCATGTTTCCAACATATCGACATATGTGATATGTCCATTAACTCGACTAATACCTGTGCCCTCGAGTTAGAAAAATTAATCTATGTAAATAGCATTTTTTATTATCTATAATTTACAGAGAAATAGCTGCATAAACAGATTGAAAATAAAAATTATTTATAGAATAATTTAAAGAAATACATACCCGATTGCTATTTAACATTTTTTTTATTGAAAATCGTTAAGGATAAAACATGTATTTTTTATAACACTTTTTTCCATATTAATATACAATTTTCATGTTTCTTATGCTTTAATCCAAATACTTTTTTAACAATTTCAAATTTAAAGATAAGCAAATATTTTAAAATATTTAAGTGTAATTTACAGAAAACGTTGGTATATTAAAAAAACATAACTACTTTTATATAAACGTTATAATTACAATAATGACAAAAATACAATCAAATAAAAACGCTAATTAATTTTATTTTTTCGTACTGAAGCACCAACTATACAAAAATTAGTACACATAATGAAAAGTAATTCAGTAGTTTATATACAGATTTCTTTCTTTGTTTTTAAAGGTCTTCACGCATCTTTATCTTCGTCGACTTCCAGTTTGTCAGTCTTATGACAGTTATTCGTGAAGCAGCACGAAGTATATCACAATTTAATTCGTAAGGCCGAGTTCGATAAAGTGGGGCCTTTATTATAAATCACAAAATTTATAGATCTGAATCTGCCAATATAAGCTTTTATAGAAATTAAAAAATCAAAGCAGAATGATTGATTAGTCTTAATTTTTTATAAGACATAATTTTATGATAGAATGCTAAATTTATATTTTTTAATATAGTACTAGTGAAAAAACAAGAGTTTAAGTTAACTGTAAATTAACGTTTTTAAATTTACAAAGGGAATGTTGACAGTAGCAAAAGTACAAATTAATGTTTCAAGTAAAAAAATTACTTTTGACACCTTTAATTTCGAATGTCAAAATATCGACATTCGTGCTCCTTCATATTAATCATAAAATTAATCTTTCAAACTATTAAACATATTTTTAATGAAAATGCAGATGAAAAATCTTGTCCACATTTCGGTATAACTAGGAAATTAACAAATTATATTTTTGGTATAACATTATAGATATTGCCAAATTTTTAATCTACTTTTTTTTTATCTGGAGTAATCTTTTGATTAATAAAATTAAAAATACATAATTTTCAATTAGAAGAAAATTTAAAAATTTATAATTTTCATATAGAACAAATTATCACTTTAACTAATTATTTTTAAATGTGTTAATTATTGAATGTTACACCAAAAACAAAATCGCTCATAATTATATGGCTCTTACATAATTACAAGTGATAATTATGTATTCAAAAATCAAATATCAATATAAATAAGTATTTTTAGACATAAAAGATGAATTCTTAGTGGAGAAAAAAAATGTTTTAGATGTAGAATTCATTTGAAGAAATATTAGTTCAAGAATATAAAACGTCAGATGGAAATCCTGATTACATGCTGAGGTAGCCTCGACTTTGACTACGTCTACGATTAACCAGGTATGCACCTAGAACAATCGCTACTAAACCTGCAAGTACACAGCCAACTGCAATTGGCACAGCATCAGGTGTGTCAAACGCACAGTCTTCAGCTAAAACAAAAAAGAAACATCATACAAATATTCTATAAGAATTTTTTTAAATAAACTCATTACAACATGAAGGAATCATTCTGATTTTAATGCATCTATAACTTACCAAAACCAAAGCTGGTCTTCTTATCAATTTTGAATGCTTGGAATTGTAAATCAGATACTTTCAATTGACCAACAGTTGCATTACTGTTTTCAGTTGTCAAACTGAATCTCTGCAACTTAACACATCGGTAGGAATTGCCAGAAGTAGTGTTGAAATGTCTAGCCATATGTACAAAAACCAATGAAGAGTCTATACAAAAAATTTTAAAATCATTAACTTTTTTTTAAAAAAGTACTTCAAGATAAAATAAAAATAATTGAAAAATACATACTTAGAGTAGAATTTTTTAATTCTTCTGGGTCAATTGTTACTTTCAAACCACTAAGTGCGTATGTCTTATTATCATGTGACTGAGCAAAATGAAGTTCTATGGAATTATTAGAACTACCAACAGATTTCCATGATAGTTTCAGTGTTTCATTGAAAGGAGTAAATTCAGCAGATACTACAGTACTATTATCTGTTGGGACATTTATCTTCTTAGATATTTGCTAGAAAAATAATAAACAAATAAGTAAATAAAATATTTCAGAAATTTTAATCAAAAAGGAATAAATACCTCCTTGTTTGTACTATTGTACATAAGTTCTATTTGTACAGCCATCTTAGCAATAATTAAAGTTCCATCTGTATTATTAATAGACCATTTTTTAGATGATGGTTCTGGTACAGGGAGTGGGGTTGGTACTGGAGCATTAGTAGTAGTTATAGGAGCTTCAGTAGTGATAGGAGCTTTAGTAGTGATAGGAGCTTTAGTAGTGATAGGAGCTTTAGTAGTGACAGGAGCTTTAGTAGTGACAGGAGCTTTAGTGGTGATAGGAGCACTAGTAGTGCTTGTAGGTGGGGTAGTCTGTGGCTCCGTTGAAGTAGATGTTTGTGGAGCTTGAGTAGGTGCAGTAGTTGTCACACCTACTGATGCATCTGTATTAGTATACGTGGATTCCGCCGATGTAGGCAGCTGTTTTTCATTTATCTTAGCAGGTACATCTCCTCCTAGAAAAATTATTTTTTTTTTTATGTTAAAAAGATTCAATTAATTTTTATTCATTTAATTACTTTATTTTAAAATAATTATTTTTTATTACCAAGTTCATCATTCTTTGTTGATTATTTGAATAATCAAAGTAGATAAGAAATATAAAATTAGTTTGTTAAAATGTGTATATTATCAATCAAGCCATAAATTAAAAAATTAAGTTTCATTAGGTCATTGTCAGAAATTTATTACTTCTTTTTAATGAAGCTGTTGAATTATCATATTTTTTTTTAATTGGATGTTACTAACAACAGAATACTTTACAATGAATATCACAGAATTTGTCTATGTGTGTTGGTGATAGTAACTGCTTATCTAATATGATACAAAATATATAATTCCATCCCTACAGATATAAAAAAGACAGTGAATCTCAACTTAAACTGTGCAAAACTTCATTTCTTATCACGGATAGACAAAACATAATTAATTTTAAACTCCTTACTTTTTTTTTTCAAAATATACAATTATAAATTTTTGAATACACAAAGCAACTGTATCTATTAATAAAATAAAAAAATTAACTAGTAATATTTGTAAACGAATCAGATTGCCTTTGATAACGGTTGAATATTTTTAAAAAAAAACTTATACAGCTCCAAGAATAATGAATAATTTGATTTATGAAAAAACGTGACCATGATAAGATACAATCACGAAAAAGCTAATGCAATAATCATCTTAGAAAAGACAATCTTGGTAAATCTATCACCCACACTGTAAGCAGTTACCAATAACAATTTTGCCTTTCCATTCCCTGGACTCGTAAGCATCAACAAATACTAAATTCGAGTACAAGAATCCCAAGCAAATAAGGAAGAAAATATGTCCGAGCGAGAATAGTCATTGTGGAGCACGAAATAACTCCAAAAGCGCCGCATTAGCGAGAAGCTACGTTATCTGCCTTCCTCTCGCATTAATCATTTCCCGTCTCCGTCATGCATATTTTATCAGCATGTGAAAGCGAGGAAACAAACGACGAGCAAAAAAAAAAAAACTGTCGATGCCGAATAAGAACAAAGAAAAGAAATATCCGACGAGACGGAGCTCGCGGGGGGGAAGGCGGGGGTGTACCCGCCGTCTGACCAGCTCCGCAAGTACGCAACTATAAGTACTACGTAGAGAAATTTTGGCGAAACGTCAAGAAAACCCGCTCCGTGCAGCTCGAATAAACAGGAAGCGCTTATACCTGTGTCCCGGTCGGCTTGGCTTAAAACGCAGCGTCATGAGACATGAGCGATCCGAAGCTCGGAGCGGGTGTCAACCATTTTTCCCCGCGGCCGGACTCCGAGAGACTCAGAAGCCAGCGCGGGGGGTCACGAATGGCCGTAAAATCCCGAGCGCGGGAGAAAAAACCGGCCCGAGGCCTCGACGTTTTTACGTACCCGACGCGAGGACCAGGGCAGCGCAGAGTACGAGGGCTGCGATTTTCTTCATCTTGGGCTGTCGTCGCTGACTCGGCCGTGTGTTTCCTCTTCGAGCACTCGGAGTTGACTAGGGCGGAATGCGAATAGACGAATGAGAGATCCGGCCGCTCCGGTTTTATAAGCAAAGTACGCAGATTATATTCCCACAGTCCAGTCGTCACGGGAACGCGAGACAGCGAGACTATAACTGAATCGCCAGTATCCGAGTCTTCGGGTTTGATACGAAAATAGCAGAAGAATGCCACACTACTAAAGTGCACTAGGCGCTGCTCTCGCGTGTCCGACGACTGCGAGTTCCCATTCGACGACCGCAGCGACGCTCGAGCCTCGCTGATTGGTCCAGTCGACGTCTAGAATGTTGACTTACTCTGCGATCGGACGGTGCACCGGTGGTTTCGAAATGTACATTTTTTTTTTCCGCGATGATTATATTGCGCACTTGGGGAGCGAAGCGATACACATTGTCGTAAAATGATGAATTCATTTTTTAATTGTATTATAAATAATTTACGATAACATTCATGACTTTAAGGTTTTGCAATTGTTTTATACAAAGTAGAAAAATTATAATGCTTACTATAATACAATAAACGTGTAACTTAATAAGAAAAATTTGGAATAATTTAAAACAAAAACGAACATTCAAATAACGGAACGCGTTTGAAATCAGACAGCAATGTTATCTAAGTCAATGCTGTCAAATGCATCATCGTCTATATCTAACAAGTCTTTTAAACTCTCGGAACTTGTATGTAAATCTGCATTTCCAGATGCATCTAGATTCTGAGTGTTTGAAGATTTGGACGCTTGCGATGTATCTATCATATCATCCAATATCTGCTGATTGTGCAAAACTTGATTCGCCACATCAGCTTTGTTCAGATCAAAGTTTTGATCTAATCCAGCTTCATTTAACACATCAATTTTCTTTTGTATTGCTGGCCATAAATGATCATCTGCAGTTTGTTTTGCTAGCAAATAACGTATTACCACTGTGTCACTCTGTCCTATCCTGTGTACTCTATCTTCAGCTTGACACAATATCTACAGATAGTAAAATAAGAATTAAGAGTAGATTCAATTAAAAAAAGTATTGCAACACATTATGCAAGTTGTTATGTAACATTTAAAAATAAACTGAAACTTACACCAGGATTCCATGTTAATTCTGCAAAAACTACTAGTCGAGCTGCAGTTAATGTTATTCCAGCATTAGCTGCTGTTATTGACAATACTGCCACTAAAACTGTTGGATCTTCCTGAAAAAGATCAACGAAATTTTTTCTTTGCTCAGCATGAGTTTTTCCGTCAATTCTTATGAACCTAAATCAAATTTATTTATTAGGTAAACAATAAATATTAATTATTTTTATGACAAGAGAATGACAGGTATTTACATAATTTTCTTTGAAGTCAACAGTTCAGAAATGGCATCCAGCATATTGCGATGGTGTGCAAAAATTAAAAATTTCTCTTGATTTTCTATTAAATCAGTGATATAGTTACTGAAAGAAAAATTATTAGTAAAAATTAAGTTATAGTTATTTTTATCTAATTTTTGTTAAAATAAACATTACCAAACGGCCTTCTCTTTGGCTTTACTAGTCTCACTGTAATACTTCAATAAGGCACTTCGTTTTTCAGATTTAGATAAAGATTCCTTTTCCATCTTTGCAGATGCAGCTTCCATTTTTTTTGTAGATGCTTTTACCAAATCTGGATCCAGTATAATTTTTTCTCTGAAAAGTAAAATGGTTTAAAGTTTATTAACGTTATTTTAATATTCCTTAAATTAAATATTAATTACCTTATTTTTGAAGGCAATTCTGACATTACATCACTTTTCAGTCTTCGTATTAAACAGCAAGCTTTAAGAAATATTTCCAACTCTTTTAAATTGGATGAGCCATTGAAATCCCATCCATAATTTGTTTGCACTCCTGCACAATACCTCATACCAAAATCTTGATAGCTGTAAATCAAATTGTTATAATAAATTTAAAATATCAGTTTAGATGCATTTCTTTTTTAATATATACCTCATAAATGATGGTATTAACAATTTTATTTGAGGATGCAGTTCTATTGGTCTTGACAATGCAGGAGTTCCAGTTAATAAAATTATTCGTTTAGCATTTGAAGCTAAACGTCCAACTGCTTTTGTTCTTTGTGTTTTTCCACTTTTAAGATAGTGAGATTCATCCTAAAATAAAAAAATTATATTTTATATGTTCATTGACAATTATAAAATATTCTATAAAAATGTTCACATACACAAATGATAACACCATATTTGCGTGCTGCAAGTTCATCTATTCTTCTTGTTAGCAAATCATAAGATAAAATAGTGATTCGATTATTTTCAATATATTCTTTTGTAGATGCAATATTTTGAATGGATTGAATTGGTACAGATGGAATATTCTCTACTATTGCATCTGCCCATTGATATCTAAAAAATATTTAAAATTTAATCAATGAATATAGTAGTGACACTGATTGATATTACATGTCGAATATAAATTTTTTACCTTACAGAAGATGGAGTTATTATTATTAAAGGCCAGTCACTTTTATAATACTCTGCTAGGCCTAATGCCTGCTTGGTTTTTCCAAGTCCCATATCATCTGCAATTAAACACCTGCCATTCTTTGATATTCCATATCTGTGCAAATTAATTTTCTAAAATAAGTAAATAAAAAGTAAAATAATAAAAAAAATTAAATAAAATAATACATACTCTATTCCTTCTTTTTGGAAAGTATATAATGATTTCAAAAGATCAGCATTAATTTGAGAAATATCTATTGGAGGTTTCGGTTCCTTTTCGCTTAACAGTAAACTTCTAAAAGTCTATAATAGTTTTGTAAATATTATATATATATATATAAATATAAAAAAACAGAAATATATATTTTACCTTTAACAGAAAAGTTGGTATTCCTTTGAATACAACATCAGCTTTTAAGCTTATTATCTTCTCATGCACTAAATCATATTCATTTAGATGAAAATCCCACATTTTAGATTGTGCATCTAAAAGAAAAATAAAATTAATAACCATATAAAAAAAACATTAAAATTATTTTGAAAATCTTACCATAATGCCTAGATGGAATTGTTTTAAATAGTTCTATCAATTGCTGATGAAATATTGATGTATCAACAGCAAATCGAAAAGAACTCACCATAGAACAAGATGCTTCACAAAGTTGCTTAGTACCATAAAACTTATTCACAGGCATGCTTCCAATTGGATTATATCGATTTGAGGTGGACTGTTTTTTATAGGCACTTTGAGATTTGCTTTGAAAATCTCCATAAGAAGCTGATTGACTACTTGAAAACGATGAAGACTTATATGAAGTAGGAGCAGCTTTGTTCGAGTAACCAAAACTTTTTGATTTACCACAGCTTGCATTTGGCACAACATTCTGATTTGTATAATTATTTACAACATTACTTGTACTTGCAGTTTTTTGTTTTTGTCGCTGCAAAGCTTCTTGCCGTTTCCTCTCAATTTCCTCTTTACTGTACATGACTAACGACCAACATTAATTTACATTAAACAGAATAGTTAAAGCTTAAAAAATTATTAGAGACAAAATATTGGAATCTAAGCTTATGTTTTCTTATTATTCTTTCTTTCCTTATTGGTTCTCCTTAACTTGTGTAATTCAGTATTTTAAAGGCCATTTAACTGACCTTAAATTTGTTCAATGACTCAATGCAAAAACATTAGGAAATATACATTTCAATCACTAAAAATTTTCGTTCAACGAAAAAATAAATTCATTTAATAACCTAAAGCTAACCCATAATATTTACCTACGACCATCCAAAAACAAATCCGTCCACAGAAACCATTTTCAAATTATTCGTTTTCATTTTGCGTACCTAACATTATCTCGCGTGCTGCTCTAACGTCGTCTGCAGTTCTGAAACTAACCTGCTAAATCTCGCAAATAATTAATTTCATTGACACATGATAAAATATCAGCTAAAATATTACTACTGATATTCCAGAAATCGAAATTCATTAGTTGTTGATTAAGCAAAAGAGACGTTAGATAAAAAAAATGCAAATTTGTAAACGGCATTACGCATAACAGTGGTAAAAATTTGGCAACGTTGTTGAACGACTGCGCGTGAGCCGCCCTCGGACGGCCAGCATTTTCTGGAGAAACATATTTAAGCCGGAATAAAAAAGAAATCCTTTTGAAACTTCAATTTAAATCGACGTTTTAAAGTATGTTTTACACCTTTTTATTTGACAACGTTTCCGTGAGATAAGATTCCAGAAAGAATGCCCAATATCCGCTCCAATTTGTTTATTTAATAATGTGCTAGATCACTTTTATTATATTTTAATTAAATACTTTCTCTGATTAGCGAAACTTTTGCTATTTTTTAATTTATTCATTCAAAGTAAGTTATCAAAAATGGAAGTGAAACCAACGCCCCAAGCAGCTGAATTTAAATTACCATGTAAGTTGACTTTATTAGAGATAGTGAGTCATTTTTTTTATTTGAATTTGAATAATTCTTTTTTTTAAAAGTACCTCCAAAGGAAAAAGTAAAAATAATATTTCCAGCTGATCATGAATTTATTGAACCAAAGAAAGCAGTTAAAGTACCAGGAGATATGGCAGTTTGGCAAAAATCTGAAGCTTACTTTGTAAGTAATAGTTTTAGAGTATTCTATTTTGATAAACAACTAAAATTAATTATATTATTTTATAGGAGTATTTTGGATTTTTAATGGCCATCAACGATGCTGTTAAAGGAAAAGCTATGGATGCAAACTATCCATGTTCTGCAACTGTAGATAAAGTTGCAGCTATGCTCAACAAATTCGATAAATGGATTGATGAAATTCCACCTACAGATCAACCACAGCGTTTTGGAAATAAATCTTTTCGTCTGTGGCATGAAAAGCTACACTCTGTAAGTTAAATTCTTGTAAAAAAAAAAATCAATTTATAATTGATAATATTTAACAATATTTTATATTTTAGAATGCTGTAGATGAACTTAAAGAAATATTATCGGAAAAACATTATCGAGCTATACCAGAAATTATTCATTATTTATTAGAAAGTTTTGGAAATGCAACACGTATAGATTATGGAACAGGACATGAAATGGCTTTTATAATGTTTCTGTGTTCCATGTTTAAAATAAGTGCTTTTGACATAACCGATAAAACTGCTGTTGGTTTAAAGTTATTTAATAGGTATGTCTTAAGTAATTTGTAAAATAAAAATATGAAACTTAAAATTTAATTTAACATTTTCAGGTACCTTGAAGTAGTTCGTAAACTTCAATTAACATATCGTATGGAACCTGCTGGAAGTCATGGTGTTTGGAGTCTAGATGATTATCAATTTGTACCTTTTATTTGGGGAAGTTCTCAATTGATTGGTAAAGTTATTAAAACTTCTATTTTAAAAGGGAATATTGAAATTACATTTTATTTATAAATATCCATTTTTAGGTCATCACCGAATTGAACCTCAACACTTTGTGGATCATGGTGTTGTTGAAGCAAACAGTTCCCAATATATGTTTCTTGGATGTATTGAATTTATTTCAAAGGTACTAAACCAATTTTTAAAAGAAATTTTTATTGTAATATAATTTTTATATTACTTTCAGGTAAAAACTGGCCCTTTTGCTGAACATTCTAATCAATTGTGGAATGTCAGTGCTGTTGGATCCTGGTCAAAAGTTAATAGTGGCCTGATCAGAATGTACAAAGCAGAAGTAAATAATTTTGTCCTCGATATTTTTTAATCTTTTTTGATTTATTAATTAATGAAAATATTTTATTATTTCAGGTATTAGCAAAGTTTCCTGTGATACAACACGTTTTATTTGGTTCTTTGTTTTCTATAAAACCAGTGCCAGATTCTGTAGCTTTTAAAACACCTCGGCCTTCTATGTCATAATCAGCACATCAATAACACTGTTATTGTAATCATTGAAGTCTTGAATTTAATTAATAATAAATAAATATATTTTATATTTATAATAAAACTGTGAATAACTAAAACAATTATATATGACTTTATTTTTGTTCAAGATTTTTAGAATACGATTTTTTGGAATTATTAAAAAAAAATAAACGGCTTCTCAGGCCGAAAGGTCCTGTAAACGGTCGGACGGGTGCCGAGAGGACAATCAAACTTTTCATTTTTTACCACTAGATGGGGGCTTCTCCCCCACTAGCATATTTGTTCTCAACCTTATAAGTAAAGTCTTCACATTTTATATTCCGCATTAAATTTTTCCATTTAACAAATTATAATTCTGGCGTAATTTTTTCCGTTTAAAAATTTTTTCTTTTTTGGGTTTTGCCCGAAATTTCGGCATT
>JAWWEN010000009.1:10604502-10633169 GCA_035582955.1 Sycophila texana
TGTTTTTCAGTCAAAAGTATGTCACTGCTCTGAAATTCAGTGGGATTTCACTGGATTAAATTTAGAGAGTGCACGCGGGAAATTTGCGCTTTGAAAAATTTCATTTACGGAACTTCCGCGGCATTACGAATTTTAAAATTAGCGCGAAAGGCGCGCCCGCCCGTGAACGAATCTTTATTATGCTCCTGCATAATCAATGTCGTTCTCTCGTAACTTCGTTTGCCATCACCTTCGGTGTCAATCATGCTTTGATTAAAAACGCAAAATTGAATTTCGCTTCTCAGATAGCACCAGCGCCGCCCTCCGTAAAATATTCCGCGATGAACGAGAGAATCAATATTCGTTTGTACAATCTGAAAGGACTTGTTTAAATATTCAACGAGTTATATGCACGCATTGATCGAGCACAAATAATTAAGGTATAAATAATTAAAATAGCGGAGGCTTAATTAGCGGACTGAAGTTTTGCCGACTTTTAAGATAGTCGGTTCAATGCAATTACCATAGCTCCTCGATTGAACCTCCCCATCCACCCGCGGCCATCAAATTAATCGGGCGGCCGATTGTTCGCAATTGCCCGCAACAGAAGAAGGAGCGGAACGCATCTGGGGGCAACGCCGGGGGAGGCCTTGGATTGTCCGTAGGAGCCGAGGCGGACGCCCGTCGGGTGTCCTCGGCTCGGCCGCTCGGAAAAAGAGCACAACGAGAGCGAGGCTGAAACTAGGCGTCCCTAATGACTCGCGATCGCTCCAATCGATAATCCACCCCCCGCTCTCGCGCGATTTCCGTCCAGCACCGGTGCCGCGCGCAAAATTTACAAGAACGAGCCCTGCCCAGCGGATGACTAACGAAACGTCATTCGATCCGGCCTTTAATAAAGCCAGCGCCTGAATTCCCGGAGCCGCGGTGCGGGGGGTGCATTCTCGGGCGGAATAAAGGCGGCCGGGAAGCGCCGGCGAAATTAAGTATACGCGGGAGGGAAGCCGAGCCTGGTGCGCGACAGAAGGTTACGGTTATCGCCTCTTTACAAGCTCGTAAGCGGGGCCGCAAGCTCGCCTCCGGAGAAGCACTTTGCGGGCCGCGCCTCGGCGGCGGTGCGCCGGTGTATGGGTGCGAGAGAGCCCGGCGCGTCGAAGGTGCCCCGCGCGCATTGATCGCCTCGGCGACGCCGCGGCGTTATATATCCCGCCTCTTCAAGGGTATGCAGCGGAGCGCCGGCGTCGTCGGCGGATCGTCTCCTCGGTCGGGCGTCGGGGTACACATGTGCGCGCGCCAGTGAACGCCGATATCCTGCCGCGGCCTCGCGCCAAAGGGGGACGACGACGCATTATCGGGCTTTACGAGCCGTATATCGATCGAATTTATCCTTCCGAGCGACAAGCGACCCCCCGCCCGCCCTAATGCTCCTTTATGCGCCCCCTCGGCGTGTTTATAACGCCGACCCCCCGCGCAGTCGGCGCTCAATTATTCACCTTTTCGTGCCGCCGTGCGCGCGAGGATCAAAAATTACCGAGCGCGCGCTACCGATGGATGGATAGTCGTCCCGCGGAGCGATGTGTGCGAGCGTTGGCCGTCGGTGTGCGCGTGTGTCGGTATGCGAGAGTCGGCCCGGAGCTCTAGTCGGGCGACGAGCGAGAGAGGAACAAATTAAATTTAATGGGGTGAATTAGTGGCGGGCAACGAAGCGGATAGCGCGCCGCTGGCTCTGGCGCGGCGCGGAAATGGGAAACAAGCGTGTTTGGCATGCGCCATAAAACGCCGAGCGGCCGCTCGCTCGCATGAGTCAAGAGCAATAATTATATAACGGCGCCCCCCCCCCCTTTTTCCTATCCCACTAGGCCCGAGGCTCCAACGGCCCGCGGATAATCGTAAATATTTTTAACGCGACGAGGCTAGATCGCCCGTAGTCCGACTTTATGTCGCATATTATTTACGTGCATTGTGCAGGACGCTTTTCGTTAGGTCGATTTTTTAAATGCAGCGCATTAGCCGTGCATTATAGGCGTTCGACGCTTCTTCAGATTTTCTTTTTTGCTACTTGTATACTATAAATATTAATTGCGTTGAAAGGCACTTTGCCTTATACATGTAATGTGTCGTAATAGAAAGTTATAGGGCCTTTATCGATCATCGTAAGAAAAGTTGATGAAACAAAAAAAAATGCATAATTTTTATTGTTCGTTCAAAGATTTCATAAAGCGATTAAGAGATTTTCATATCGCTCGAGAGAAATATAATTTCGCGGGCGGTCCGCTGATTGGAAACGGTATAAAAACATAACTACACGCGCACGCTCATTTTTATTCCCGCCTGATTGATTAACAATTTAATGGTCCACACTTACTTCATTTACTCATCATAACAATAATCGTCCGGCAGCAAAAGAAAAAAAAAAGTAGCTCACGCCAACGGCCACGTCCTAGGAAAAAATGCGGGCAGCAAACTTGGTTAATAGGTGCTAAAAGTACTTTTTCATGCGCCTCATTAAAAATGCCATCCCGAGCGCTCGCGCGCATACGCTTGTAAAGAGCATGAATTATATCCGGGGCAGTCGAGCGAATAAGACACATTTTCCGCTCCAATCAACCTCGACGGCGCATAGAGCGCGCGGAATTCCAGCCTTACGAAGGCGATATCGCTCCTCGGAATGCAATCGTCCGCCCCGACGCCGAGCCGTGGCGAGATCATTATTACCGCACTGCGGCCGGCCTATCTTGGCCGCACGGGGGGGGGTCGTCTCTCCGCCGCGCGCACGGCATTAGCGTGCGGAGGAACGGCCCGGGTAGGGGTGGGGCACAAAGCATATTAGCCCGCGCGACACGGTGATATAATGGGCGCTCGCCCGTCGGATATCGGTGCACGGTCCCCTCCTCCCGAGCCCTGTATATAGGTAAACGCAGCCGCGCCACAGCAAACAGAGGGATCGCCTCGGCGGAGCTCAAAGCCGGCACGAATTCGGCTGCGAGCGAGCGGCGCACGCCCTCGGCCGATCCGCCGGGGGGACGGACCCTCTCTCGCCCGCTCTGCCGGATTCGTATATCCCTGGGGCTTTACAGCTGTCGCGCCGACACCTCGCGTCATCCCTCCCCTGCTCCTCCGGATCAGCCACCCGCGGCGTGTATAAGCGAGCGATCCTCTTTTCACGGCTGCGAGCACCCGCGCTTGGGCGTAAATTAAATATACATCGGCGATAAAAATGCGCGCGCGCATCAGTGGAGTCGGCGGGGGTGTGCCCCGCGGGGGAGCGGACGCGACCGCGCCGCGTTAAATTGGGGATTCGTCAGGTGGGATTGGGGATGACGCGGTGCGTCAAATCTCGGGGTCGTGGGGCAAGGTTGTCTCTCCGCGTGTCCCCCTTCCTTCCTTCCTTCCTTCCTTCCTTCCTCCTCCCCGGCGCTATCCGGGTTCTCGCATCCTGGATTCTTCACGCGGATACGGCCGACACGGGTTCGCGCTTATAGGCTCTACCATTCCGTGAAATCCATATGCTGGCTCCGGTCTGTATGCGCGTTTCGCGTTGCTCGATCTCTCTTTAACTCTTGCCTCTTTTTTTTCAATTTGTCGTGACGTCTTCAAATTTGATCTGTCGCTTCCCTCTTAGCATGCGTAAACAATCAGAATTTTCGTGGTCGAAGTATAACTTTGGTTTTGCAGTGTATGAAAAAAAAAAAAAAAAAGGAGAGAGAAGAATCAATTTATGCATCGCGATATACGTGCACTCAGTCTCATATTTTGCCCGTGCAGCGTTAAATAAATATTTTTTCCGCGTTCGCATACATATAACGGGAAATCAAAGCGCTCGGAGAGCAGAGCGTGAAATTCGAACAGGACATTGAGAACCGCACCGCGGCGTGACCGAAAAACCGAAACTCATCCCAGCTGGGATAATCGTGAAATCTCGCTAAGTGCCGTGGAAACCTCTTTTGTCGTTACACCGGAGCCCCGGCAGAATTTTGACTGATGCGACTGCCGAGGCAGTGGTAATCGATGGCTACGCCCGTCGAATCGGCACATTATCCCCCTCCGAAATAAGAAACGCACGGGCGTCGGCGGCCGGCGATGAAAAGGCCTGCGTGTTGGCCGCACATCTGCGTCTGTGTACACACGCATACACGAGAAAGGCAGAAAAGCAAGCGAGAGAGAGAGAGAAAGCGTCCGGCCTCGGGGCCTCCACTTATTCGCTTATTGATATTCCAAAGCTATCCGTCATTCGACACGAGAGCGATGGCACAAGCACACAGAAGCGTTCGGTCGCGTAGGTGTGTGTGTGCTGCACACGGGGAGTCCGGTTTGCTCGCGCGGACAGGGCTCTCTATCAATCCACTTGGGCGCCGTGGCGGAGAGAGCGACAGATCGACGAGGGGGAGAGCCACCGAGGATCGCCGTTGTGTGTTGCGTGTCCGGGGGCGAGAGGGGGTGGGGGGCCGAGGCAACCCCAGCCATATAACGCTCCCCCTGGGGCGAAGCCTCGACCGCATACACAGGCTGTGGGTGCCAAAGGCCGAACCGGCCTCGCTCGCCCCTCGTCACCCCCCCCCCCCCCCCGCGCCCATATATGCCGGAGGGATTGTAATAGGGCTCGCCCGTAGATGGGATTATTGAGTGTGCGGGAGGCGGCCTCGTGAAAAGTAGTCCCGGGACCCGTTTGCGCGCCACCGCAACGCCCCGGAATATCCGACGCAGGAGAGGACACTCGACTCTCGTCGGGCGCGCTCAAAAGCGCGGAAAGAGCCGGAGCCCCGTGAGCATAATCCGTCGAGAGACCGCGTCCGTTGCGGACGAATTGGAGCGAATTTAGCGCCTCTCCGAGAGGGCGGACAAAAGTGCTGGAGCGTGATACCGACGCCTGACCACCGTGCCGAGCTCTTTCTCCTTCTCTTTCGCTCTCTCTCTTCCCTACAGCTGGCGGCTTTCTTTGATTGAGGCAGCGGGCGCCGCGCTAACTTTGAGCAGGCATTAATAAATTGAGGCCGAAATATCAATGGATTATACCTATCACGGCGGGCTCGAATTTCCCGCGGCCCTTCGATTAGGGTGGGAGCGTTCGCGCGTTCACGCTCGAACGTAATCCCGGCGCTTTTTCCGCGCGGTTTTCACGGCAACGCTCGTAGATCAACGATAAACGCCTTCTGATTTTCCGATGAAGTTTTAATGCGCTTCGGGATTTATTCCGAGCGACACAAATCGCCCAACTAAATCGCGGATGCATGTCCGATTAAAAAAAAAAAAAAAAAAAAAAAGAAGAACGAAATACCGCGTCCAATGAACCGCGAAAAAATCAAAAGAAATCAACTTTTTGCGCTCAACTTCTCCGTCGATAGTTAATAAATTAATAACTAAGCTTTGTAATAAGCCACGCGATATGAAGTTGGCTCGGTTATGATAAACAAGCCCAACGGCAGCGAGATCTCGGATCTATTTTCCGGCGTACAATCACGACGCCGCGCGCTTACAATGTAATTAGCGAGTGGCCTAATCAACAGGGAATCGGATTCTCGGCAGGCGTGCCGTTTGATTTCGGCTTTTGCTCGCGCGGCGTCCAACGCAATTCGCCCAAACGGACACGTCACAGTTTGCGCAGGTGCACAAGCCTGCTAAAATTGGCGGCTCTCCACTGTCCCGTCCTTCGAGTGCGCCGCTTCGCAGCTCCCCTGCGTGTGCGCGTAAAATCCGCATATGCCTGTGCATATGTGTACGCGCGAGCCGAGACACGCGATGGAGTATTATAAGCGTACGTCGCGCGTCACACGTCCGCGCTTCGGGCCTACCTGCGTAAACCCGGCGAGCCATGACGTCCCGCCGCGCGCAGCGAGCTTCTCATGTTTTCGCATGCACCCGGTGTAGGTGATGGACTGACGCGAGGCGAGGGTGAACTTTTCCACTTGATAGTTGCGTAATTTTGTAGTCTTGCATCTGATTGGGGACGCGGATTTTTATCAGGATTTCGTAAGTTTCTGGTATAAGGCGAACGCAATGAAATTTTGGAGCGAAAATTAAATTATCAGTATTTCAGCGCTTCGTGTATCGTAAATTCGCCGGAAATAACGTTTAATAACTTTATATATACATTATAAGTAAAAGTAGGTTGTGAAATATTAAACAGTTTGAAATATTTCGGGCCATTTAATAGGAATTTTATTTATTAACGAATTGAATTTCTATACTTTCAGAAATCTGTCGGAGCATCCTGCCATCGGGTTTACAAGGAGACGGTATTGAAGTTATCATTTCCGTTGGGTATGTCGATAACTTATTCATAATCTTGATTCATTTGTGATTGTGGTATTTGAAAATTCCGAATGATTAATCGCTTCTAAGACATTCATTATGCGTATTATTAAGAACATTGGTATTTTCTATTTTACTGGCATTTGCATGCCAAAAGCTGGAACAATGCCGCATCAGTCAAATGACTAATCAGCAATTTACGAAATACGTTTTCTAAAGAACATTAGTCGATTGTTCCAGTCGCCCTAGCAAGGCCGACTTACTGCAGAAGCCTCCCTCTTCCCCCTCAGCCGGCCCTCCACCCTCTACCTTCCAGATGCCTGTATAATCAGTGTCACGTCGGATCTCCATCCGCAGCCGGGTTAGTCCCGCTCTTCTTTGTTCGCGACAACCCTTTGCAATTAGGAAAATTTCGGCTCGGGGTCAAGGGGGGTTGCGCTCATACCGACTGAATATGCATGTTCATATCCGAGCGTCATCGGCTCGCATTTTGACGAGCGCACCCAGCGAGCCGGAAAACGGCGTTACGCTCGTTTGGAGGCGGCGCCGTCCTCGTCCGACGGCGAAAATACGCGCAATTGAACTTTCGAAGCGGTCGCCCCCCTCACTCCCCCTCGGGGCAGGCGGGGACGAGAAGAAGAGAGGCGCGCGCTGTGCACTCGACGCGCCGCCGGTCTTTTGTCGAGGTGGTCGCGCACACACCCTCGTCCCGATTCGGCCGTCTCCCTCGAAGCCAGCAGAAGAGGGAGACACACACATATACAGCGCGCGCTCGACGGCCGACAACTTGCGTCGGGCTTACCGGCGCGAAGGTGATAAAGAGGGCAGAGAGGAGAGGGGACGGCTCGGGGATTCGACCGTTTCGATGAATACGTCCGCGGGAGAGTCCGATAAAAAGAGAATCGTCGCTAGTACGACCCTGTGCCACCCACCCGGCTTAAGCCCCCCACGGTCGGACGTATGTCCGAGCCGAGCTTTTCCGCGCGAATCCCGGAAATTTCAGCCTTTGGCCCGCGATTTTTTTTTATGATCGACGATAAATTACCCCCGGCGCGCTGTGCTTGATGCGAGGGTCGCTCCTCGATCGATGCAACTTTTCGGGAAAATTTATGCGTGACGGACGAGTCGTTCTCTTTTTCGCGAGAGGGGAAGAGCGAAACACGGGAGGACGATCACGAGCAGGAAGGTTTTACGCGCCTGTTCTTTCGGCACGATTCTCCGTCCGTATTGGAATGGCGCAGAAAAGTCGTCTAACCAGTGTTGCAATGCAACGTGGGGCGCACGACAAAACAAGCGCCGTAACTCCCTTTCCAAGTGCAGGCGCCTTTTCATTATGCCGAGGCGAAACTTACTTCCGGGTGTGCTGCATAATTTTAATATCTCTAAACGCAGTGATTTCGTTTATATTTTACACTTTTGGATATTTAACAGGAGTTTAGCGCCAACTTTCGTCCTCTGGGAAAAGTAAGTATAAAAATGAAATTCACTTATAATTGATAAATTATTTTGAACGTTACTAATTAAGTAAGTATAAGAATGAAAGTCACTTATAATTGATAAATTATTTTGAACGTTATTAATATACAACTTAAAGCGTGTTAAAGGTGGAAAGTCGTTGTAGCCTTGTTTTTGTCGTAATTTCTTTTGACACCTTAAAACTGCACCCTAAAACGTACAATAGATTATTATTATTATTATGAGCAATAAATATGTTACTTTACATTTACAATATTTCTAATTTGCATCATGTAAGAGAAAACGCTTACCACTTAAGTATGTTTATTAAAAATTTTATAATACTATTTACATAAAATGATTTATATAAAGAATCGTTATAAGTGCGCAATTTTACGTTAATCGGGAAAATAATATTAAAGACAATAAATCTACCCTAAAAGTATTTCTCAGCGTAATCTACCCCAGACATCCTCTCGCAAGACAGGCGACAAAAAGTTCCGATTCCTGCGAAACGAACGGCCGAGCGGATTGTCCGCAGCCTTATAAGACAGTCGACACTCGGCGGGTCATCAGTTCGATTTCCCCGAGCGCTTCTCTCGGCATCGAGCCGTGACGCAACGGGCCGGCCACAAGGCGCAAAAGTCCGGTCCAGGGGTGAAACAATGCGCAGAATCTCGCTTCCGCCGCGGCTTTTTCTCACGAGCGCTGGCGCTCCGGCGGTCTCGATCTATTCTCCCCCTGCCCCCCGGACATCCCGGGATGAAACCAGAATCTCTAGGCGAGCGCGCAACCCCTTTCGCCGGCCAGCCAACGCGAGGCGCATCTCGCTTGACCGTTGTCCAGTTCTCAGCATCCCACCCCGTGAGAGAGTGTCGAGGCGCGAGAGCGAGTCGGGGAGAGGGTCCTGGAAGAAACTGGTCCAGCGTGATGGAGCCGCGAATCTTTGGGAGGGGTGGGGGGTCCAGATTCGCTACTCTCGCGGGGCCCGCTTTTCGCACTTCCGAGTTCCTCTCTCATTTCAGTTCCGACTTTGGCTTATTTCGAACGCGAGCTTGTGACGGGCCGTCTGCGTGTATAGCGCGTATACGCCTGCACGCCCGCGTCCGAGTTAGACACCTACATATAGGCTTTATCATCCGGCACTTTATTACTCGAGATAGTTGCAATGTGTGATGGTCGGAACGTGTTTAGTGATAAGACTAGTTTGCTTAATGGAAGTGATTGACTCGTTAGTGCACTCGGGGATTCGCGGCGAGCGTGATTCGATTGTTTCCTTCGGCATAAAATTTCATTAGTCGTTTTAAAGTTATTAATTTAAATTATATCGAGTTTTTTTTTTTAATGATTGTATTCTAAGAATTCTTAATTACACTGTTTAATACTATTTTTTTAACTACTTTTAATTTCTCTTTCGTGTGATAAAATTGTTTTAAATAATTTATAACTAAAAATTTACTAAAATTTTAACCTAATTAATTAATTACTATTTTGTAGAATAATTCTTTGATAATTAATCGAACCGTCGCGATTTACTTAATTATTCGTCACTTTGACTTACAAATTAATCGTAAAAGTATCAATAAAAAAAAAAAAAAACATAAGTTGAACATAAAATTGCGTAGTTAGAGTGTTAAACGATAAAATTTTTGTCGAAAAATGTAAAAATAATGCGGGAAACGACACGATACGCGCGATTAAAAAAGTAAGCTCGAGCGAGGCCGCCCGGAGCGAAGGATTAAAACGCGCCTTCGCGAAAGCGTGAAACAATTAAAGCGCAACCGCGGGACAAAGCGAGGCTCACCACCGCCCAAAATAAATCTCCGCGGAGCGCCGGTAAAAAGGCGTTAACTCGAGCGGGTATTTTTTCTTTTCCTGGACGCCACGACGCATCTGCGTGCGAATTGGCGCAGGGGCGCCGTGGCGTTTAGTGTTTCAGGGCTTTGAGGAAGCGAGCAGCGGTAGCGGCATGGAACGTCGGCGGACGGAGGGAGCTTTTGATCTGCCGGAGCTTTGGAGCAGCGCCAAGGAGGGCCGCCGCCACCGCCGACGCTCTGCGACAGCCGATACGGGATATGGGATATAGGATACGCGAACTGCACGGGATTCACCGGCCTGCCACGGATTCCAAGCCGGCGCAGACTTTGGATTGTAGCAGCGCTTTGCTGCGAAAGTGAGTATCATTTTTTTTTTTTTTTTTTTTTAATGTTATCCATCGGTTGACGGTTGGATAACGCGTTTATTTGTTAGATTAGGAGCGAAAATGGACTAATTGCGTCGATTATTTGAATCTATGGTTTCCCGCGGAACCGCTGCGCTTCTATGTCGTATACGGGTATGAATTATTGCTGATCGTAGGTCGTAGGAGGGACAGTTTGTTATAAACGTTACAATTTCGATCGATAAAACAAGTATTCTTCAATGGCTTTTAGATTATGCTATATTAGATCGCAATTATTCTAAGCAAGTTGTGCAATATAAAGTTGACCATTTTTAGCGACTTTGAAATCTTCATTTTAGCTGAAGTTTTTGCATTGCCTATGTACAAACCGATATAGACATTCGTTCGTTTCGAGTGCGCTCAAAAAAGGCAACGTTGCCCGAAAAATCGCACGTATAAAAATTTCAATTTTTTTTTGTTTCTTATTTCGTATGTAAATTTTTTTCAGAAATCGTTGCTATTTTGGGAGCATGTTCGGAATGAAAACATTGTTCGGGTGTGCATGCAGCAAAAGTTTTGACAGACATTTTTTTAGCATGACGGAAGGTTCTAGATTGCATTTTTCTGCCATTCAACATTTTGCAATGTTTCGTGTAGCATTTTCAACAATTGTTTATTGATCATTGAACCTGCACATCAATTGACCATTACCTGCATTCTTGTCTTGCTAATTTACAATGGTAACAGTAAATTTTTTAAACTAATCCTTATCAGTTTGGAAGATAAAATTGTCTTCATTTTTTTACGAAATACTTTATTTATTTATCCAAAGTACAAAAGTAAATTACATCGCATTACTTAGTAAGTAATTCCGCAAAGGAAAGTAATTTCCTGTCCGGATTACAAAAAGCTTAAAATCAATAACTAAAAACAATATAAAATTTATCTTAATTAGTAACATCTGATAAAATTTGTAAATAAAAAACGGTTCTCTGTATTGAGTAACAATGTTACATTATATTTATTTTTGTACTGTTAAGCTTTATTTGTTGTAACTTTCGTTACTCGATTCAGCCCGATACAGTGTCAAAATTATATAAACTAAAATTTACCAATATTTTATTAGCGTTTGTCTTGCTGTTGCAAATTGTTCACTGTTCGGCATTATTTATTTTTTTGTTTATTTTTGAGAGAAAAAAAATAATGTTTAGCGTTTCACCGGAATCGTCAACCGTTACCCGATCAGTGAATATAACCGTCATTCTTCAATGGCATTGCAAGCGAGAAACGATCAGCATCTCGAGGCTCTCCGACTATACCCCGGCGATTAATTTCGCGCGGTTAACTCCCGACGATTGCCGAACGGCTCGGGGTTTATTAAGCGGCGCAAAGTCGCAAAGGCGCGCGGGGTAAATCTGGAAGCTGCAGCGCTGCGAGCCCACGATTCCTCGCATCGTTCCGCAGACGCGCGCCCGGGGCTTTCGGAATTCCTTTGTACCGCGGCCGCTCGCTCGCTCGCTCGCGCGCCTCCGGCAGCGGCGCGCGATGCACACCGCGCCGCCGCCGCTTTGAGCCGGGCCGCGGAGGTGTGTGCACAAGGAGGCTCGCTCTCGGATACAAACGGGCCCGCAGAAACGAGTTATTGGATCCCGCGCGGCGACGGCCGCCCGGCCGCAAAGAATAGCCATTAATTGACGCCCGCGTGTGTATACGCCGACGCGGAGGCGTGAGTCATTTCATTAGCGCTCGCGCTCTCTCGCCCTCGGCCGGCGCGCGCGTATATATCGGGATGTCGACGGCGGCAGCGGTGGCATCTCGTTTGCGCGCTGCTTTACTCGACAGCCTGCGGCTTTAGCTGCTCGGTTGGCGTAGTAACGCCTGGCTCGGGGGCACGAGCGGGCGAGCGAGCGAGACGACGCCAGGCCAGAGAGAGGCCGTCTGGCTCGCTGCACGCAGCCGCCTCTCCACACCGACGACGGCGACGATTCCCTCGCCTCGCTCTTTCTCTCCCTCGCGCGATCGCTCCTCTCCGTCTCCGGGCGCACGCGGCTGTGTGTGGCCGAGAGAGTAGTCTGCGCGCGCGCGCGCACGTCCCGAGGTACACGTGCGCGCCGGCTCTCCCACCAGCGGCCCCGTCGTCGCCGTCCCTGGTGTGCGCGCCCGTCCGTGTGGCCGGCCGCCCCACCAGCGCGGCGCACACAACCCCCCCCCGCACGCCCCCCTCCCGCGGCTCTCGCTCGCTCTCCCGGCTTCTCCGTTTCACTGCAGCCGAGAGAGGTAGTCGCGTTGCGTCGATGATATAGGGTCCCGGGCCGGTGGCGCGTCCCGTGGCCGCACACTCGCGCGAACGACGGAGCGAGGCAGCGGCAGCCACCCGCGCCACAGTGTCCCGCGGCACGCCGGGCCGCCCGCTCGTGTCTCGGTGCGCGCGCACGCACACACTTTCCCCTTTGACACTTGACGCAGCCGCCGTCGCGCCGCCACCGCCGCCACCGTCGCCGCAGCCGTAGCACCTGCGATCCGCCGCCACCGCGTAGCGGGACGGCCCGAGTAGAGAGTGTGCGCGCGCTCTCGCCAGACACGCTCCCGATCGGTGTCTCTCGCTCGCTCGCTCTCTCGGCCCGCTCCCCACCCCCCATCCAGTTGCGGGACCTCTTGATTGAGCGGGATTAGCGGGCGCGCGCGCTTAGCTCGCCAAGAGCGGACAGTCGCTCGCACGCACGCACACCGCCGCCTCCGCCGTCCCGTCAGGCAGACAGCAGCGTCGCAAGAAACCCGCACATCCGGAGAGACTCATCGCCGTCCTGCGCCGAGCCGAGTCGTAAGTTTTTTTTTTTTTTTTTCACGCCTCACGTCGATGTCTTCTTTATTCACGCCCCCGCGGGGGTCTCGCCGATTATATGCGCGACTACGCTATGCGGGATTTATCCGCGGCGATGTTCTCCTTCCCTTTTTCTTTTTATCTTTCTTCTATTTTTCCCTTTTTTCCGCGTCCGGAGAAATCTCGGGAGCGCGCGCGCGCGCTTTACTGCGGCTCGTTAAATTTTTACGGCGAAACGCTCGCCGTGGTTGGGCCGTCGACGTCGTCGCCGTCGCCGAGGGGCTGACGCCGCAGTCCTCGTCGCCGGACGTCTTCCGCGGCGGCGGCCGTTTCATTTGGTATTCAGAGCGATCGCGTCGTTTTCTTTTTGCGCGCCGCGGCCGTATTCCCCCCCCCCCCCCCATGCTCCCTCTGCGCGCTGTCGGCTCGCGCCCCGTCAATCCCGACGCGGCGGGCGTCTTAATTACCGTGCGATTATCCGCGCGCGCGGCGGTCGGGGGGATCCGCAGGCGGGATACCCTGAACGCGCGCCAGTCGTGGTGGGGAATAATTTTACGATTCATCGATCCCGAGCGAGCGCGCGCGAGGCCTCGCCGCTTTGTTTCGCCTTCGCCTTCTTTTTCCTTTTTTTTTTTTTTTTTATACCGTCCCTTTTTGTTTCTTTATCCTCGGCCCTTTTCGTCGACCTCCATGCTGCACGAAAAAAAAAGGACTCGTGCCCGAGTCCCGCCTTTACTTTACGTTTCATCCGGCGAACTCACGAGTTTTTTTTTTAACTTTTTTATCTTTTTTACCTTGGCACTTTGAAATCTGACTTTAGCAGTTACGCGCTCGCGCGACAGCTCGTCGGGGGATGCGTGGCTAAACGAGCATGAAAACCGCGGAGTGTAAGACGGGTAACCCGAAAAACGTCGGGGGTGGCGAGTGGAGGGCGAAGGGGGGTGGCGTGAAAATCTCCGTCCGGGCATCGCGCGCGTTTGCTTTGGTCGCATGCTCTCTCGCGCTCGAAAACGGAAACGGCATCGCGGGGGCGGTCGGGGGGGGGGACCGCCACTGCCGTCGGGCGGGAAAGCGAGATAACGAGTGGGGGCGGCGGCAGCGACGACGGCATCCGTTCCGGTGGCCGGCGCGGGCCGCTCGCCACACCCGCCCGTTTGGGAATTCGGCTTTGGCAGCTTTAACGGCCGACGACGCGCTCACGGTTGGCCCGCCCGATGCATTATTCCGGCCGGGCTATCGGAAGAATGCGAGCTCCGCCGGTCTCGATCTTTTCGATGACTAATTATATTTCATGTCCGGAGGTTCTGATTTCAGTTCAGTTTTCGTTCGAAAATTTTATTGCGGTTGAGCTGTACATTCTGTTTATTCTTTTTTTTTTTGCATAATAAAATTTGACTTTATGCAGATCCACTTGTCGATAAAATCCTTGCGTTTTTAATCGCTCGTGATGTTTTTTTATATATACTTATTTCGTAATTATCGGATAAGATACTTATATGGTTTATATCAGATGGAGACGTCGCATTCTTCTACTTTTATTGAAGACTTTATCTTACTTTACTTGTTCCTCGATTACTCACCATCCGCAGGAATATTCAGTCGATCGACGTTATCGAAAGTATTTTGGAGTCTGCCACAATCGCAGCTGAAAATTTACTAAATCGCGAAATCGAATTAACACCCCACGACGAGCATTTGCATCCTTATTAAGACGCGAGAGCAGAATATACACGGCAAGCCGAGCGTTTAATTTCGTTAGCGTCGTCCAACGCCGAGATAACAATTTTCATCGAGATAATCGAGCAACACCCAGGCCCCGGCCTGGAAACGAGCCCGCCTCGGCCGTGCGGGCGGCTCATCTGCGGGATGACACAACATATGCACCCCACAAAAGTTTTGTAGCGCGTTCGAGGGCCCCGCGCCGCATTACAGCGATAACTGCGGAGAATTACGGTGCACGCCATACGCGCGGGGCGATTCTCGCCCGTCGGCGTCAGCTGTACACACAGGCAAGGCGCGCCGCCGACATGTGTGTGGCCTGGCCGGCGGCCCCGCGCTGGAATCACCTCACCTCGGCATTCAATTAGCGCTCCCCGTCCCGTACACGGTCCCCCCTTCCCCCCCCCCCCCCTTGTCTCCTCGCCGATCGACGAGGGGGGTCGGATAGAGAATCGACGTCGCCACGAAGCATTGATCCCGAACAATGAGCGCTCGTTTTATGGAGCGGGCGCCGCCGCTCGCGACAATGCGCGCCCGAAATATGTAACCGAGCGCGGATCACGCCGGGGAGACGTATAATCGGCCCCCCGCGCGGTCGTAGTCGTAATCGCCGCGGCGAAGGGGTTCGCCCGATATACACGAGCGGCGCCGGGTGCGCGCGAGAGAACGACAACGCGGGCACACCTACGTCATTAGAGCGATGACGCGGCCCGCCGCCCCATGCCCGTCTATTATTCCGCATGCGGGCGCCGCCGCTCGTTACGCGCACTGGATTCCGCTTCGGAGAATCGCGGCCTTCGCGCGACGACAATTTTATGAGCGCTCCATTTATCGTCGCCTTATCGCCGGACGATATTAAAAAGAGACGCGCGATCCGTGCCGCCTACGTCGGCGCTCGGACGACGCTGTTGTTTTAACAGCGATGCAGCGCGCGAGTAACATTATCATATTTGTTTTCTGTTCGCAGGAGATAAAGAGGAGAGAGAGAGACTATGACGGCTCGGCGAGACGCCGCGCCTCGACTTTAACGGAGCGCGCCCAAGTGAAGGAAGTTTCTCAGTGCGTATTGTTCGCGGGGACCGCGTGTGAATGATCAAAAGAGTACAGTGCGAGGGTGAGGTTTTTTGAAGTGCGCAAAAGACGAGCCGATAAATCCGTCACCATCGGGAGGCGCACGAGGAAGAAGAAGATGGCGAGCGCGACGATGGGCCTGCGTCGACGCGTGCCAGTGCCGACGACGAGCGTGGCCCAGAGCGCCGCGGGGGGCAAGCGCTCGCGCTCCGAGAACAACAACAGCCCGTCCCAGGGCAACCTGAACTCCCTGGGCGAGCCGGCGCCGAAGAAGTCCCGCACCAGCACGCGCTCCAAGTCCAAGGAGCTCGAGATGGCCAAGAAGATCGGCCCGCCGCTCTGGTCGGATCCGAGGCCCTACGCTCAGATCGCCGGGCTCTCGCTCAACGCCCAGGCGGCCCTGTGCAGCGAGCCCGTGGGCCTGCCCTCGCCCATGTCTTACATGTCTGCCACGATGGCCACCTTCGTCGGCAATGCGGCCAGTCTCGGCAAAAGCCCCGCCGTATCCTACTTGGACATCTCCAACATGACCGGCAGACCGCCCGGTTGGCTACCCGGCGACGGAGCGGATCCGAAGCTGCCGCTGTCATTTTCCGCTGCGGCCCTCGCCGCCGCTGCCGTTGCCGGCTCCTACAGTCCCAAGAGCGCGAGCGCCGCCTCCGGGGCCCAGGAGGCCGGTTCCAGTCAGGCACCGGCGGCCCTTGGCCTGCCGAAGAACTTTCCCAACGACTCGATGTTCGCCGCTTATCAGCCGTGGGTAATCAAGACGTACGGCGATCTGGCCAAGACCAAGACCATCACGATCAAGAAGTACGCGAGAATCCTGAGGACCCTCAGGGGTGAAGAGGTTAACAGCGCCGAGAACAGCAAGTTCCGCTTCTGGGTAAAGAGCAAGGGATTCCACATCGGACAGCCCGAGGGCTACGAGGCCAAGCCCGCCGACAGGATCATCGGCCGACACGCAGTCACCAGCCCCGGACTCGATCCGCCGCTTTACGTGCCCACCCAACCGCCTCACAATAAGGTCAGTATCGTCCGCTATATTCATTTCTTTTCTCACTCTGCTCCGTTTTTATTTTTTTGTAATAAAAAAAAAAATCGAGCGTTTCTGAAGTTTCGACGTTCATGCAAGCTGCAATTTTTCTCTCCTCTACGTTATTGAAGTTTTATTTTCCAAAAAAAGAAAGTCAAATGTAAAATGAAGAAAAAAAAAGTTTCGTGCGGAACGTTTTTTGAACACTCAACGACGGAAACTCCAGAGCCGCTGATTTTTTTGCGTAATTATCCCAAAAAGTAGCTCACGCAATTAATGCGATCCGTCCACCAAAATTTATTTTGCATTAAAACGAAGCTTTACATTCGTGCCGAACGAAACCTCGAAATAGAAAATTGCTAAAACGCCAGCTCGGTCGGAAATTTAAAAGGCCGGTGAGCAATTTTCAACGGGCCGAAAGGCGGGGGAAAAAAAGGAACAGGAGTCCAAATGACCCCTCGAACGATCGAGGTATCGTTACCCTCTCTCTCTCTCTCTCGCCGAGCGTCGAGTGCGCAACCCAGCGAATAATCCTCGCAGACACTCCAATCCGGGGCACTTGCTCTCCTCGGCTGGTGACGAAATTCAAGTCGAGCAGCGTCGGCAGCTCTTTGGCTTCGAAAAATCGATGCTCACGCGGTCCCTTTTGTGCGTTGCTCTCCCTCCACAGTCCTGCCGTGTGTGCGAGGGCCGCTCGTGTACGTGTGTGCTTGCGCGCGCGCCTCGCGCAGAGCCCCGCATATTTTATTATGCGCCGCCGACGCTGTTAACGCGCTTCAAAGGGGGCCATAGGATCGGGCGCCGCTCCGCTCCGTACGTATATATACCACCGCCTCGCGCGCGCTGAATTAATCAGGTCTGCCACAGACTGCAGCTGCGCCGCCGCCGCCGCCACACTTACGCGCGCCCGCCTCGCCTCGGGAGCGCGAGTTTCGCCGCCTTACGGCTCTTTCTCCGCGCGCCGCGCGCGGATAAGGTGTCCGCTTCATTACGCCTAATTACGCGCGAGGTGCGCGCGAGCATGAGCGTGGATGGCTCGACGCGAAAAATGACGAGGGGAGCCGAGGCTAATGCCAACTTGCCGTGCAAGCCAGCGAGATTTACGACGGGAGCGCGCGCGCGCGAGCGTGTGTACGTGAGCGCGTAATCGCCCCGGGAATATTATTATTATTATTCGCACGTTCCGACCGAGCGCTCCGCTTCTTTTTTTACACTCCTCGTTTTTCCGCGAATCATTGGAGCTCCGGGCGTCGGTGGCTAGTTAATCATTGATTGATCAATTGATCCGACGGTACGAGAGATATCGTATATAGTAGTAGTCGATGCCCTCGGAAAATCGTCTTAATCAATTAAACGATCTGCATCGTGGCCCACATTTTGGAGGGCGAAAACTAAACATTAGAAATTTGTCAAATGCGTTTTATTTTTCAATTTCGCGGATATACGCTGCAGTAATTTCCAGCCGCGCGTCTATTTCTGCCGTCATTTCCATCCATCTTTATTCCTCGAACGGACGTAATTGCCGCGATGAAGCATTGCGAAATGATAGAATGAAAATACCGGAAAAATGATAAATCGACTACCCTGCGAATATTCCCGACGAATTGGTGAAAAAGAGTGAAAAAAGGGGGGGTCGGTGTGGGGGGAAAGACCGCGGGAGCTACGGTGAAAGAATCAGGACTCATTAGAGGCAAACTACTCGTAAATATCGCCGTAATCGCCGGCACGATTTTCGAGAATAAAGCGGTGCCCGCGCGCGCCCGCAGCGAGAACGCCCGATGAAAATTGGCGATCTGCGGAGGGTCCGGGACTCTCTCTCTTCTCGACCCTCGTTTTCTCCCTCCCTCCCTGTGAGTGATTATATTCCCGTTCGCGCGGCGGGCCTCTCTCCTTATTAGTGTAAAGCGCCTCGTGAAGGAACGCCGGCCCGTAGCACATTTATACGCCGCGGAGGCTCGGCGCGCGTGCGAGGAGAGGAAGCGGCGGCCGGGAGGATAAAGAGGGACGGCGACGACGCGGAGGTGCGGAGCTCGGGAGCGGCCCGTAGTCATTTTTCACGGTTGACCGAGAGGGAGGGCAGGCAGGGAGCGGGAGAGCGAACGAGGAGGCGCGAGATAAGAATGGAACGGCGCTGCTATCAAGCTACGGGCCGGTGGCCGTGGCGGCGGCGGCGGCGGCGAGAAAGAGAGAGAGCCCGCTCTCGGCGGCCCGGCCGGTCATTAGTCACTTTCCGAAGCAGAGCCACAGACAGCCCTACACTCGTCGAGAGCGAGCGAGAGCCGGGCGAATATACGTATATAGCCCGGGCAGCAGCGCGGCGGCGGTCGTCGCGCTCTTTTTCCCTCTCGCGCGCACACGCCGAGAGCGGCGCCTCCCGTCCTTTGCCGTCGCGCGCAATTCTCGAGATGGAGTCAGCGGCGGCAGCGGCAGCCAACTCCTCTCTTGCCTCTGCCGCCGCAGCTCCCTCCTCTGAAATTCCGTAAGCGCTGCTGCGCCTCTCGCTTCCTCTCTCCTGTTTATCTCCCCGGCGTTCTCCCTCGCTCTCGCAGCTCTTTCTTCCACTCGACGGGCCTTTTTCTTTATTATCCGATTCTCTCTCCGTCTGCCGGCTGCCGATGCCGCGCAGGCCTCGCTCCCTCCCGCTCATCTCTCCCAGTTTTACCATTGACGTCTTTTCTACTTTTTCGGATTCCGCGCGCGAGTGTCTGTGCGTCGATGCGGCGCTAAGCCCTCTTACCTTTTCCCGCTCGCGCGCCCGGCGTATCTTGATTGAGAGAGGAGGGCGGTCGAGGCGAGCGAGCGAGAACTTGTCATTGATCGTCGTCCCGCGAGCATAAGGTCCCGTACAAGTATAATACGCCTCGTCCGCTCGCCGCATTTTTACACGGAATGTACCCGCCAAGCTCGGCCGACCGTATAAAACGTCCTCGCAACGAGCGCCGGCGACGATTTTCCTTTTCAGTCGCGCGTCGACGACGCCGCCGCCGCCTATTTTTTTTTTTTTTTCCTCATCTCTCCTGCTGGGGGAGATCCTTTTTTCCCCTCTCCGCGCCTCGCTGCTTTTTGATTAATGAATGCCGGAGAGGCGAGAGACGCCGTAAATATTTTAAGCTTTGAGCGCTCACGGATGAATCAACGGCGCGCATTTTTTTTTTTTTTTTTTTTTTTTTTTTTTTTTTTTTTATCGGGGCTCCTATATAGTTCGAGATAAAGCCAGCGGCGGCGATCTTTGTCAGCTCTCGGCGGTATGGTTCCGATTACTTAATAACTCCGACACTTCCAAGAAAGTCCGGACGATTGAATTTTTTTTTTTCTCCTTTTTTTCTGCATATATCCTTTGTGCGACTCTCGAAAAAATAATTGTCCCCCGCGCGTCCCGAGGAGAAAAAAAAGAAACGGCAAGAACTGCAGGTAACCTTCTACTCCGTCAGTCAAACGGCGTTTTCGCGCTAACCAACAAGGCCGAGGGGGATAAAACGAGAGCCGCGCGCCGAGCGTGTAATTTCGCGGCGGCAAAAAGGCCGGATCGCTGATTGAGGTCGCGAGTCCCGCGAAATTAGTAAGCGCGAGGCGACCGCACGTACGCGTCCCGCACGACAAGGCGGCGGTGGTCGGCGGCTCGCTCGCTCGCGCGTTAATCGGCGGGCTCTCTCGCACTCCGACAAAAAAAAGGATGAGGAGCTGAACGAACGAGAGAGGAGCAGAGGAAGCCGCGGCGGTGCAGGTATATAAGCAGCGTCCGGAGACGAGCTAATGGGCCGAGGAGCCGGCGCTTTATCGGGGAGGGCTCTCCCGCTGCCTCGTTACCGCGAGCTGCGGCTGCAAGGCCGAGCGGAAAAGGCGGCTCTCGGAAAATCCGACGGCGCGCGGGGCATCGCTGGATCGACTTGGCCTAGATGCGCGCGCGAGGCCAGGACTTTCGACAAAAGAGTCTCGTCGTCGTCGTCGTCGTCGTCGTCGTCGTCGTCGTCGTCTTCTTCGAGTGGAGGGCTCGCCGCGCCACTTTTACAAAACCGCCCGAAGTGCCGTGTAAAAATAAGGAAGCCTCCGCGCGGCCGGCGCTTTGTCGTCCGACCGCTCCTTTGTGACCAAGTTTTCCGCGGTTGTTATATAGAAGCGTTTCCCGCTGCTTTTTTTTTCTTCTCTCTTCACGCGATCGCACGCTACCGTTAGTTCGTTTGCTCGTGGCACTTTTTTTTTCTCTCGCTCCTCGCCTTTTTTTTTTACTACTCGCCGCGCGTGATTCATTGCTGACCTTCGGAAATTACGGAGTGAAAATTATATGCATAATAATCTTCGGAGCAATCAAGCCGACGACTAATCGTGCGAGCTAAAAGTTTTTCCCGGTAGCCACTTAAACGCTCGCATAATGGAGAAGAAAAAAAGGAAAGATCACGTCGCGTGAAGAGCGAGAACGGCGCGAGGAGGAGAAAGATTTCGGTGGCAGATGGCGTCGAGAAAGAAGTGGGATGGATCCGTGCGAAAATTCGCGTCGGCCGTGTGCGACGAGAGGCGACAGCGATCTGGAACGGCGCGGCGTGACTGGAAAGTGACAGCGCTCGCGCGAGACCCCGTTATCGCGGCGCGTCTTTTAACGAGCCCCGGGGCCCCACTCGCGGAAAAACAGGTCTAAAAAAAGGTCCGTCGGCGGCGTGCAGCAGCAGCCTCGGCGCAACAAGTAAATCTCCCGGCTGAAATGAGAAATCCCATAACAATCCCAAGGCTGGTCAAGCGTGCAACCTCCGTCCACCCCCCCCCCTCCCCTCCCTTACCTCCTCGCGATGTTCGTTAACGTCGAACGAAGCGCGCGCGCGTTGCTGCATTCCTGCGTAAATTTGCGCTCGCGCGCGAGCTGCATCGGCCGGTGGGGTGGGGTGTGTGCGCGCGGGCGATCCCGAGGAGAGCGGCGGCGATGCCAGAAGCGGCCGGCGGCAATTAGTAGCGGGCCACCGCGCCGCCAAGGGAACTCCGGCTCTTCCGTCTCTCTCCGCTCGGTGCGCGAGCCCCGGCGAAAGGAGGGAGCGAGAGCCGAGAAGGCCCGCAGAGAGCGGCGGCTCGAGGCAAGAGAGCGCCGCAGCGTAAAAAGAGGCGCGCGCAAAGCGAGCAAAAAAGCCCCGGAGAAAGAGCGAGGAGGGCCGCGGGCTTTTTGTCCCGCCAACACACGGCCGGAATCTCCCTCTCTCGCTCGCTCGCACGCTCGCCCTCGCCCCGCACCCAAAGCAAAAATAGATCCCCCGCTTCCCTCATGCGCGCGCCCGCGCACACGTGCAGCAGCGGCGGCAGCCTTTTCGTCTCGATCCTCCTCCCGCGGCGGGCTCTTCTCTTTCTCTCGCGCTCGGGCTGTCGCCAGCCGAGGAGATTGTTAGAGAGGCCGGCTGGAGATGCGCCGCGCCGTCAGATGACAGAGCGATAGGGCACGCCGGTCTCCATGATCCCTATCTTCCTTCTCTTCTCGCTCCCTCTCGCGCTCCTTCTCTCGCCGAGCCTATAGCGCGTGTACACATGTACGGAAGTGGATGCGCGATACCTATCGAGTCCCCCTTTCTTCCTACGCTCGAGGACCCTTCGCCGAGCTTTTTTCACCCGACGCTGCAAGCCTGCACACTTCGAGCTTCCGACTTTGCCGATCATTTTGTCCTTATTCGCGCGCCGCCGCTTGCAACTGTTACGCGACGGTATATTCTGCCGACACTGTGCAAAAATGACATTTTAAATGTGATCGATAATTGAGCATTTAATTAAGCGTTCTCAACGCTTTACGCGTGGAAAAAAAAGATCAGATGGCGGAAAAAGAGATGCCGCGAATGGGAGGACGCAGGAGAGGACAGAACGCCCGCAGGAAGGAAGAGCGACGGCCTGTCGGCGACGGGTCTCGGCTTCTTGGAAAAGTCGCGTGTGCACCGCGCGCGATTATCGCTGCGAGCGAATCCGTTATGGAAATCTCCGGCGCGCGCGAGGCAGCCTCGTCGCTCGAAATTATGCAATCCCGCTGCGCCGGTGCAGCTACTCGCGAGCTCGCTCGACCTCAAAACTCGTTAATTTCCCGACGCGCCGCGCCGCCGCGCTATATAGCTCTCTTCAGGCAGCCCGTGCGCGCGGCGATGGAAAGCAGTAAAGCGCCCGGCCGACGCCGGCGGGACGGGCCGCGGCCCCGATTAAAACCCGACGAACTTGGTCGCTGTTTCGCCGTCTCTCTCTCTCCTCGGTCTCGCTCCTGCGGAGTGCCGATGCTAATTCGCCGGCCGTCCTCCCCCTCGCGCACCGACCCTCCGGCGGATTGCGCTTTTTCAGCCGGCGGTCGCTGACTTCGCCCCGGCCTCGTCGCGGATTAATTTATGGGTTTGATTAAGCGAATTATCGGATAGATGTGGGTGGGACTTTATGTAATGATTGCATAACGCGCGGCTCGAATTCCAAATTGAGCGCACGGGAAATTCCTGCGAGCTCTGCCCCCGATCGATCGTCCGCTTGTTTGGCGAATATCGTGCTTTTTTTTATTTATTTTTTTTTTTTACTTCCCTCGCCTTTCCTTCCTTTTAATTGGAACCGATTATTTTCTAAAATACATAAATCTCCCGCGGGGGCGATGTATTCGACGAGGCATCGCACGGAGTAGCCGGAAAGCGGCGGGACCGCACATAAATTAATTGATAAGAATAATTACGGAATTAATAACGTAATTTAAGCCTGTAATACGAACGAGAGATAGCGTCGAACGAGCGGAGGCAATATTCAAATTAAAAGCGAGAGGAAGGGAGAGAGCGAGTACGAGCGCTGCCGGGCCACGGCTGTATAATTGGAGGGTCGCGGAATCCGCTCGTGCACCAACGGCATGATACAGGCCGGGGGGGGGGGGGGCTAAAACACGAAGAGCGCAGCGGTGTGTACGCGGGGTTTTAAAAAGATACGGCTGCGGGCGCGAGAGAGGCGAGACGGCCGAGATAATGGAAAGAGATGAATAGACGCGCGTCTGCGCTCCGGGGACAAAGAGCGAGAGCGAGGAAGCGAGGAGGGAGAGGAGCGGGTAATCTAATGAAACAGGTTCGCGGATTCGCAGCCAGCGCCGATGTAATGGGCCGTAGGTGCGAGGTTTCGCGTGAAATTAGATTCAGCCGCCCGGACACCGACACCCGGCTTCCTCTCTTTTCTCTCTCTCTCTCTCTGTCTCCATCCCCTCCTTCCTTTCGTCCTCCGCTCTGCCCTCCTGGCTGCGGGCGCGTTATCTGCCTTTGCCGTGCGCGCGCCACCTGCGCAATCGATGCCGCGGTCGAAACGAATTAAAAAGTTCCGTTCGCCTAGCGCCGGAAGAAAAATGCGCGTCGGGCTTTCTCTCGGGCGAGAAAGCAAAAAGGCGATTCGCGCGCGCGCTCGCGCCCGTGGAAAGCTTATTATCTTCAGCGGCGTAAACTCTCTCGCGGCGGCGGCGGCGGCGGCGGCGTTAAAAGGAACGGGGAAAAAATTAGAGAAGTTGAGAAAAGTGGAATGAGCGCGTCCCGCCGAGGAAAGGAGCATCGCTGAAATTACATCGAGGCTCTCGGCATGGGAGGCCCGAGATATCGCTCCGAGACTTCCTCCTCGAGCGGGCCGCAACTTTTTCCGCTTCCTCCGTCATCGACGCCGCCACCGCCGAGTGCGTCGGCCCCGTTCGCGCAGCTCGCCTCGTTTCTTCCATGACGCGCGACATTTCCGCTGCGCTTTTTTCTTTCTTTCTCGGAAAATTTTTCGAATTTAAAGGGCGCCGGGATTAAATTGGAACGCGACGAAATTGGGACGATTTGCTCTTTTGAAGAATACAATTTATAGTTCTTCAAATATTAATTCCGTCTTAATAGTTAACGTACATTTGAACAAAGCTAGTTCTTACTTTTTCGTTTACTCTCTTTGGTTTTGGTTTTACTTTGTTATCTGGGCGAGTTCATGGGGAAAGTAATCGTCAAAAGAAAGTTTGAAAGAAGATGAAAGGAATGAAAAAAATAAGAACAAAAATATTGAACGGTAACGTTTAAACGAAATTCTTTAAAAGGATCCTTGTTAAAATCGTGCGTTTTTCAACAGCTGTTAAAGAATTAATTTCAATCCAGTCAGTAAATGACACAACGGAAATCATAAATTGCTCGTGAATTTGACACGGCTCCCTTATCAGCAGTCATCGGGATCATTTTTTAAATCCAGCGCGCGCTTACGCGATTTCCTCGCGCCGGCAATACGAGAAGAGCGAAAGCGAGTGAGAGAGATAAAAAAAAAAAAAGACGCGCAGAACCCAAGGAAATTAGACCGCGCGATAAAACGCTCGGAGATCTCTCGGTTCGCTCCGAAGCTCTCGGGGCCGACGGTGACGGTGGCTCCCCCCGCCACAGTAATCTCCATCTCCCGCGCGGCGGTGTGGGCTCTTTCGTGTCTATATCGGCCTCGCATGACGCTGCAGCACAGCCGCCGCCGAGCCGAGATTATTATCGCCTTTCAAACCTGACTACCGCGACGTAATGGCATCGCTGATCAATGAGCCGACCAAGCGACGCTCACTTCGCGGCTTCCGCGCCCCTCCTCTTCTCTCTCTTTTCTCTTTCCCTCTCGCTCGCTCCTCTCTTTCTATACCCACTAATCCTTTCTCACTAGACCGTCGCTCCTCGTCGACGCGCCCGTATCTCTTTTTTTTTTTCTGGCTCGTTCGAAAATAAACATCCTAATTAACCCTTCGTTCCGAATACGCGAGCAAGGGGCACGATGAGAGGGTCCGGCCCGGCCCCGTGATGTGTCTCTCTGGAAATCATAGGCGACGAAGCGGTCGGCTTTGCGGTACCGGCGTATACTGGGAACAAGCGGACTGTGCGATTTCGATCTAAAAGATGGAACGATTGCTACGCAGGTATCGCTTCTTCGATCGTTCGCGGGGCAAACGTGTAATTCACTCGTACAATAATGAAATTTCTTCAGCGGGTATAATTGCGGAAGAGAAATATTTTCTAAAATTCCCGTAAACGTAGTTGGGAATGGGAGAGGAAAAATTAGGACTGCTAAATGCCCTATCTAGAAATCTACGATTAAGTCAAACCATTGCCCTCGAAAACACAATCCTTCTCTCAATAATACAGTCGCGAAACTTGGACTCCCTGCCCAGACGATATCTCCGCTTATAAATAGCTCGATCAGTGAAGGAGGGAGATGCAGCTAGGCCTCGCCAGTCGGAGATGGGCCGGCGAGATTGCCGCGCTGGGGTCAGGTCGCAGGAGAGGAGTTGGCGGCGGGACGTCGCGCGCGAAGGAAGGCTCTTTCTCTCTTTCTCGGGCAGCGAAGGGGCTTCCATTGTTGAAAAGGGCTCGCGTTTCCTCCGGCGGGGCCTCGCTGCCGCGGAAGCCAAGAGGGTGGCAATCCGCAGTCAACAGCCCGTCTGCTCGCTCGCGCCGTCTCGGATTTCTGTTTGCTTTAGCCCGCCCCTCCGCCGCCCTCCGTCCAAGGCACCTACACAAGCACGAGTCGATTTTTCCCCGGGTCCGAGCGCTAATGACCTTCTCTTTGCTCAGTAACGTCTATCCCCCGAGCGTTAAAGCGGCCTACTCGCGCGCACCGAGCATTAATCGACACCGTCTCGTCTCGGCACCTTCGACCGTTTCCGCCGGGCGTCCGAAACTCCGGGGCCGACCGGCGACGGCTAACAAAGCCCCCCTCGAGTCAGCCGTGCAGCAAACGTATTTACCGCCGCCGACGCGCCGACTTAAGCCCCCCCCCCCCCCGGCCTCTGTGCCTTCTCTCGAGCGCACACGTCGCATCCGAGGCGCTGCTCCGCTCGCTGGCGCGCGCGCACACACAGACACGCAATCGCGCCGAGAGTCTCCCGGCTCTTTGTACTCGGCGCACATGCGTGCGCGCGTGCAATTTACATTCATTTAAGATAAGCCCGTAGCGCCGGCCCGACGATCCCCACCCCGCCTTCGGAATTGTATATCATTTAGTAGATTAATGCCAACTTCCCAGACGTCGCGGTCTCCCCGCGTACCCACCTTCAGCGGGGCGCCCGCTGCGCAGTCGAACTCTAGCATTAAGGCAAATAGACACGTCAAAACTCGGGTATCCGCTTATACAGACCCTGCACAGCTGTATAGCCGAGACTGCGCCTTGATATATCTGTGCTACGCGCTAAAAAGCAAAAATAAATAAAAAAAAAATACCGCGGCAGCCGCAGCGAAATAAAGCGTCAAAAAAAAAAAAGTAATTAAAAAACTCGCGTATATAAACGAGAATTTCGCGCGGCGTGAAACGTGTCGATAACTGCCGCGGTGGGGAGGTGTGCCGTGAGCGTGCCATTACCGCTCGACGCCCGGATGGAGTACGACGTAGCGGCTGCGAATTTAATGCTCGCGCGCGCGCAAGGCCTCCTCTCCTCCTCCTGCTCCCACCCGTAGGCGCGCGAGCGGGACGTCGGCGCCGCCGCGGCATTGTACGTGCCAGTCGCGCCGTGGAAAATTCTATCGAGATTTTTCCGGCGTGCCGAACTTTTACCCGCGCGTTTTCCGACCGCAGGAATAGAAGCGCGCGGCTGACGGCGGCATCTCCGACCAACGAACACGAGAAGCACAAAACGCTCTCGTAGCAGGCCAAATGAATACGCGCGGAGCACCAATTAAAAGTCCAGCGGCGAGGTATCCCGGCCCTCTTTATCTCGTGTTTCTGCGGAGCCCCGGGGAAGCCTCCCACTTCCCGGAAAGATTTCGAGCTGGGAGACCAGCTTTCGCACGCTCGCGCCCGAGAAAGTTTCGAGATGCCTCCGCGGGCGCTGTACCCAGAGCCGCGTATGGCGACTCGCTCCTTCGCTCGCCCGACAGTCCGTGCGGATAGTCATCTCGCGAGCGATCGCATCTCCCCGAGATGCTCGCGATGATCTCCGGGATGCACGAGATGCGCGTCACGGTGAAAAATCGTAAAAGTGAGATGTGTGTATGGGGGGGAGGGAAGAAGCGAGGGCCTCTCCGCTATTTCCGTCCGACCGAAATGTCGGGGGCGAGTTCTCCCCCTCCCGACGCGGCTGTCGCGAAGGGTATTGAAAGAATCGCAATAAAACGAGAGCGAGGCGGCCGAGACGGAGCGAGAGACGGAGGAGAGCAATCGCCCGCAGCGATTCCCAGTAAGCTCCCTCCTTCCCGGGCCGCTCCCTCCCGATATACTCCTGCGAGAGGAGAGCGCTCGGGAGGAGGAGGAGGCTGCAATAATTTATTCAGTTTAGGCCTGCTGTCAGACCTAAACCCCGGCCCTCGTGCCTATAATGTCGGTGCTCCACGCGTGGATTTCTCCCGCCGCACGCAGTCCCGTTCCCCGCGAGCGTCAGCCGGTAATGCGTACGTGGAAGTCCGCCTCGCCGCGGGCCGCGCTTATATAGGTGCTCCGGAATTATTATCGCGGCTCTCCTGCACCGGACGAGTGGGTGGAGAGAGGCTAATTTCGGCCTCGCGCAGGTTGCGGATTGCCCGCTCTAACGACGTCGTTACGCCGCGGCGGGACGCCGGCTTTTTCGCGCGGCGGCTCTTTAGAGGCGGAAAAGAGCCGCTCGCGCGCGCGCGTCGGGGAAAAAGTTTTTGCCCGTTCCGCAATCGGGCCGGAGTAGCGGCGGCGGCGGCGGAGTTGGCGAAAGGGAGGGGGGGGGGTGGCATCGAAGTGTCTCGGGCGCTTTTTGCGCGCCGAAGGGAGAGAAGAGAAGCCGGTGGCTCGGCTTCCGCCGTGGCGGGTCGTCGGACTCGCCGCGTATCGATTCCGCTCGGCCGCGCGACCGAGATATCGCTCTTTCTCCGGGCGGGAAAAAATTTTCCCGAATATCGCAACCTCCTCCAACTCCGTTCCGTACTCCCTCCACCCGCTGCTATGTCTCCTCCTACTCTCTTTCCGCTCGGGCGGGGGATATCGCATCGCCGAAATTGCGGCAGCTCACGACGGGAATTCGCGCTATTTCGCCGCGGCAAATTGACGTTGCGCGGGGCCGCGCATCATCCCGCTTCGACGGCGCCGCGCGGCCGACCGATAAGCGCCGTCGCATTATCGGTTGCCGATAATAGACTATCGGGGCTGTCCTATCTGTCCATCTCTCTCGTCGCGGCTTCCCCTCTTTCTGCTCGCCGGCTTTCGGGATATCGCTCCACCGAGCCATTTCATATATATTTACATCGAGCGGGGGGGGGGGGGGGGGGGCCGGG
>JAWWEN010000009.1:10633269-10647265 GCA_035582955.1 Sycophila texana
CCCCCCCCCCCCCCCCCCCCCCCCCCCCCCCCCCCCCCCCCCCCCCCCCCCCCCCCCCCCCCCCCCCCCCCCCGGGCCGCGCGAGCGCCTCTCGGCCGACTTAATTGCGCCGCGGGCCTCGCTCCCTTTCAGTGGGCTCCTCCTCCTTTCTCACTCGGCGCTCGGGCGTTTTCGACGATGAATTGATTTCGCCTTTTGATGCCTCGTCGTTTCATCGACGCGCGCGACCCGAGTGGGAGATAGGGAGAGTGAAATTTACGCCCGATCGCCATGGCGCGAGCAGAGACGCAGTTTGGACTCGCGTGAATCGATTTTAAATTTCATTCGAATGGCCTGCAGTAAATCGAATTTTTTTTAAAATTGAATCTTAACTACAATTGATCTAATTTCAAGGGATTTCATCCTGCACTCGCGTCGGATTGACTGAAGAAAATTTCTAAAAAGTTAATTGTACTCTCGTTGAAGCTCGCGTCGAAGGTTGCTCGTAAAGACACTGCGCGCGGCCTTGGAGGAGAGCGCGAAGAAAAAGTGAATCGTCCCGCATAACACTGTGTCTGGGGCTCGTCCAACATCTCGCTCCGGCCGCGTTCAATCATGAAAACGTCCCGTTTCGGCATCCCATTCTTTCTCGTCCGGCTCGACACGCAAGCCGTCGGCGGCGCACGCCCGCGCGCTCTCCTCCACACACCTATATAATACACGGGCGCGGCGAGGCGAGGGGACACCGGAGCTATATGGGTATTAAAGCAGCACGACCGGCTGACAGCGTCCCGCAGCACTCAACGGGCTCCGGTCGTTTATCTAAATGGCTACTGGGTGGTCCGGACTCTCTCCCACTCCCCTGCCCTCTCGTTCTCTCTATCTCCCTCGGCCATTTTTCCTCGCGCCTCCTCCGCGAGGCCCGAACTCCTTTGTTTACCCAGCTCCGCTCGCACGAGTGTCGAAACTAACCCAATCAACGCGGCCCGATGGCCCGAGCCGAGGATGGATCCGGCGCGCGCACTCGCCTGCGAAAATCCCCCGGCGGAGAGTTTACGACCTCTCTTTTCCGCCGCCAACAAAAGCTCCGCGTCGTTGGCTCGCTCTTTCGCTCTTTTTTTTTTTTTTTCGTCTCCCTCTCTGTCCCGGGCTTTCGCGCCGGGATATAACGAGGAACGCTCATATACTGCGGGGCTTATTAGCGCCGAACCGACGCGTTGGAAATATTCGCGCCAGCCGCGTTGACCTATTTTTAGCGGTCGTACAAGCGCAACCTCGAGGTGATCTCCTCCTCCTCTTCACGACTTTTTTTTTTTTTGTTCTCATCGCATTCGGGAATAAAAAAAAAAAGAGCGAATCGTATAATATAGTACGGGCGGCGTGATCGCCGATTACACGGTCGAGAAGCGCGCGCGGCGCGAAAGCCGGGTACGCCCGTGGGGGCGATCGATCGCGGCCGGCGGCAAACGATTTTATCGCGGCGGAGGATCTCTCGGGCCGCGGCGGCGGCGGCAGCGGCCAATCGTTCCCGCGTGTAAGTGTGCGTGCGCGCGACGCGCAGATGGACACATTGGAGGTGGCGGCGGCGGCGGGACTCGAGGGAGATGCTATCGCGCGCGCGTATGCGCGAGCCGCCAAGTGGCCCGAGCGACGCCGGAAGACGGATCTCCATAATCTCCTAACGATGCCCCATAAATCTCGCTAAACGCGGCCTAAGCGAGCGCGACTACTCTGTCCCCCTTCCCCCCTTTAGCCGCCGGCGAGTCTCGCGCGGCGAGCCACGAATCGATCGGCGATGTCTCTTTTTTTCTCGAGGACTCGTGGCGAAATCAATCGGGGCGGGCGCGTATGCTAATCGAGCGGCGACAAAGTGGTGCCGCGGCTACGCGAGGATTGAGTGATTCCACGTTGAGAGCGCGAGGCCTGACTCGCTGGTTAGCTGCTGATAGGCTTATCGGGAGATCAATATTTTGCATTAATAATGGCTTCTCCTTATCCGACGAGGTACGGGGGCTATCGCGACGGTGATAAAATTTGTGCGGTTACTTTTAAAATAGAAGTTACTGTCTTGCAACGATTTTTTTTGTTCTTTTATCTTGACTGTTTGAAATGATGTAGTACAACACCAGAGAATTTTTGGTTTAATTCTTTTTTTTTTTTTTTTTTTTTAAACAAAATAAGGACAGTATATGGTTGTCAGCGTGGAAAATTGATTGAACGACGGATATTTTTAAGTAATTTTTAAAAACTGTATATTTCGCGAATAAAATCAATTACCGCGTGAAACACGTTAAAGCACACTACGTCGTTGAAAAAAAAAAAATCTAAAAATATATGTAAAAGTTTCATTATTTAATTAAAACGTGCCTCAATTTCCTCGGCAATGCATCCGCGTTTTTAAATAAAGTGCAAAAAAGAATTATAATTCGGCGGAGCTCCTGCGCAGTGAAAAAAAAAAATTTATAAACGCATAATTAGGAAATAATTACGTTCGGCGAAGCGGGTACAGTCGAAAGGCGCGTGAAAAACGGGAGCGACGCTAATTCGGTCTTCCAGCAGCGCAAGACGAGGAGCTCGTTAGACGTGCCATTTGAATTACAGGCGGGCGCGTATAGAGAGAGAGAGAGCCCCGAGGTTGCGCGGCGCCTGCTTGCCTACAGGGGGGTGGGGCAGAGGAGGAGGAGAGCGGCTTCGGCCGAACGAGGCGTCGTCGCGCGTGCACACGATTATATATACATACGTATATAGATGCACGTATATATACGCACGTAACCGCGCTGCGTGCACGGATTCGTCCGGTGCGTCAAAGCCCTCGGCGCGCGTAAGCCGTAAATAGGCCTGCGCTCACCCTTTCCCTCCGGGGGACGGCGCTCCCCGCTTCCGGTGCACTCGTGCGGCGCGACAAAGGCGCGCGGCGGGCGTATCGATTTTTTTTCCGGCCGCACTCTCTCGGCGCCCCGTGAAATTTCAGAAAAAATCGAGCTAAGCTGGTTAAAAGTTGTAGCGCGCGCGGCTTTTAGCCTCCTCCCTTTCCCACGCCCACCCACCTCCCGCCGGCCTTCAATTACCGGGGGCGCGCGACCGAGCGAGACTTCATTATCGCCGTGGCCGAGGCACGGTCTGAATCACGTCCTCGCGAGGATTAATTTCTTACAGCTCGTTTAATATCGGACAATGGGGGATGATCCGTTCTCGCGGCTGTTTCGAGCCCGAGATAATATTGATAAGCGAGAGCGGCGGAGATAGCGTACCGCCCGGTGGACGGTATAATTCGTCGGCGAGCGATCGAGAATTAGAAGAGGGAAGGCGGAGCCGCGTTGGGTGGTTTGAAATGCGAGAGGAAAATCGATGAGCCCGGGGTGGTCGCCGACAGCCGCGCGGAAGGATTTAAGCGCGTCGAGGAGCTTCCGAGCGCCGGCTAATGGAAACAATGCCGGCTCGCGTATACGGAGGATCGACGCGCCTGACCACAATCCCCTAATCAAAGAGCAAGCACCGGCTCCCGGTTACCCCACGAGCGCGACTCCGGGGCCCTTCAACAGGTGTTTATAGGGAAATACGATAATGTCGCGCATGCGCGCGGCCACGCCGCGGAACCCGCGGTCTCCGCGCCTCGCGACCGTAAACACCGGCCCGACCGCGTTGGGACTCGGCGCGCGACCACTCGAGCTCCGGCCGTGATTGTGCGGCTCTCGACTGCTACACCCCTCCCACCGGTCGACGGCTTACCGGCTGTTAGTTCCGAACCGTTGGCCGACCGATTACCTTGACTGCGGGACTTGAGCGCGTGATTGGAATTCCGAAACTTCGATGCCGTGATTTTCGGATTTTTAACTGTGCTTTTTAACATTCCTTTGTTCGCTTAATCTCGTGGTACGCGCACGAATGCATTATTTTTTTCCCTTAATATTGAACTGCGAAGTGTTTTCTGAAATCGCAATTAGAAAATTCTTGGATTCAAAGTAATTGCTTTTGTAAGAAGAAAGACATTTTTTTTCGAATGTATACGTTGCTCTTATTGTTAATTTAGAAAGTTGAGTGAGTAGTTGAAGTAGGAGGTGAGATTATCGACTCTCAGAGCTCGGCGTTACCGACACCGAGAAAGTCGGTACAGTTACCATTCGCCGTACGTTTGACGTTACCCAGAGCCTAGAGGTACTGCCCTACAAACAAAGTGCCGCCGAGTGACGGCACAATGCTGACACGCGGGCCGATGCCTATGCTGCTAACATGGGACTCGGTCGGTAACGGCACGTTGTGTTTGTGGGGTGAATTATTATAGGGGATGAATTTTCTGATGTCGGTAACGCAGGAATAGTACTTGTTCTCTCATGTCGGTACAGCTCATACTTCTACAACAACTACTGCTACTAACACTCTAATTTCGTTCACCTACCCTGTAGCAGATGGCGTACTCATCTAATTACCCCAGAAAGCAGCTTCAACGAATGCAACAAATATAATAAATATATAATAATGAAAAAAAAACAATTTATTAAAGAATTCTGATTAATTTTTTGTCATTTTCTTGTTTCAGGCTCTAAACGGAGGAGAGGGAACGATACCGCCCGGTAGAGTTTACAAAAAAGTCGCCATAGTGGAAAACTTCTTCGACATTATCCACGCGGTTCACGTCGATCTCGAGGGTCGTCCTGGAAAGCACGCCGGTCAAAAGCGCACCTACAGAACCGTGAGTATCCCCCTGAAAAGACACGCTGATTACACGGCTCCACTCTATCAAGAAACCGAAAAACCACTCGACAAATTTAAAAAAAAAAAAAAAAAAAAAAAAAAAAAAAAGAGAGAACAGAATAAGACAAGCGGCGAAAGATAAAGAAAAGCTAACGTTGCCGACGTGGTTTACTCAACGAGTGAATCTCAATTTCGCGTATTTTCATTTTCCTCGATTATCCGTTTATCCGTTTATCCCGACTGCTCGTCCGCCGCATATCTCCCGGCATCTCCGCGTCTCCCTCTCTCTCGCGCTTTCTCTCGGTCTCTCGATCTCCCTCGCTTTCTCCCTCTTTCTCGGTGGCGCGCGACCCGATCTGCTTGTGATTCAAAACCTCAGGACACTTGTTGCACATTGGCTGCTTACCCACACACTCGAACGCGCTCGCGCGCGCCGCTCAAACTGTTTTACGTTAAGTCGACGCGCGCGTTACACGGACTCGCGCAATTCATCGAGCCTCGAGGATCTTCCTCCCTCCCCGTCCCGCGCCGCCTCCTCCCTCGCCCCCGGAGATTCCCCCCGAGAATCTTGCGCCGCCACCCCTGCGAGCGTGTATACTGCAAACGCGGCCAGTAACGCCTACTCAGCCAATCGTCGCGCTCGTCTTCTCGTCGGAAATCAGAATCTGCATTGCAAACTCATGCGCGCGCGCGCTAATCAAACCCTCGAAATTATTGAATTTACACTCTGATTATCCGAGTTATTACGGTTATTAAAATTATTAAGGGCTGGCATCGTTCCGCCCTCGCGCCTCCTTCCCCTCGGGCGACTTTTTATTTTTACGAGGTAGGGTAATAGAAATTTCATCGTCTGACAATATCGGGCTTTTTCTACTGACGCGGGGACTCTCACACTTTTAAGTGAACTTCAAGAGAAAGTATGTTTGGTTTCGCTTGATAAAGTTATAAGATTATTTCTTAAGTCATGGCAAATCGTTACTACGCAAAGCTAATTATTTTTCACTTTTTCTCATCAAACTTGATATAATAATTATGCGTTGACATCGCCCCGGAAAGAAGCGCGCCCGCGAAAGCGAGACTTCTTCCGCATTAATGGTTTTAGACGCTCGCTCGCGGGTAGGAGGAGGGCGGCGAAACTTTGCCAACGAGTCACGTCTAAAGTTCGCAGGAAGACTCCGTTCTCGACCGGCGCCACCCTTATATACATTCCCGCCGCCAGTTTCAGAACCCCTCGGTAATACTCATCGAATTACCCAGTCGCGCGTTTTCTCTCCTCGCAATCACAGTAGGAATGGAGTCGCGTCACGCCGCGTAGAATTGCTGTCTAGAGAGAAAGATTCGCTAAAGTGCCTGTTCTTCTGTTTTTGCTTTCAGATTACCGAGACCTACGCGTTCCTGCCGCGCGAGGCGGTCACGCGCTTCCTGCTGGGTTGCACGGAGTGCCAGCGGCGGCCACGGACGCCGAGCCCAACAAGCCTGAACGTGAGCACTCCTACACCGCCGGCCCCGCCCGTCACTCCGCCGACCACCTCAGAGAAGCCGCCAAGCCCGCAACCCGCCACGGTCACATCCAATGAGGCCACCGCCACCTCCGAAGGTAGCGGCAGCAGCAGCGAAAGGTCGCGGGAAAACAGCCATCCACCAGAGAGCAAGAGCGGCGATGAGGACAAGTGCGAGGAAAAGCAGGAGAAGCCACAGAAAAAGCAGCAGCAGCAGGAGAAGCAAGAGCCAAAGAACGCAGACACGGAGTCGCCCGTCGAAACGGCGAGCGCGACAACCAGCGCTAACACACCCGTGAACCCTACTACTAGCAGCATCAATAGCGAGATGAAAAGCGCTGCAGAAAGTAGCGGCGGTAGTAACGGCATTAACGTAGTCAAAAATAAAATTAGAGACGAAAAGTATAACCCGCTCAGCATAACGAATCTGCTGAGAAAGGATCCAATCGTGAGAAGGCCGCCCTACCCTATCGCTACGGCGATAGTACAACACATCCCGGAGCCAGAGCCGCTCACCCGAACGTCCACCCCGAGCGGCTTGGCGACCGCGACGGAGACAACGACGTCCGCTGCGAGCGTCCCTTTGAACACGGAGCACAGCAGCGCTACACTGACAACGACGACGACGACAACGACGAGCGGCAGCTGCCACCCCCGTAAGCTGCGCATGTTGCCGGACGAACACGTCCGCAGATCGACGCCCTCACCTCTGGCAGGGTCGAGTCAGCCTCGCTCCTGGAGCCCCGGCGGCGAGACCAACAAGTGTGCGCCCATCGATTACAGCCTGCCCGTCGGTCCAAACGTCCAAGTCAAATCTGAACCTTCTGTCACGGCAGTCGAGGAGAGTAAAGAGGGCCAGAAAGAAGCGGAAGTCAAGACAGCGTCGACACCGCCACCGCAACTGCCGACGACCAGCGTAAAAAGCGAGACGACGACGGCTGCGGCGCCGGCGGCGACGGCTACCAGCGAGAGCAGCAGCGAAAGCGAGAGCGAGGCCGACGAGGAGCAGCGAGGCTTCTCACCCGCTGCCGGCCTCATCGACACGAATCTTAATCTGCTGGCGACCATCCAGCAACTGCACTGCCAGGTCATGCTGGCACTCACCGAGCGGCTGCGCCCGCCCGTGCCTGCGAGCCCCGTCGCCTCCGCTGGCAACGACTCCTGAGGATCGCCTCCGCCGCCGCCGCCACCGCCGCCCCCACCGGCGTCGGCGCCACGCTGCAGCTTCAGCATCGACTCTCTTGTAAATAATGACTGTAATATACGAAGCGAGGAGAAGCCTAACGACTAAGACGCAGGGCCGATGCGGTTGCTGCGAGCCGCGGCGAGCGGACGGACTCTTCTTGTAATTACGACGGACGCACCTCGATGGACGAGCATGCGAAGGCAGGAGGATGGTTCGCGCATCGGAAGACAACCGGAGCGACGCGCTCCGATTTCATAGCTGACGTAGAGAGATTATGTCGTATTGTAATGTAAAATGTATTTATCGAGCAACACGTTTCCAGTGATGTACCATTGATTATAATATATGAAAACGCTGTATTTAAAAAAAAAAAGATTTGCGCATGGACCTCAAGATGAAAAAAATATACGAGATTAAGTGAACCACAGACACGTGTCTATGTAATTTTACGACCAGCCCTCTCGTACTATCCGTCCCTTTTTTTCCCCGCCAGTAAACAAGCGCCTAGTCGTCGGGTTTAAAAGCCGAGCGCCGGCGCGAGTAATGAAGACATCGGCTCGCGCGTCGCGCTTGAGAGGCGCGAGGGCATCGATTAACGCCACCCTTGGCGCTGCGACCCTCCGTCACTCAGCGGCGCTCGCACAATGACCACATTATCGTCGTTAAACCAGCGTGACTCTCCACCGAGCGTACGACGATTTAGCCCACTGGCTTCGTTTCTCGCCTCGCGCTCTACTCCCTCGCAAAACAAAGAAACGGAAAAAAAATGTGAGTACAGAAAACACCGGGTGATAAGTCCGAGGCGAGAAAGAGATAGAAAGTGCGCGGGAAGACCCGAAATTAACCCTCGGGGAGCGATGCGATAGCGAGCGGGCGGTAAGCCTGGCCGCTCTGATTCGTAATTCGCAATTCGCAATTCGTAACTCGTATAGGGGCGAGAGAGCGAGCGCCTGGGAATCTCTTATTTTCTCGTTCGTAGCTCCCTCCCCCTCTCCACGGCGCGGCCTTCTCTCGCCGAGACTCGACCCCCAAGGATATAGCTGCCACGCCACTAGAATGTAGGGGATCATTTCGGAGATAGCTCGAGGTTCTCTCGGCTCCCTCTCTCGCTCCCACTTGCACGGCGCCCCCGCGCCCGCCTCTCTTCCGCTACGCAGAGAGAAGTTGTCGGATGCTGCCGCTGGATGAAGGGAGAGGAGGTTTTAGGTAAAGGCGGCGGAGGTACGGCGCAGATAGCCGAGGGGGGGGGTGGAGAGGGGGGCGGCAGGAGATGGAATGGGCTCGGGGGTGGATGGCTGGCTGGCTTGCGAAACGGGTTCTGGCACACGGAGCCGCTCCGAGGGAAAGAGAGCGCTCGGTAGGGGGAGGGGGCGGGAACGAGAGAGAAGCAGAGAGCGAGACGGAGGTGAGTCTGCAGAGTCTCTCAGGAGGGTGAGTTTGGCGCCGAGGTGTCGCACTCTCGCCAGGCCCTCCCCCCGACCCACCCCGTCCCCCGGCGCGCGGCAACCCTCTTGCAGCCCTCGGCCTTCCTTCCTTCCTCTCCTCCCTCCTCCGTCGCGGCCTCCACGCTCTCTCTGGCTTCGCTCGGCTCCCGACGCCCACCCCCGCAACCCTCCTTTCGGATCCTCATCTGTTTTATCCCTTTCGCCCTGCTTCGTTTCTCTCCTCGACTACCGCCGGCGTATACCCAGCGACGCCGGCGTCGCCGCGCAGTTACCGCCGCCGCTGTGCGCTCCTCTCCGATCTAAATAAATAATCCTGCGGAAAATTGCACACAGGGAGGAACGGGGCCGAGGGCAAACCCTCCCTCTCTGCAATATCGATGATTTCTCGTTCGTTCGTTCGTTCGTTCGTTCGGTTGGTCGCTCGCTCACTGGCCGTCCCTCTTCTTTTTTATTTTTTATTTTTGTTGTGCTGCATGACCGATGGCGAGGGAAGCGAACGTGGCTGCGTATTGATTCGAGGGACACGCGGGATGATGATTTGGTGGGGCCGCTGAAACCGTAGTCGGCCAAGTGGTGACATTCCACGATGCCCCGTGTAAATTAGTTCTCGCCGGCATGAGGGTCGAGTGCATTACCATGGCAACAAATGTCAATCGTCAGTGGGATCATGCAGTTGAGTCGCTATGATTTTTTGCGGCATTTCTAAACAGTCTATATTCAAATTTCAAAGCGCGTTAATGCATCGCAGGAATTTGCTGGCAAACGCAGCACGTATCTTTGCGAACTACAAAGGAAAGTTAATTTTCACGTGTCTTTCAAGCTGCTGGAAATTCCTGAGCGAACAAAATACTCGTACAAAGCATTCCGATTCCGATTTAAAAATTACCTACAAAATACCGCGTCGATCCCTTAATCCACTCTACGCAATTACCGCGGGGGGGGGGGGTTGCTCCATCGAAGCAGCCGCAACTCAACGCTTCATTATTGCGTGAAACCGGAGAAGGGCATCCCGCCCCTCCCCTCCAGACGGCTCCTCACCCCGGCAGTTTTTAACGATACATTTTTCAGCTCAATCTCTAGCCGCAATGACTTATTCAGCGCGCAATCAATTCCGCGGGGGAGGGAGACCGGAGGCGGACGGCCGTGCGCGAAACAAACGCCAGCTCAATCGGGAGCGCGGCCCGGCCCCGAGATTTACGGACGGCCTCGGACTCCCGCGCATAATTAGAAAAGAAATAATGCACGAGCGGTAGGTAAGGCGCCGTGGCCGTAAATGGGGTTACTAATTCCGGGCCGATGCAGGGGGACGAGCAGCGCCAAAGAGCCGGTGCACTCACTCCCCCTCTCGCCCCGGCCGTCGACGCTTTGTTTGCCTTTTATTTCGTCCGCGGTGCCGCTTCTGCGTGTGCGACGCGCACAGGCGCGTAACGCGTTTTCACGATTGACCCGTCGGGCCGCGCTCTGCCTCTCCCCTCCGCCGGCAGCCCTACCTACACCCCGAGCGTCGCGTGCGTCGCTGAAAAGAGGGCGAATGTGCGGCGCGGCGCGAAAAAAGGTCATCTGCCGGCGCACGGCAAACACCTTCTTTTTTTTCTCGCTTGTTATCCTTTGCGCTTAAATGCTTAGTAGCTTAATTTTCTAAGCGGCGCTTTCGCCGGCGCGCCTCGTGCGTCGATGCGTGATAATGGGTCTGTTTGCCTCGTTTCCGAGATTAAAATCGATAATGTTGTTAAGGAAATTAATGATTGCCGCCTTTCACGGAAAAACTGTGTTCAGATACTTTTTATACGTACGCTTGAAAAAAGTGATTCATTAATGTTGCAAGTCACTCTGAATTATAGAGCGGCTGGCTATTTTAAAATATTTAGTATATAAAAACATTTATTAAGCTCAAGTGTTATTATTAAATCTTTTCATTGGAATATTGTGGGTTGTTTTATGCTATTTCTAGATATACTGGATAAGCTTGCTTTTTCGCGCAGAATTAAGCCAGTTAGTTCGCGAATACGTTCTAACGTGAAATATTAAGGCCGCAATACTCCTGAATTTAGACATACATATATTTATCTAATCTTGACAATAAAACCTGTAAATAATTTGCATGGATATAATAATTACAAACTTGGACAATTAAGATATTTAATTTTTTAATTGAACTTTAACCAAAAGTTCTATTTAGACAAATCCCGCAAAATGAAAAAAAAAAAGATAAACAAATAAATAAGTTGTGTTTCAAACCACAAGTTAAAAGACAATCCCCGCAAAACACTCGTCCAAACGTCAGTGTAAATTACCTCGATCGCACTTTTACTGGGTCGCCGGTGAAGAGCGATGGGGCTTTGGGCTCTCGAGAGACATTGAAAATCCGACCGCGATCCCCCAATCGGGCGAATCCCTAATCGCGCGGGTCCGCGCGACTGCTCCCTCGTCGCTGCGCCTTATAGGTCTTAAGCTCTCTCTCTCATTGTCGCACGCGGCGAAGGGCCGCTTCCGACTCTTTGTACTTTTCATCGCGACTAATTTCGCGCGGGGGAGGCCGCCGTTGCGCGCCTCCCTGATAAATGGCCCGCGCCGGCGCCTTAAATTCCCCGCGCGTCGGGGAAAAATAAAAGAAAGTTTCCTCCTCCGCCGGGTGGGGTAGACCGCCGCGGAATGAACAGCCCGGGACGAGATTAGCCTTTGTGCGGCGCGAGCGCGAGTACCCGCCTCCCGGAAACAACTCGTTTGCATGCAGTTAGAGAGAAAGCGCGATTTTCCGAAGTGCCACCGTATGCTCGAGCATTCGCTCGCTGACTCCCGCAATTTATGGGCTTATTCTTGCCTTCAAGGGGAATGCGCTCACTTGGAGTATCGTGTATTTCTAATTTTGAAGATTTGTCGCGTTCGAATAATGGATTATACAGCTTTCTTTATGATAGTGTAGAATACTTCCTTTTTTTTTCAATGAAAACTGTAAGATAAAACGAATGTATTTTTTTGTGCTGAATTCGGTAATAAATTCATTGCATTAAAAAAAAAAAAAAAAAAAAAGAAAAGAAAATGTGTGGAATGCGAGAAATGTTAGTAATATTTCGGAAAAGCTTGTTTTATTTATTTATTTCATTTAAAAGACGGGAGTTATAAGGGGATTCCAAAAGTTTGATGGAAAAAAAATTACAATATTTATAATATCTAAGTTTATTATTGTCCATTTTTTTTTTTTTAAGAATAAGCCGAAGACGAAATATTTTTTACGATTTCGAGCACCTACATATTGTCTGACAGATTAGCATATTTAAATCTGCAATTAAATCTGATAACTCCAGTCAACGATAATTTAGCTTACATTTTTTTATGCTCAATATATAATTTATTTTCCTTTATTAAAATATCCTCATATAATTTTCTCTAATGAAATGTGCATTACATGGATTTGTCGCATTATAGCTTCACTCGCCTTTTTCTTTCAATTATCATTGAATACAGAGGTATACATTAAATATTGTAATAAAAATTTATCATAAAGTTCACTCAAAGCCGGTACATATTTTATTCCGCTTTATAAACTCACCCCTTTCGAAGCGAATAAATAAAAACGAAGTAAAAAAGATTCATAATGATGCAAGCGCGTAGCGTCGCAAAGCTGGGCTTTAACTGACCCGCGCGCGTACACCAGCATCGCCACGAAATAAAAGAAAAACGCTCTCTCGCTCGCTATAAATTTAAAGCATTTATTTTGCTAAACTGGCTCGGAAAGTGACTCGCGCCGCTAGGCGAGGGCTGCCCCTAACCCAATGTGTCACTGCTCTCCGGAAGGAAACCATATTTATTAAGAACTGAAGCCCCACTGCTATTGCCGGCGCGCTACCCCCGCTCGCGCTCGCGCGCCGTTTCTCTTAACTTCGTTTTCGAAATCAATCTTGAGCAGGAAACACTCCGCCCGATAATTCCGTTATTGACACATCGGCACAATTTGTCAAATGCCCGGCCTGGAGGAGCTTCCGCGTAATTTGCTTTTATTATATGCGCGGCGCCCCGCTCCCGGCACCCTTCGATCGTTTAATTTCGCGAGTGATATAAAGTCGTCTGTCTCCGTGCTTCACGTATACAGACACGCCGAAGCCGATGCAAAAGGGTGGAAAGCATGCGACCTGAAAGAATCGAAGAAAGGCATACACCTCCCCAGTCCGTTTTGTTTCTCGCGAGGCGCGTTTTTCCGAGTCGAGAAGTAAGGCCGATTTTGACGAGGGCGTACGGTGTAATGAAATTTTGCGGACAATCCGATCGGATAAACTCTTTTTCGAGGTCGAGCGAAGGGAGTACAAACCGCACGCAAAGGCTCGCGTCGACTCCTTCATTTTCTCGGACTTTTCATTATGCAAAGGAAAAAGCGGTCAAATCCCCCGAAGATAGCGAGGACCGCGGAAAACGGAGCGAGCAGAGGAGGACGGAAGAGGCAAGAGAATAACAAAAGAGACAAGGCGCAGAGAAGAGGCGGCTTGCGCGGGTAGAATTCGCGGCTGCAGCTCCAGTCGTCCTCGCATCGCCGTCTGCGAAACTCACTTGGCGAACATCACCTGTACAAAGTGCAGTTGCCGCTCTCGCCTCGTCCTCCCCCGCTCTTTGAAGTTTCCCCGAAAGAGAGACAGGCGGCGGTGGAAGACGGAGCGCGGGAAAGGGTATAAGGACGCGAGGGAGACGGAGAGAGCTGTCCGGGGGCCCCAGAGGCGAGGAGGGTTGGTTGCCTGCCTCGCTGGCGGCGCGAATGGTGCAGCGGCAGCGCAGCGGCCAATACTTTTCCCCGTATTACTTAAGAGAAGCGAGAGCCGCGCGCCCGGCGCGAGCGAGACGGGGCTACGGCTTGCACACGCGGGGGTCTGGGGCTATATCTCAGGGTAGAAAGCACCCTCGGTGCGAGAGCGTATTATCCCCCTTTCCGCTCCCTCACTGACGCTCCCTTTCCACCAGGAGCGAGCGAGCGAGCTGGCGCGTGTGTGTCTGTCGGCCCTCTTCCCGTTCCGCCCGCGCGCCACACTACCCCCCGACACACTCTGTTTCCCCCAATTCCACCCGTCCACCCACTCTCGCTCGCTCTCTCGCTCGAAGGTGGGTGCGCCCTACTGGCGCCTGAATCATCCCGCCCGAGGCCGGGGGGGGAGCGCGAGTGGGTGGCTGCGCGGGCGGTGGGAGGGGGTGGGAGGGGGGGGGCGGACACG
>JAWWEN010000009.1:10647365-10664533 GCA_035582955.1 Sycophila texana
CCCCCCCCCGCACACGACTGTGAGCCGAGGCTTTCGGCTTTGGCATATTCGCCCTCTCTGTCTGGCGCACGCCGACGAGAGAGCCTCGTGCACGAGGCGGAAGGTCGGTGGTTGGCCGGGAAACGCGGCTACGGGTACGCAGGCGGCTCGGCTCCGCTCTCGCCCCCCGCGTGCGCACCTATATACCTATGCGCGCGTACCAGCGGCGGGTGGAGGGCGAGCGAGAGGGAGCGAGAGCTCAAGGTACTGCTCGCTCCGCGTACACGTGAGCTTGAAAGCACCGGGGTGCGTCGCAGGGGGAGGAAAAGCGAGCTCTGCCTTGAACGACGACGCAGACGGTGCCGACGACTGCGTCAACGAGGAGGAGGGGGGGGGGTGGGTACTGGGTGCAGGCCTGCGCCTCGTCTCTAAGGCTTCTGTAATTATTTTTTGTCCGCTGCACGACAGGGGTGCGCCTCGCCCGCGCCGCCTCCGCCGACTCAAATTAAATGAAGAAGCGTTCGCGCGGCTCGCACACGAGACCCGCTTTTCTCCCCCACCCCCTTAGTCACTTCGCGTACCCTCCTTCTCCCTTCTTTTTTTTTTTTTTTTCTCTTCTGCGTCCTTCTCCGTCGCTCGTCGAAAGTGGAGTAAAAGTTTTACGGGTACGAAACCCGCTCTCGCCTTTTCTCCTCGTTGCACGCGCGGGAGTATTTTCGCTCGACCTCGAGGTTGCATTGCGTAACGCGATGCGCGTGCTCTGCTTCTCGCTCTTCTGCTCTTTCTTTCTTATTTTATTATTTTTTGCGTATCCGGGCTTTCTCGGCCAATTCGGTCGTGCGAGGCCGACCGGCGCGAGAGATCGGAACGTCCGATGATGTAATCCGGCGAGGTCGATGCGTTTATTGCCGTTGCGCCGTTGATTTTGGAAAATTGGATTTAGCTATCAGCGCCGACCGACGCTCGGCGCGTCATTGCCGCGAGTCTCCGTCGCGCCTTTTTGTTTCCGCGACGCATCGAAAATAATCTGTTGCTCCGCTTTCATTCCGCGCGCTGACTGGTTACGCTTTATTTTGAATGAGGAGGAAGCTACCAGAAGGTGGGGGGAGAAAAAACAAGCCGGCGCTATAGTGCGTTAAAGCTCATGAATAAGAATCAAAAGGAGCTTTATCTTATTTCATTTATTATTCGCATTTGCCGCGCCAGATGCGGACGAAATTTTGTTTATTATCGACCGAATATTTAGTACGAAACTTTGCGTAGAATTGCGCGGTGCCGCGTGATGTTTCATTTACGGCTCGTGTCCCGTTTTTTTTTTTTACCAGCGAATTTGAGACGACGGATACAAATAGAGTAGTCGGTACATTCTATTTTATGAAAATAACGAGGATAACGGGGAAAAAAGTTTATCACGCAACACGATTTCTCTCTCTCTCTCTCTCCGGCGTCCTCGTTGAATAATCAACGAGCGCGCGAGTGTGTCACACTCGGAGCGCAGTAGAAGGGTGGAGGAGGGAGCTGGAATCGCGACAAAACTTTTTCATGCCGCCTACAATAAACGAAACTCGCCGGCGCTAAAATACGCGCATAAACGGACGACGAGTTCGCCGGAGAAGGACAGGGCGAAAGAGAGAAGCTTTACTTTTTCGCCGCGAGATCGATGCTTTCCGGTATACCTATATAGCATTCTGAGTAGAAGGGAAAGGGGATGGTGGAGGCGGTGTAAGGGTAAGGGTGTGCTCAGCGCGTAGCGATGGGTATATAGGAGAGAAACTCGAAGGTAGGACGCTCGAGGGTTAAAGGGGGTCGGGGGCTCCGTAAAAGTAGAGGGTGGAAGTAGCGAGCGAGAAAGGCGCCGTGGAAGACGGCCAGGCATCCGAGGGAGCGAGAGAGGGTGTTTGTTCGGGAGGATAGTGTAAGACGTTGACGTGAACCCTCCTCCCAGGGCCCCCCGGCCACCCCCTCGAGCCTCCGTTTCGCTGGCAGCCGCCGCTATTGGAACTATATACCGGAGCGAGAGAAAGTGCGCCGGGGGTTGGGGGGCGGCTTGCAGGCGGCTCGAGCTTTGGGCCTGGCTGCTCGCGAGAACGGGGAGAATGGTTGTAACGAAACCGAGGAAGAAAGAGGATAAGCGACTCGCCTCTTTGCCCGTGAGAAAGGACTTTGGACAGCCGCCGCCTCCACCTACCCTCCGCCACTCCGATTATTATCCTTTTGCGACCTCTCCCTTTACGGTTATATACGCGAGTGTGCGACCGGCCGGCTTTTCTCTTTCGACCGCGCGAAATACGCCCCAGCGTGGTTATCAAAATGTACGATATTAATATTAGAGGGAGCCGAGAATTACCGAAACTTTGAAAAGTAACGTTACATTGCGCGCGTGTGGAGAAGCGAGAATAACGGAGGGAGGAGCGGAGGACGGGAGAAAAGGAAAAAAGAATAACGGGAAAACGGGCTCGCACGCTCAGGAACGGGAGAGAGGAAAAAGGGAAGGCACGAGGCAGCCGGAGAAGATAAAGCCGTCTCTCTTGCTGTGTGTAGCGAGCGAGCGCGCGTTCATTTTCGAGCGCGAGAGGCAGTCTCGAGCGAATTTCTGAATTTCTCGTTGACGAGTTCCGAGCCTGCAGGGAGTGAGTGAGCGAGAGCGAGGGAGAGAGAGGGAAAGCGGAGAGAGGAAAGCGGGAACGGGAGCAGGAGCGTGAGGCAGGCGAAGCGAGGCGAAGGCGGCGCAGGAAGGTACGATGTCAGATGCGGGTGTAGTCGGAGACACGTGAGGGGCTCGGCAGGGTTCGGGGGGTGGGCTTGGGGTGGAAACGGCACTATGGGCTAGAGCGACGCCGACGTTGGAAGGAGCGCCCTGCTCGCGGCGGTAGCGAGCGAGCGAGACGGAGAGACAGAGAGAGAGAGAGAGACCGAGAGCGAGACCGAGGCGCGGCTGAAAGGAGGAAAGCGCGCGCGCGGGGGCGGCCGGGCGCCGGAGGAGCGAGCGAAGTGAAGCGGGGCTGAGTTACCGAGGACTCGGGATACAGTCCCCTTTTCTGGACTCACACCCCTGTTTCTCGACCCCATCCTTTCCAGTTCCGTTATCCGAGCGCGCGCTCTCTGCCTCGCTCTCGCCTTTCTCAACCAACGAACCCCCCCTCCCCCACAGCCCCGCGTACCACCCCCGGCGCCCCGACGATCCTCGTCCCTCGTCCGCCACCCAACCACCCACCCGCCCCCCGGGTTTCCTCGTCTCCCCCCCCCCCTCCCCCGCCCCCGCGTTCCAGCCCTCCTCTATATACCGAGGCATATTCTACTATGCGCGCGCTCAGCCTTCCTAACGTCTCTCGCTACCCTTCTCGCTCTGTCTCTGTCGAGGCGGCTTTCTATATATAAGCGCGGCTCTCTGCGACGGGGTACTCTTCAATTTTCTATAAACCCATGCTATTATTGCTAAAACTTTTTCCTGCCGCCCGCGGTGCGTATTTTGACGGCTTGCCGCTTCTTTATTTTTATCGCGTGAAAAGCCGGCGATACACTGTAATTAGCGGAATTGTCCCCCTCTACCCCCCCTTGCCTCTCGACGCCCTACTTCGTTATTTATAGCCTATTCGATGATTACGAAAATTTCCCTGTCAAGCTGTTGGAAAATCAAGCCTCGCCCGGTGCGATATTGATACCCAAATTGGCACGAATTATTCAAATGCCCGTCATTACGTGAGCTGCAATTTTAAAATAATTCGCTTTAAAAAAAGGGGCGCTCGCTCGAGAAACCTCATAAAATTTCCACGACAACTCGATTTAACACACACAAAAAAAAAGGCTCCACCAACGGCGGTTTCCGAGTGAAAATCTCCTTTTCGCAATGCTCGCTCCCCAGCAAAAACTTTGACCTACTTGAGGCCAGCCGTACCGTTCCGTCATTATTTTAATCAACAGTGACCCGCCCGACGATTCGCCGGCGAACAAAAGAAACGTCCTTCGACGAGGGGGTTACCCGCGAAAAGTCGTACCGCCGGCGGGCGAAATCGTCGAAAATAAAGCCGTATAAGGGTCGCGTCGCCCGATGCGCTTTCGCGCGTGCACCGTCCGCGGCGTACCCATATTCATCGCGCGGTCTCGGCCCCCGCTAAAATTAGCGTATCGCGCCGATCAATTCGCAGGTGGAACGAACTCGTCCCCCGTTTGCCGCCGCCACCGAAAAAGCAGCGATCGCGGAGAAGCTCAAAGTGGCCGGCGCGCCTCGTCGAGCATTCGCCGCGAGGACAAAGGTGGGCCGCGTGACAGGTGGGCACTCACAGGGGCGGCCTCGGCCGCTAATCCAAAGCGGGCTGCCGCGCTTCATTTTCCCTAGAAAAGTCAATGTAAACGCGACTATGCCGGTGCAGACCACCCCCTTTCTCTCTCTCTCTCTCTCACTCGCTGCCAGCGTCAAAGCGACGGAAAGAGAGAGAGGCGTACAGAAAGCGAGAGAGAGAGAGAGAGACAGAGCGGTGGCGCACAACCGACGGCAGCGGCAATGGAGGGTCTCTCTTCTGACAGTAAATCGATCGAACGGTATAATTTATACCACCCCCTGTGCCACCTCGGCTGTGCCGCCAGGCCGCTCCGCGCACTAGACACCTCCTGTCCCTTCTCGATTTCTCCGTCTCTATCCCTCTCCGTCCTTCTCTCTCGCTCGCCTACATACGCGCCGGCGTGCACACGTACGTGTGTGTACGCGGCGGCAGTGGCGCCGGGCGGCCACCACCCCAAATAGTCATTGCCGACTTGTGTCGCGCATCGATTCCCCTCCCCCTCCGGGCACTCCGCACGAGGCCGCGTGTCGGTGTCGGTGTCCGCTCTCTCCCACCCACCCACCCCCCGCGTGTCGCGCTGTCGCCGGCATCGTGTGGCCGAGTGGATAATGGCCTGGCGCACTCCGCACACACGACCGCCGCATAGGTGAGCCGGCCGCGCGTATATGCGCGGGGAGTGGGCCACATGGTCGCGGGGATATCGCGCGGGGATGCTTTTACGTCCTCGCGCGAAGAGAGGGAGGGCAGGGCCTGCGGATGAAGCGAGAGGGAGCGAGAGAGAGAGAGGAGACGACCGTACGCGGGGTGCGTGTATCATAATAAATGTACACTCCGCTGCATTATCCCTCTCCCTCTCGCTCGCACGGTATACGTCCACCGGCGCCACCCCCGCTTTATGTGTACCTACGCGCCAATTCCTTTTCCGCGCGATTACGGCCTTTGCGCCCTGTCATTCCCGCGGCGCGCTCTTCTCATCCGTGCTCGTTCTCTAGATGGACGTGTGTACACCTATATACGACGTTCGCGTGCAGTGTATACGTACACCGAGCGACCCCCGCACCTTCCGATACCCTTTTACGCTCAGCAGAGTCTCTTTCCTTGGTCGCTCGCTCAAGCGGCATGGCCCGACTTTATCGTCCAGCGCCGTTTGTTCGCCTGTCCTCCTCAATTCGTGCATGCGGACAGTCCGAATGCCGGAGAGAAACTTTTTCACCAGTCCCCTGCGCTCGCCAACGTCACGGCGAGAAATTTTCCTCTTTACGCATTATTCTCGTGCTTGTTTTTACCCCGCGCATTCTCTTCTTTTCATCGTATCAATTAATAAGTGATAAAATAAAACGAGCGGAGAGGAAAGGTCGATATAAGAATGACTGCCTCGAAGGGCGGTGAAGACTACATAGGAGGGAAAAGATGATTTTCTATGCGACGATGGAAAGAAAAAAAAAAGCATAATAGGACATCTGTAATGGGGATGATGTCAGTGGAACGAGAATGATAATGGAGAATATAAAGAACTTGGAGAGTGGTCGGAGCACAAAGGAAGCACTTCACGGCTTTAAAGAAAAATCCTCGATCGCTCGTGTATTCTTGACCGTCGTGTTTCCGGGTGAAATAAAAAAAAATCTCGCGTTGAATCGTAAAATAATTAACGCGGTGTTTAAAGATTATGGCTCTAACCCCGCAGATTAAATCGGCAGTTGCGGAGGGGGAGAAGCGATAATTTAGGTAGGGAGAAAGGACAAAGGGAGACGAGAGTGAAAAAGACCGTGTTCACGGCACTTAACGAGGTGTAACTCGGGAAAAAAATTATCAATTACTAACCGTAACACAAATAATCTTTTTATGCCGCCTCTTTGCTAAAGCTAAACTGTCATTTTACGTGTTTTATATTAGCCCTAAATTACGCCATTAAAAGATCATTTTAGATATAATTAAATTGATTTTTCTGTCAATTAAAATCGCTGATCTGAAACAATTCAACAGTTAATCTGCAATGAATTTATCTGATCCGCAACTCGGCCACTCGATCAAGCACCCCTCAGAAACAAAGAGAGTGAGCAAATCTGCATCTCGGAAAGCACATCGAAGCAGGTGAACGCGGCTAAGCAGGCAGCGTGATGGCTACTGGAGCGAGAGACTCGAAGAAAACCGGGGGGTGCAACTGCAACGGAAGGGTGCGAGATGCGGGGCTCGCTCCCGTAATTATGAATATAAATCGATGGGGGCGGGGAGTTTGCGACGCGACGAAAAGTCGGCGAAGATGAAGGGGTAGGAGGAGGAGGAGACGAAGTGGGCGCTCCGTCTTTTAATTTTAATTAAAGTAAGGTTACAGCCCCGCGGCTTTCGGCGAGGCGCCGGAGAAGGGACTGGGGGAGATGAGCAAGAGCTCGACTCGTTAAGCCTGTCCGCGCGATGTGACGGCTGCGATGCCCCAAGTACGCCGGGCGGACTGGCGACGATTAGCACTCGGATGCTGATGACTTTTTAGTTTTACCCCCGGCGGTAGCGGTGCGGCTGCTTTTTGCCGGCTTTAGCGCCGAGTTTAATTTGCGAGGTTGAGATTTGATTGTTTTTTTTTTTTTTTTTTTTTTGTTCTGCTTTCGGCGCTCGCAGATTCGATAATCGATTGCGCCTCGCATAGGTTGCGCAATTTATTTACGTTCTTACATGGCTCGGTGTTTTTATGAGCATTTCCTTTTCGGCATTTACAGTTTTTAAAGTGCCTTGTTTACATTTGCTCGTGCAAATGAAGAAAAAGCACGAGAAAAACATTTTCTAACTGAAATTTATACGTTGAAGAACATTTTCGTTAACCCGAATGCATTTATGTGTGTCACAATCCCGGTCTACACCGAATCAATGGGATAATGCGACGAAAGGCAACCATCGGTAATGGATTTGAATAGATCGATTCAAAGAATTTTTAATGCGGAATAAATAAAAACCTCGCGGCATTAATAATGGAATACAAAAGTTTATTGGGCTAATGACAGAAGCTTCTATAGCTATATACTTTCTTCGCCGCATCGGGTGGTAACGCGCCTCTTACTCCCGCACTTATAACTTCCCGTAATACCCCATCAACGCCGAGCGCAAAGGTTTCCCGAACCGAGAAGAAAAAGAGAACTACGGAGAGAGCATCGGTACTCGCCTTGAGTCATAGTTCGCCCCGTCGTTCACTAATTTTCTCGAAAACTTTTTTCCTCCAATGCTGGCGCTCTTCTCCCCTCGACTCCGTCCTCCCCCTTTGCACCCCCAGGAAAAAAGGGGGATATCGAGGATATAGTTTCCCGGGGGCGAGGAGGATGATTGCGCGGGGGGGTATAGTCGGCCAGCGGGATGCGTCGGAGGTGCCCGGGCGCGCAAAAGACTGGGGGGGGGGGGGGAGGGGGACGCGCACACCCACGCGCACACACCACCCCGCAGGCACGGCCTTCCCGCGCAAATTACCGATATTGGACGCTGCGGTGCGACGAGTGTGCGCGCTCGCTCGCTCGTTTGCAGCCCGCGTGCATTTCGCCAATTGCGCAGGCCGAGGTCATTCGCCCCCCCGCGCCGACGGCAGCGTCGGCGGCGGCGCCCACCGTGGAAATTAATGTCACGCCGCGAGCTTCATTTCGCTCCTAGGGCTTTTCCTCCGGGCCGCCGGCGGCGCGCTATTTAGTTAATGACGATTTTATCGGGTGCGGTGCGGCCCCGCGGTGCCGTAGCCGAATATAACCCGAGAGCGCGGGGGCGTGCGCCGAGTGTAGGGCACGCGTCTCTCTTTCTCTTCCGCTCGCTGTCGCGCTCTCCAGCGCTTTGTATTTATTTATTTTTTTTTTTTGTTCAGCTCGGGCACTCGCTCTTTGATTGCGGGGGAATATAATTATCAATCGGTAAAGTGATTCGCGGCTGCTGATTCGATGATTGCGGCTCGCGAGTGGAGCGCTGTATTTTTTTTTTTGTTCTCTCTCTTCCACCCTCTACCCCTGCTACGTTTGTTTTCGGAGATTGATGACGAATCGATGACGGTAATTGTTGCGCGTCGAATGGCTTTTTCCGTCAATGTTTGCTTCCGCCCGAATGAAAGCATGCGCCGATTTTTTTATGACGTCACTCCGCTTTTGATTGTGCCCAAAATAGCGGGCCGTTTTTATGCGCACTTTCCTTTTTTTTTTTTTTTTTTATCTATAAAGAGCGTTTTGGAAAAGTCATTATTATACATCGAGCTATTGCTACTTTAGTGCGCATCGTTCTTTTATGCATTTTGTTTTTTAATATCTGCGCTCTATTTTACAGCGCGATAAGCCACGAAGGTTGCTAGAGAGTTACACAAAATAAAAAAGAATTCATATTGCCGGCTGAAAATGCAAAAACATTGCAAATAAATCCATCACCATTAAGCTTGAGCATGTACGTCATGACACTCGGAATATCACGAAACTGGCGTAACGCGGGCACAGCCAATACTCGATCCGCATCCTGCAGGAAGCAGGAAAATCGAGAGCCATACCACCTAGTTGGCCGATCGATCACCGAAAATCTGTCGGTCGACCGTCCATAATAAATATGCACCCGGGGGCGGAGTAGGGTCAGAGATATAGGTGCAAGAGGGTTATACAGGGCCCAGGCGAAGTGTTTCAGGGTAGGTGCATCATCGGACCTTTGTGTGCTCGCGTTTAAAGCCGCGGCCGGTGCATTTGCATTCATAATGGATGCGTCGAATCGTGACACCGCGCGTACCCGCGGCGGCGGCGGCGGCCTTTCGGCCTCGGCGTACGCTCCGCTTTCTCTTTCTCTCTCGCTTCGCTTTCCGCGCGGCGCGGAATACAAAGGGAGCCGAGGGGCCGGGGTAAGGTGGGGCGCCGGCTCGATTATAGGAAAAGAGAGGGAGCGGAGCGCGCGGGAGGCAACGAGGCAGCGAGCGAGGCAACAAAGCAAGGAAGTAACCCTCCTAGCCACTCGTGTATATAGAAGGCCGGGGGGTCGGGAGAAAAGTAGCGAGCGAGAGAACGGGAGAGAGAAACGGAGGTCGGGTGGGCTCCTCGCCCGCGCGCGCGGGGGAGGCAGTCTAGGGATATTACGACGGAGAAAGGACGGCGCCGAGATATCCAAGCCGCTGTCGGCGCGTTGAGCTTCGCCGGCTGGGAGCTACGCTGCCAGAGAGAGAGGAGTCTTCTGAATTATATCCAGAAAACCATTACTCGGCTCCTGCGAAATTTGTTGTTCGCCTTCCTTCGAGCGCCCGCCTCCAGAGCGACGCTCCTGATCTATCTCTGCCCGAGCGAGCTTCCTGCAGCCGGGGCAGCGACGGGATGATGCCTTTATTCTCCAAAAACTAATGAAACGCTTTTTAACGCGGAGAGCGCTCGTTTTCCAGCTGATGCGGTCTGACTAGTACAGTCGACTACTACTTACGGATGGAAACTCTTTATAATGAAATGCTTTGAAATCTAAGGTACCGTTTACTCCCATCGTTTCTTTAAAAAAAAAAAAGGAGCTATTTACACGAAGCAAAGTAAGTTCTCGATTGGATATGAAATTTTTCTTTTAAAAACTGCAAGTCGCTTTTTATCTTTTTCCCCGCTCTTCTTGCGTATAAAACTATAAAACGCTACGAATTTGTAAATGCCAGCTGATACGATCCTCTCCGAAATCGTGCGTGCCGCACTCACCTTGGTGAACTCGCCGCCCACGTCGACGCCCCCCGGCCCCTCCCGCTCGCGTCGTACGGATATAGAGCGGCGCGAGGAGCAAAGCGACAGCCCGCGGGGGGAGGCGCACGGAGGACGGACGGAGCGGCGAGTGCAGCTCCTCGGCTCGCTGTTCATCAGGGAATGCCAACGAAAATAGATTTCCCTTTGCCGGGAGAGGCGAGGAGCGCTCGCCTCCACTCGTCCGCTCGATCAAAGAAACGCACTGCCGTAAATAAGCGGCGCGCGCCCGCTCGGTCTTTTTCTTCGCGCGGCGTTTGCCCCGGGAAAATGAAGCCCGGGCGCGCCGTTTTTCGCCGGAATCAACGGCAAAGGGGAAAAACGAAGCTCGCCGCCGCTCTTGAACTTGTTGCCGTGAGTTAAATAAAACGCGAGAGTTCGGCTCGCTCTGGCTGTTTGTCTCCTAAAGAAGTCGCCGTCCTTCCGCCTTTGCGCGCCTCTTCGCTCGCTTACGACTTACTTTGTTCTCGCGGAGGAAGTCGCGGCCTTTTTTTGCCTCGCGTCCGCGGATCGCGCTGACATAATAATGCTTATTTGTTTATGTATACGAAAGCGTCCTCCACGATCTGAGGCGGTCTATATGCAGTACCTCCCGCCCGACAGAAATTACTGCGCATATACCAGTCCAGTAAATTACGTAAAATATAATCTCACAATTTAAAAAAAAAAAAGTGCCTCGTACTACGGAAAATGTAATATGATCGATATCGTGATTTAAACACGTAGGAAAGTAATATAAAGTTTTTTTTCTCTTTTATATCGCCGAGATATATAGGATTGCACTCGGCTATTCTTCCCATCGCGGTGTTTTATAATCCGCAGTCACTAGTTGCTCCGGGCTCGCTGCAAGCGCAAGAAAGTCGGGAATAAAAAAAAAGAAAAAAGCGGGGAAAGGAGGAATAACGACGCGGTCGACGCGAAGACGTCGTTTCGATTCGCCAGCCACGGCGTGCTCGGCTCGGGGGAGCAGGGCCGCGCCCTCCAGCTCGTCCTTCGGGCGTCCCTCCCCGGCTTTATGTCAGTCGTGCCTGCCAAGGGCGCGCGGGGGGAGATCGAGAGAGCGGCAAGTCCGTAGCTTGAACCTTCATCAAGCGGTCCGGTGCGCTATCCCGGCGAGGCCGCAAGCCCACCTTTATCACGAGTGCCCAGCCCCCGAGAGCTCGCTACGCCGTCTCGCCCCTCGCCCCCCCCCCCGGCCACCCTACCTCCTTTCTTGCCACCCCTTGCGTTCACCTGCATCTCCACGGCGCCTTCGAGGGCGCCTTCCACGCTCGGCGGAGTGCGCGTGGATGTACCTACCGACCCCCATCCACCTCTCGGCTTTGCCCCGTTGTTTCGCCGAGAGCGCTCTCTTTCCCTCGGACCCCAGCTTAACAGATCCTTCCTGACGCGGGTAAAGGGAGTCCGCATTCTGCTTCGCACCTCTCTCGCTCTTCCCACCCTCCGGACACTGGCGCGTATATATATATAAGCCGCCGCTGTGTTCCATCCAACTTGGATGACTCGCCCTCCCTCCTCAGGGCTATACGGTGCGCGGCGGCGCCAGTCGGAAAGCTATACCGACGACGACGGCCTCTATTTTTTTAATCTCGTCGGTTTTCACGACGACGACGACGCGGCGCGGCCTTTCCCTTTATACTCCGGGAAATTAATAATTGCCGTCGGTGCGTATATTATTTTGAAATCGCGGGTGGCACCGAGGGATCGCGTGTCAACCGCGGAAAAATCGAACGAGCGCTGCGGAGAGAGCGATCATTCTCGAAAAAGTCAATTTTTTCGCCGGAATCGTTTATGCGCGCGCCGCGATTGAAACGCCTGGATTAATATATAAAGAGAATTCCGGGACGAGAGGCCGGGCCTGCAGATTCGAGCGAAATTGGTGGAAACGCAATTTGGCCATTGATCGCACCGCACTCGGCTTTTTCGAATTTGCCGAGGAGAACCTCGCGAAAATCGAGAAAAAAAAGTAGCGGTAAATTTCCCACCGTTGAAAATCTATTCCCGGTATATTCCGCTCTTCAGCTCTCATTATTTCGGACCGGCCGAGCGTTCGAACGTGGGCGCGCTTCAACAACGTTGACACGGTACACGCGAGACGTTCATCGATCTGGCAAACTCAGACGCGCTGCTACCCGTCCCTCTCGGGATTCACCAATAAGTTACGTGATCCCATCTAATTTTCCGCCAAATAGCCCCCTCCCTTATTGCGACGCGCACATGTGTACTGACGATGACGATATTTTTATGTCGGTCCGGCGTATCGAGCTTGGCCGATCTAATTCTCTGCCTGCATGCAACGTCATTATTATGCCGTTTACTTATGTTTTTACTTGTTGAGCGAGGCCAGAAGCCGGTCTAACTAGTTTCGGCCGCTTTCCACTTGCGGGGAGTTTATAACCTCTGACCCGCAACGAGTGCATTATCCGCATGCCCGACCATCTTATCGACCATCAAAATCGATGCGTCACAGTGACCCCGTTTTTAAGTTCAAAGTCCCTCGGAACAAGTTACGGGAGCGCCCTAATCAAGGTGAAACCATCGGTAATCGGTGCGTCCCCTTTTGAATTATGGCAATAACTTCCAAAAAGTTTCCGCGCGCCCGTATAGTGCAGTCTCGCAATATAGCTTTGTATTTTTCTTTTCTTTGTTCTTTTCATTTTTTCCCCAAACGCTCATCGTAGAAAAGTTGTGAACGCACTCAAGACGCCCCTCACAATGAAGGGTAAAAAATTCGCTTTAGTTTTTGCCGTCGCTAACTTATGTTCGCAAAGAGAGTGGCGCGCGGGGGGAGGGGAGCACGGCAGCGGGGCGAGTGTGCGCGCGAAGCCGAGAAAGCCGCAGCAATCGTATCACGGAATTATTTAGAACAGTGGATGGTAGTCGACGGTGTAGTTAGGTGAACTGCGGTGTCCAGCGGGCGAGGCGAGGCGGAGTAGCCTCGTGGTGCGCCTCGGCGGAATTACCCCCAGTTCGTCTCAGTCCGTCTCAGTCCGTCTCTCCTAGTTTCGCTTTGCCCTTCGCCCGAGAGGGTGGGCGCGTCCTCCCTCTCTCTCTCGCTCGCACTCTGGCTTAGCTCAAAGCAGCCCCTCGCGTGCTCGCCTGCCTGCCAGCCATCCAACTAACCCAACGCGCCACCCCCGACCCTCGTCGACTCCCGACCAAAGCCTCTCTCTCTCTCTCTCGCTCTCCCCCAACCTCCGCAACTTTCGCAACCCTCCCCCCTCCTCCGCTGCCACCCCCGCGCTACAATCTACGAACGACTCGACCACCCACCCGACAACCCGTCGTGCAAACCCTCACATCCTCAGCCGCCGGAAAACACAGCTGAGCCAACGGAGACTCGAGGCTCGCCTCTACCCTGTCCTTTTTCCCTTTCTCTATATCCCTCTACCTCCTCCTCCTCCTCTTTGGCCTTTCGGCTTTCAGCACTTTTTATCATCTCTCGCGCGCTCCTCCTTTTTTCGCCCCAGCCGCCTCGCCTCCCCGTCTCCCAGTCGCTCTTTCTGCGAAGCGGCCGGTGACGGCCTTAAAAACACCTGGCGTCGAGTTTTCAATCCGCGGGAGTCGGATTGTCCGCGATAAAAATGACACGGCATTTCCGGGCACGACTGGAACATTTTCCATTACTGCGCTTTTATTGCCAGTAGCCGTGGCGCGGGCGCCCGCGCGCTCTAGCTATATGAGCTTTATGAACTATTTTAGGATCGCTCTCGAGAGTAGCGCGGAAATTTCGAGATCGATGGGAGAGAGGAGGCGAGTAGCGAAGAGTCTTCGTTTCAGAATCCGACGTCGAGGAGTTTGCCGCGCGTCGCCTCCGCGCTAACTAAAGGCTCTTGGGTCGAAACTACGAATGGAGCTACCGACGCCGAGTTAAAAACAGTTTCGAATATATATTTGCCCCCGTTGAGGTACCACGGAGTTTTGCGTCAATTTAAAATTTTCGCGAATTCGCCCTTAAAATAAAGTACGACTGTTTTACTATTAATTCAAATATTTGATCATTTATAAAGCTCGTTTTATAAATTAAAATCGTTGCATACAGCGACCGATTATTTCTAAAATTAGTAAAAATTTCAATTACGTGATATCACAGTCTTAGAAAACTATCCAAGATAAAACAGGATAGAATAAAATAAGTGCGATTAAAAATAGAAGACGCAAGTAGATATAATAATTCATTTAAACTCAGTGTTTCTCCATCAAAAGTAGATGCAGATTATTTATATACCTAATCTTAAAATTTAATTACGCTTTAAAAACGGAAGAGCGAGCATGTTTCATGAAAAATCTCTTGCAACGAAGGCTCGGCAAATTACATCAAGAATTGACAAAACTCGAGAAATCAAGAGACGAAAGTGAAAAAAGTTGGAGAGACACGGTGGGAGTGAGTCGCCTCCCCAATATCGTTATCGAAAGTCAATGATCAAACGGCCGTCGCAAACACAGGAGCTTAAGCCGCGGTGCATCCCCCCCGGCGCCGGCAACGGTGTCAGGAATTTAGCGCACACAATACTGTTAGCATAGAGAGTTTGACAAGTCCGAGCCAGTGGTCACGGAGGCCTATAATTCAATTGCGGCCCTGGCGGCGGCGCGCGCGGCTCGCTTTATGCCTACCCTTTCGCGCGCGCAGGCCCGGCCGGCCTCCCTCGCAGGTAAACGTGCTCCCGTTGTTTAGTTTGCGAGGTGTGCAACTCCCGCGCGCCCGAGTATAATGCGAGTAGCGTCGGGGTCGATGCCGAGGCTCCCGCCGCGCCTGACACACAAACGAGCGGGCCTCCCTCGCCTTGCGCGAGCGTACCTGCGGAAAGACGCGCAAAAGGGAGCGGCCGAGCTGCGGGAGGGTGGGAGGATGGAACCCGGGAGTGCGAGGGCGGGGGGGGAGATAAAAAACGAGACCGTTGTTATTAGCGTTTTCGCTCCGCTGCTTTCTGCGCCCTCGCCTCTCTCTATCTGGCTTTTTGCCTCCGCTGCGCGCTCGCATTATGGACTGCGATGATTCCGCAATGATGTTGGTTTGATGACCCCATCATCCTGCGAGCGGCGAATATCGCTACCTCGGATTTACGTTGGACGTGCTTTTTCTTTTTATATATACTTTTTTAATAATTCGGGAATGGATTGTTTAAGGAGGCGAAACGACTTCTCTAGTTCGGTATAATTGAATATATATATATAGGTAAAGTCCATTGAAAGTTTCGAGCGATCGCCGAGTATTACATTTCCTATAGTCTCCAGTGCATCCATAAATAAATCCATTGATTTTTCATCAATTAGCGTATTATCCGTTTTAATCGCGTAACACTTCCAGCTCTAATGCCATTAACTTTTTACCTTGCGGGATAATATTATTTCCACCGTAATTAAATGACGGGCGCTCGACCCTTGAGAGCCTCAATAACGCTGAGCAGGCATAATATCAAATCCGGTAATCCCAAATTCAATGGAGCGAAAGCTCGCTCTAAACTGAAAACAGAATATCTCCGCGCGATTTAAAGAGGGCACTCGGCCTGGCGGTAGGCTTGCGCTATTCTCCCCTCGATGAATCGCCGCGTTGAATGTATACACGCGCCCGAAAAGCCATTCCAGCGCGACAATGAGCGAAAAAAAAAAGGAGAGGCGTTATCCACCGGATCGGCGTTAGGGTGTGCTCAATGGGGAGGCTCGTTGTCAACCTGGTCGAGCGTGTAGTTGTACACCTCGGACGTATGCCGACGCGAGTAATGGTCCACTTATTTTCGCGGGTATTTCTCCAGGCGCTTGCAAAGACGCGAGATCGAAACGACAACAAAAGCGCCTTCTACTCGGCATAGTGTCGGCAACTCCAATCCACTTTTGGTATGGGCTCCGAGACTTGCGTCGATGTCAAGGGAGTCCCGATGCAAAGCTTGACTCTCTTCCAGCGACGCCGACGCTTCGAGGCTCGCGAAAAATTAATGCCCTTAAGTAGATAATGGGCGGACGTTGTCAGGCAGCGCTAATTGCGCGGTCCAAGTTTCTTTCCGGCTGCGGCAATTCTCTGGATTAATTTTAATTGGAAATAAATGAATTACACCGCTCGCGGGCTGTAACTGCGCACATTCTGCGAATCTCAATTAAACGCGCACATTTCCGTCCGAAAAATAACTCGAGCAAACATTGAAGCCTCTCGGTATAATTTAGCCCGGGTTACGCGAGAGCGAAACGCGGTATCCGTAATCGCGGCAGCCGCGGCGGTGGTTGTTATTAATCTGCGCGCGCGCTCGTTAATTTTTCGGGGCGCATTGAAATTTCGCCGCCGCGTTTCGAGGAGGTGGCGGCGGCACCCCTGTTCCCCCCTTTTCCCGCGAAATTCGCGCGCGCGGCGTCTAGGCGAGGGGTCGCATCGGCCTCTCGCACTCCACCGCAAAGCCAGCCCTCCTTTGCCTTTGCCGCTGTACGCGCGCTTGCCTCTCCGTGCATTTGCAGGGAGAGCGCACCGGAGACGGTAAGTACCCACATCTCGCCTCAGACCTCCCCAGACCAAACACAGTCGTGCCGCGAGTGCACCTCCGGCGGAATTATCATTCGTTATTTTTATTATTCTCTCGCGCGGGAAGCGATGCGGAAGTTTTGCGTTCTTAGGTCGGATCGGGAGGGAAGGAAAAGGGTCTTTGGCTCGCGTTTCGTGTGTCCGGGCTGTTGGGCATTAAGGGACGTGACGGAGCGGAGGGTTGCGTATTATGTCGCAGTGTCCGCTTTCGGCCCCGGAGGCTCCTGCCGAGGACAACGTCGATGCCACTGCGGCTCGTGGACGCTTCGCGGGGGCTTGTCAGCCACGAGCGAAAATGGGGGACGAGACCGCCGGGGGTCGAAGGAGAGAAAGCAACGAGGAGGAGCGTAGGGACGATAAGAGGGATAGATGGAAGCGGGGGCGAGACTTGCTTTTATTCGACGCTCGAATCTTACGCCTTTGTCGTAAAGTATACAAAGTCGATGCGAGATTTCGAAGCTGCCGCTTCATCGTTATCTTACGTTTATCTCGGACCTACGAGAGAAATTAATTGAATAAATAGAAATATAATAGTCACTGAAAATTTGATTTTCCTAAAGAACCTATTCTGAAGTGTTTCCACGAAGAAAATGTTTAAACAAGACCGGAAAAATGTGTGTGTTAGTGGTAAAAGTAAGGTACCTGTGCCTAATATGGGCATGCGCCTAATATGGCCATGTTCTGGTATTTCGAATTGACCCGCGC
>JAWWEN010000009.1:10664633-10731385 GCA_035582955.1 Sycophila texana
GTTAAAAAATTCTTCTCCGTTCAAAAATTATGGCCGTTTCCGCTTAGGGTAGGCATATTAGGCTCAGGTACCTTAATAGTAAAACTTATCCATTTGTAAATTGAATGCCCTCTCCGTTTGAATCAGTGTGACTCACCGAATATCAGAGTATAATCTCTAATTGGACGCTTATATAAAATGAAAATATTCAAACTCTTTCAGATATAAAATATATATTACTATTCTGCGTCACTATGCGTATACAATAAAAACACTATCGCAATAAAGGGAAATAAATCCCCCCCTACCATAAAAAGCCCGTCGTGTTCTCACCACCCCAAGTGTCTACAACACCGGCGCAAATCAGTATTAAAATCTCGATAGCCCAAAATCCCTCGCTCTCGGCACCTCGAAACAAAACTCATTAGGGGACAATTATCCCGGCGCGACGATTCTTCAACTCTCGCTATCCAAACCCCCTCCCACGGCACACATCCCGTCCGCTCATCGCCGCCAACTCCTCTAAACAATTAACATTTCGCGTCTAGGCTGCACCACCCCTCCCACAGGCCGAGCTCACCGAGCGTCGGCGCTGCATTGTCCCTTCAACTTTCCGCAGACCCACGGGGCGTACTCACTGTGCCGCGCGGTCCGCGCGCATATTAAAGTCACCGGCGCGTGCACACACAGGCGCGCATACGGGCTCGCTCGCATATCGCAGGGGAGAGAGAGGCGGCTCTCTCGCGTGTAACGGGAGCCCCGGTCACGGCGCGCCGTCCACACCGGCGCTGTGGCGTAGGGGCCCCTCTGTGCGGCGCACTCCTCCTCCACCCACAGCCGCAGCCCTCGAGCCGCTCGAAATCCAGGCGAGCTGCGCCGCGCGCGCATATTGCGCCTCCCGTCCGCAAACGCGCTCCGCTGAAATATGCAGCGGGGGAGAGATGTGACAGACGCGCGCTTTTCCTGCCCCCCGGTTTTCCAGCGCGGCCTCTCTCGGATTGCGCCTATCGGGACTAATGCACGCCGGCGGCGGCGGCGGCACGTTATCGGCGCGTCCGCTCTAATCCGCGCCCCGCGGCTCTAATGCACTTTTCCGCGCCGTGCATAAATATTCAGGAGGGCAGCGGGCAGGGATCCACACCGGGTCCGGTTTCTCTTTCTCGTCATGCGGCATAAAATGCAATTTGTACCCGGGGATCGGGCCGAGCGCCGAGCCAAGAATAAGAAGCGCCGCGGCGACGGCGGCAGTTGGCAAGGGAGCGCACACGCGCGGCGAGCCAGCAAAAGAAGAGAGCGAGAGTCGCCAGTGCGTCTGGACCCTAACAAGAAACTAAACCCTCCCTTTTCGTGCCACCGCACGACCCCTCTGGGCCTCGCCGGCATTACGCTCCTTCCTTCGCTCTTCTGCACACCCGTCCTCCCGGCGTTATCTTTCTCTCTTGGGTTGCCGCTGCCACCCCTTATGCCTCGGTCCGCCTCCACCCCCGGTGCTTCGCCTCGCTCCTTCGCTGGAAACGGGGGGTGAGTCGCGCGCTCTCTCTCGTATCTCGTTCCAGCTAAGGCGACGGCGAGCGAGGCACGAAAGAAGGGAAGAGGCTGGAACAACTTCGCTCGGAACTGCCGCCGGGAGGGACTGCTGGGGGAGAGAGAGCCGAGAAGTCCGAGGAGCGATGCACGCGCGTTTATGGATCCTCCGATGGAGCCGACGAACTACGTACACCCACCTCTAGACCCTACAGCGACTCTGCAGAGTTTCCACGCGAATTTCGGAGAGGGTAGGATGCGTTTTATGGCGGCGCTACTCTCGGAGGGTCCTTTGCGCCGTGATGGAAAGTGTCTTGTCGACTCGCGGGAAGATTGCCGGAATTAAGTAGATTAGGGACGTGTACACTGAACTCGGCCGAGGGAGCTTGTAATCGATCGCATTTATTAGCTTCAATTCGAAACTGTTGTACATTTTAGAAGACTCCCGGTTTTTTGCAGACGACGCGAAGAAGCTTTGTTGGAAGCAGGTTGTTTCAGCGAAATAAATTTTATTTTACATTTTTTTTTTTTTTTAGAGCGAAATTGACACTGGAAAATTATAACAAATGAAAGACACCTGAGATAATCTCAGTAACTTTTTGATAAATGAAATAATCCTCCGTCACTTATTTGATTTGAAGCATTAATATTTGATCTGTGAATTTTTAATCAGTTACTGCAGCCTTTATAAATAAATACATGTAAATCGTAAATCAACTTATAACATAAATGCATACGTGTTTTGATATATTTATTGGAATTGCAGCTTGTGAGCTTAAATAATTGCAGTTGACTATATTCACTAAAAAAATAAGAGCCTAGAATTGCTACTAAAAAAATCAGAAAATGAACAACTTAATGAATTACAATCGCTCAGTAAGAAATTATCGAATTCGCGGACTCGATAATTAAAGAACGCCCAATCGCGGAGGGTGAAGGGGGGAGGGTCGGATCGGCGTCGGAGAGTCCGCGAGGTGCTCACCCCATCGATTCGTACCATTCCGCGAGCGCTTGAAAATTTTCCTCGAGCCAGTGCGGCTTGGCGTCGGGATAGAGAGGGCAGGCGAAGAGAGGGAAAGAGAGAAAAGCTCGCCGCGCGCTTCACGAGACACGGGCGACCTCCCCGAGCGTTGATCGATATCGCGCCGGGGTTTTTTTTTCCTTCGTCCATCGCGCTGGAAATATTCTACCTCAATAAGCCGGAGAAGTATGACGAGGGTCGCCCGCCGCCTCCGCCGCCGAGGCATGATCGAGGGGCCACCGACGGCTTTTCCTCCGGACGACGAAGGGCCGCCGCCGCGGAGCTCCGTCCTCTCACTCCTCCGCGCCCATGAAAGAAACATCGAAACGTATCTTTTTTATAAGCCCGCACCTCGAGCGCCGAGGGGCCACAATAAGAATCGGGGGGGTCTCTACCCTTCGGGAGGGCGAGAGACGCGTGTGTCCGCGCATCCGGCCGATCGATCCCGATTCCGGGCTTCCTTGCGGGCCGCCTTTCCTTCCGCCCGGCGCTAACTCCGGCTTTTGTGGCGCCGACCCGACGAACAAAGGCCGGGGCAAAATAATTTCATTCGGGCGCAAGTCGCCGGCCCGCGATAACTATACCTCTGCCCGGGCTCCCTTGCACCTCCTTCGCGTGCCGAGTCCGCCTCGCGCACCCCCCGAACTCGAAATCTTTCTAATATCGAAGAAGAAAATACTTCCACGTCGAGGGCTCGAAAAAGTACAGATGAACGTGCGGGGGGATACCTCCTCTCGATGTCAAAAAAACGCGAGCGAGCGAACGTCAGCGTCAGCTTTTTTTCGAGACTCCAAGGAGGCATAGAAAAAGTTTCGGCGTGCGGGGGAGAGGGCGAAGACGAGCGCCGACGTTTCGTGGAATAAGTCGTGGAGGATCGATTGGGGGGGCTAGGTGCAAAAGAGTCTCGATGTTACGCGAGGAAGTCTTCGACTGAGGGTTGAATGTGTGTGTGTATGGCGCGCGCGGGGGGGAACATTGTACGCGGTTAGGGCTTAATTGAGCTTCGCCGCGCGACGAGGGGAGCTACATCGCTTTTCAATTGGCCCCCGGCGCCGGCGAGTGCGCGAGGAATCCCGACCCAGACGGAATTCGCCGCTCGCACTTATCTCGAGGCCCCGATTGTCTCTGGCCGCGTTTCCTCGTTATGCGTAAACTGTTGACGCTAGGGTAGCTTTCTGGCTCCGATAATGCAAGAAATTCGGGAGATATTTCTACGTGAAGTACATATTCTTCCCAACCGTACAATATACTTACTATATATATTTTTACAAAGAGAAAATAAATAGATGTGGAATGAATAAATTAAGAAGATTTGATATAGTTGGCGTTAATACAATTTCTTTTTATATAGAAAAGTAAGAAAAGAATCTTATAGCTAAACTTTAAAATAAGCATCATACATTATTTTTGTATAGGTATTTAATAATTAATCATATCGTTGATGAATTTATTGCAATTAAATTATGAAAATAAACGCGTCAGTTGTACAGCGAAACAACCACGTCGCCTCCGACCATCGATCCAAGATACTCTCAGATTACTAAATATTATATATATTCACTTTCTCGGAATGTTCGCACTTCCTGACTTTCCGGGGACCGCCCACATTCGATTCATTCTCAACGCGCTGCCCCCAAAACAACCCACTTTTATCGGCCTCCCATACGGCTAATTAATAAAACAAACACACCGCAAGGGGTCGTCAGTACTCCCGCACCGGAATATACCGCAAGCCGTCGGCTGAGAGCAAAGGCTTGCCGCGGCGATCCTTATCTCTGCTCGGCTCTTCGAGCGTCGGCGGTAAGGAACTCCGCGGGTACTTATCCCCACCCCGGCCGGCCGAGACAATGGGAAAAACGACGACGGGCCGCCGCCGTCGCGGAGATGGGTATCGCGCGTCCGAGCTCGCGGCCGCCGCGGAATACGGCGAAATGAAAAGTACACGCCGGCGAAGTTCGCTCTCCGGCGGGGATAATCCCGCGGGGCGAGATTAGGGTCAGAATCCGAGCGGCGGCATCGAATTACACCGACGGCTGCGCCGCGGCTCGCGGCGTTTGACGGCCGCCCTCGACTTCGGAATTTACGTAATCAAGCCGTTCGCCCCTTACCCCGGCCCCCTTGTACGGAGGCCCGTGAGCGCACGTACGTAACAGTCGGCGGAGCCAGCTTCTCTTCCGACTCGGGGGAGTTTGGTGCTGAACTTTGGCCGCCCGGCGACGCCAACTTCGCCGGCATATTTTCGAATCGGCGCATAATGAACTGTCGGCGCGCTTATCTTCAATGACGACTGTGGATCTTTGCTTCGCGAGGGAGTGTTTGCCTTTTGATTCTAAAAATGTTGAGCAGACCGGATACTTGTGTTTCTGCAAATAATTGTATACCGACGTCATTGTTCTTAAATCGTTGTAATTAAATTAGTTGTAAGCGTTACTTCGATGGTTGTTGGATTCGTGCATTTACGGAGGACCTTACCTGCGAAAGATTTTGACCTCGATTACTCGAGCCAGCAACGACTCTTTAGGTCTAATCGCAGTAGAGAAAAACTGTAATGCACAAGCAAATAAAAATTTTCGTCTCATTTCCACCGTGGAGATAATTTTCTCGTTAAAATTATTAAGTACTTATTACGGGAATTTCCCATAATTTTTGCGTTAAATCCTCTTAATTTTTTCAAGGAATTTACATACTTTTTACAGAGAATTTCTCCGTTTAGTGTGATTATATTCTTACGATGACAATTTTTTTCCGGTCTTGCAATTGCATTATCGTTAAATGAATATAATCGAATACAAACATATAAATGCGTATAAATGAATGCAGGTAAATAACAAACTAAACTCCTTTTGAAAGACAACTAATTGACCGAAAATGCCCAGTTACTTCAAATTTCAAACAATTCACATAATTACCATTCGACTCATTCTCTACGAACGTAATAACGAAAGAGAGACATATACGAGATATAAAAGATTCGCAAAAAGCGTTGTAACAGTATAACGATTCCATTCGAGCCTCCCAGTCGGCTTCCCGACAGGATCTCTCCTGCCTTTCACGAGGGCCGAAAAATCGCGCAAACGAACTCATCAAAGACCGCGAGCGACACGGACGCGAAAGCCACGAGCGCATCTTCCGCGTCCAGTCGTATATGCGTGGCCGGTCGAGGGGGTGGCGGTGGTGGAGGCAGGCTTGGTCGGTCGCCCGGCTGCCGCGGAGTACATAGGGAAAGGTTGAAAGTGTGGTGGAAGTCCGTGGAGGGCGGGAGGGGGGGGGGGGGGGAGGAGGCGGTCGGGGCACGTTGGAGCCTCGTGCAGAAATTAATATCGAGCTGCCGGCGCTACCGCTCTCCACGTCCGAGCCTCTCGCTCTCCCTCGCTCTTGCGGGGCACGTGTGCGCCTGGCCGCTCGCTCGCTCCCCCCGCTGTAGTAGAGCATCGGCGCAAAAACTAATAGGTCAGTGTGTGCGTGCCCGCGTCGACTGGCCGGGCGCGTTATGCGCGCGTACGTGTGTTATACACGGGAGCGAGCGAGGGGAGAGAGAAGGGCCGAGGCTCTCTCGCCTGTCTCTCTCCTCCTCGGACACGTTCCTCTTTCCCACGTCCTTCCGTGGCCGCCAGCCCAAAGGACTGCTCTGCGGAGGTAGTCTGCGGGGTATATACGGGCCGCTCCCTGCCTCCCTTTCTCTCTCTCTTCGTCCCTCGCTCAGTATCTCTCTCTCGCCCGGGCGCGAGTGTGACTGCGGGGAGCGCGAGAGAGAGGCGCGCACAAGTTGGTTTCATCTCGAGGGCTCAGGTCGGCCTGAAAGGGAAGCTTTCAAGCAAGAGGCAAGTGGAGCGAGTCGAAACGAGCTCGGCGAGCTACTGCTTTTCTCTCGCTCTCGCCGCGGCGCGCTGCCTCTGTCTCCCGCTCTCCTACGTAGGAGTATAGCGGCGGCGAGAGGATGGCCGGGGAGCGAGCGCAGCAGTCGAGAGAAAGAGAGCGAGAGAGGGAGAGAGAGGAGAGGGACCGGATGGCCTGTACTGAAACTCCACCGAACGAACGCCGAGCGGAGGCTCCTCTTCCCCCCTCCCCCCGCCGCACCTCGCTCCCTCTGTACGCCCGTCCGATATGTAGCTATGACTCGGCCGGTCGTCCCTGTGTGCGTAGGTGCGCACCCGAGCTCGCTCGCCGCGTATTTCAGAAAGTCTACTTTTTCCGAGAGCGCCCACATGCGGCCCTTTTTGCCGCGGCGCCGTATACCCAGCTACCACCACACAGACCCGCCGCTCGTGTCCCTCCCTTTCCATCGGCTTCGCTTTTATCAGGGCCGCGAGCCCGCGTAATTATATGTGCTCCCGACGGCCGTGCGTGGGAACCCTCCCCGGAGAACGGGAGAAATTTTACAATCAATCTGGATTTATCGATGGATTTTCGATCAATTATCAGTTCGCCGTCGCGGGATGCCTGCGTGTTTTGAAGTTTATCCGAGGCTGCTTGTGTAAGAGCGCGGCTCCTCCAACTTCCTGCTGTTTTCTTTTTTTTTTTTTTTTTATAGACGAACACGCGGAACTCCGCTGAATTAAAATCGTGCCTCGAGCCAGTGATTCAGCGCACTTAATTTCAAAGCGTTTTCCTGCTGCACCGAAGGTTAAAACAAGGCAGAATTAGAAGTAAAAGTATCGGAGCGCGATTCGAGCGTCCGATCTTTTACCTAATAAAGTCTTTTACGGCGGCAGATTTCGAAAGGAGATTGCGATTGATAATACCATTGAAATCAATGATTCGACAGAGAACACGTAATTTAATCAAGCCCACTATAGAGCGGCTCGCATTCAAAAGTCATCGCTCATTATCTAGCCGATCGACAAGTACACCACAGCGAAATCAATATCCCCATGGTCCGCTGTATAAGACTCCTCGACGCGCCTCGCAGAGCGCCGAAAAAGTGCGACGACCACATAGCGATAAGAGCAAGCAATCGGAGAAGAAAAAAAAGAGAGTCCCGCGCGATAAATCATCGTCGCTCCTCTAATCGAAGCGAGGGCTCAGACAATGGTTAAACAGATACAAACAGCGCCGGCGATTTATTGGCGCGCGGCGGCGCGTCATTGTTCGGGCGTGTGCGCGCGTGCAGGGGAGTGCAAGGCGCCTTATCTCGGCCGGCGTCGATACGAAAATCACCGGCTCCCGCTTCGCGCGCTCATTGTTTCGTATTTTGCGCCTCTCCCGGCCCCCGTTATCGTCCTCCTTTATCGCCGCGCTCGTCCGCTCCTCTCGCTCCCCACCCCCCGCAGCACCGCGAGCGCGCGCGACGCGCTTAGCCCGCGAAGGACAATAGATTTTCCGAGAGCCGCTCCTTAGCGCGCTCGAAGGATGAAGGCTCGAGTCGGAGTAGAGCGGCGCGGCATTGAAAAATATATTTATTGGCCCCCCTTCCCCCTCCCCCCCCCTCACGCTGAGCGCAATTTTTTTGATCGAGGGTGGGAGGCACAGCTCGCTATCGCGTGGGTATTAGTCATCGCGGCTATTTTTGCTCCGGTGAAGGGGACGATATTTTTTTTTTTTATTTCGCGCGCGCCGAGCGACGCGAGAATTACCGGCGGGTAATTGCGAGGCGCGCGCCGTTGTTTAGTTGATTAACGCTGGCGATGCGCCCGCGCGCCGCTGGGACTTTCGGTTTCGCGTGTGTATATGCGCGCGTTTATTGAAATGCCGCCGCGCTGATGGAGAGCCGAGTAAAAATTCGAGCTTAATTAACCGGCAATTATAGTTTCACGGGGAAGTGGGTCACACTGACGAGACCTCGGTCCTGCGATTAATTATAAACGCGTTTAATAATCAAACGCTGATACCGGCGCCGGGTGCATTATTAAAAATAGAGAAGAGCGCGCGATCGATCAGCGAGGTCGTTAATTATTTACAACAACGCTCAAAAAACGCTTTGTTTCTTCTCTCTCTTTTAAAGCGAGATCATAAAATAGCCGGCGGATAAAGAAGGGGGGAAAATATTGAACTTCCTAGTCAAAGTAGCCTGGCCAAAGTGGGCTGTCGTCGACTCTCCGCTATAAGCAAGAGAACCATAAGCCCTTCGAGGCTCCCGAAATAGTCACGGAACAATTTATACATCCGGTAAGGAAGGGTTTTCCCGCTGGACTCGTCAAAGGGCCACATCTTGCATCTGAAAATCAACCGCGCCCACGGCACCAACTATCGCGATTCTCGATTCCCGCTCGAAGACAAAAAAAAAAAAAAAAAAAAAATCAACACGTTCCTGCGGCGCGACAATCAGCGACAAAGCCGGATGACGCGGGCGAGATTGCGGGGGAAGCGGTGGCACGGGGGATTCCCCTCCGGAAATTTGAGCTAGTCGAATTCCAGCGAAGATCGGGCGCCAGGTATAGCGAGGAAACGAGAAAACGCGGGGATGGAGGGGGTGGAGGAGGAGGGGGAGGGAGCGTTATACGCGCGATCCGCGGAACTCGACCGCACACGGCTCGCGTGTGCACGAACGAGCGAGAGAGACGACGAGAGAGGGACCGTAGGCGGAGGCCACGTGTCCGTGACGGGAAGCTGCGAGAGAGGTGGTCTGCGGTTATTTCGGTGATTGCTTTTATCGCGTTGGCAACAGTGTGTGACCTCTCTTCCACACACCGCCGCCTCATTTCTCCCGCCCGCCCCCCTCTCGGTTCCCCCCTTACCCGCCGGCTTTTCCTCCTTTTTTCCTCGTGTTTTCCATCAGCCTTCCCCCGCCGCCCAACCTGCATCGATGCGGCGCACCCGTCCCCCTCGTCCGTGCGCTCCGGCCTGCGGGTGTGTGTAAGCCGATAGGTGTGCGCGCTCGGGGCTGCCTGCAGGCGGCGCGGCCAGGGGGGGGGGAAAAAGTCGAAATAATTCGCGTGTCACCTTTTTTCACGCTTCCTCGCTCGCCGCCTTTGCTCTTTGATTCCCGGGGCCGTGCCTCGTTGCCTGCGGACGGTCATTTCCCACCGGTTCTGGCCAATTTGCGAATGATTCTACCGACGCGTTATTTAGTCTTCGCGTTTTTTTTTTTCTCCATTTTTTATGCTCACGAACGAAGCCGAATGCCGTGCGTCGCGTTCGTTCGCCTCATGAATGAGTGACGAGGTGTTTTGTAAACAACGCTCGAGCTTATGAATTATTTTTCGACTTGATTTTGACAAATACTTTAACAACACGTTCATATATTAACTTCCCCCGAGATTAAAATGTTGCAGCGGTGAATTCATAGCTATATTATTTCGACGAATGGTTTTTCCGGGGGGGCATTTTATCATCGCCGCAGTCGAGCGTCGTAATTGAAATATGCACCGCGTGCTCGGAAGTTAGTCACATTAATTTAACGAATATATTAAATTAATTTCGCATCGCGTACAAACACGCAAAAATGTCGTTTATCGCTGAAAAACGTAAATCCACCGCCTGTTTACACGCCATCGATGTATATATAACGGCGAGTACATCGTCTAATCTCTCCGTTCCACTCTTCGAATCCTCGTAGTAGTTTCTTTTATTCCGCCACCGCGACAAACGACTCCCTAATCCCCTTATCTCATCGTCACCTCGTCGCCGGCCTAACGAACGCTAAAAAATGCAATTGCCCGCCGCCTTTGCCGCTCGGACTCCGCTCCCCCCGGATTCCTAAATCTCCTTCCCAGTCGCGTGCTCGTCTCGTTTGACGGCGAGTCGTCCTACGCGCTCGCGAGGCCCTCGCTCCCGGCTATCATCCGGGGAATGCATTAGAGGCCGGCACATACGCCGCGGGTAAAAGAGGAGGTGGCAACGTGGCCGGCACGTACGTGTATACGTGCACGCGCGGAGTGCAGGGGGGGGGGGAGCCCGGGGGGGCAAAGAGAGCCGGCCGAGAGAGGAGCTTCTTTTCCTGGGTTCCCTGCCGCATATCTGCGGCCTCGCCTCGTACGTTGCACTGTGCGACGACGACACTCCCGCTCCCTTCTCTCTCTCGTTCTCTCTCCTGCCCCTCGCCTCCGCGTCGGGAAAATAACCCGTTTACGAGGTGGCGGCAAGCTGCTCCTGGAAATTGGACGAAGGCGCCCCCGGACTTTCCGCGCCGAGTGCGTGCGCCGATCGAAGCTCGGAATTTTCGGAGTCCGAGCCGGCTAATAATAGTCGGCTTTCCGTGGCGCTCGCGTTTTTATCGCGACCGGAGGAAAAGGATGAAAGGAGAGAGAGAGAGAGAGCGAGAGAGAGAGAACGGGCGCAGAACGTGGCGACCGGTTATCTTTAGAATCCATTATGCGAGGGGGAGAGAGGCGCGCGCGCGCTCCCGGCGGCGGCGTTTTCGCATGAAATACGAATTTGTCTACCTTGGCGCTGCGAGAGAGAGAGAGAACGAGGGAGAAAAAAGGAGAGGAGCGAGCGAAGGGGGAGGAGGAGGCGGAGGGGACGAGCTGCGAGCTCGGCGGGTTCTCCCGTCGAAAAAGCGGAGACGCGCCGCGCGAGAAAAGGGACAAAAAGAGGAGGGCAGCGGGAGAGGAGGCGGGCGGGCGAGCGAGAGAAAAACGAGTCAGAAAAGAAGGCGAACGTCTTACTGCTCGCGCGCGCTCTCCGGCTCTCTGCGATCATCAGAGGAGCGAGCCCCCTCGAAAGGTCGGGCCGGGAGAGCGCGAGGAATAAAGCGCGCGAGGAAGAGCCGCGCGGGCGCATGCCGGGAGAAAGGAAGAGGAGAAAAAAGAGCGAAGGCGGGGACTTTTTGCAGCATCACGAGTCCACGATGACGAGGACGATAAGGGGGGCCGGCGGGGGCGGCGGCGCTCTCTTCTCTCTCGCCGCGCCAAAGTGGTAGTGGTGAGTCGAGAGTCGCCAGAGAGAGCCGCCAGTCCGGCCGAAGGGAGCGGGAGAAAGATAGCCGCGACGGGGGGGAGAGGAGGAGGGCCCCGAGTGTACTAGGAGACGGGAGTAATGGGGAAGAGGGTGAAAAGGGAGGCGAAGGGAGAGAGCGGGCGAACCTCCCGTTGCGCCCGTACCGGACTCGGCCGTTCGTTTCCTTTTTCTCGCTCGACGCGCCGGTAGCTGCTGTCGTTCCGTTCTCTCCGCTCCCTCTCGCTCTCCTTTTTTTTGCGCCGGCAGCAGCACCGAGCGCGCTCGCCTCGCTCTCCCGGCGAAGGGAGCGAGTGAGAAAACGACGAGAAAAACGAGGCAAGGGCTGCGCGCGCGCGCGCGCGGCGAGTCGGCGGAAAAAAGAAGGAGAGCCCCGCAAGCGCACCGGAGGTGAGAGCGTAAATCCATATAGGGGTGGCCTGCGCCGAGGGGTCAGGGGAGAGGGAGCGTAGCCCACCGCCGCCCGCCCAAGGCTCCCGCCGGCCCCCACGGGGCTCGATCGCCCGATGACACACTCGCTTCCTTCTCTCGCCGGCCCTTTTTCGACCATTGTTCGCCGAGCGCCGAAAGCGGAAACGCGCGAACTCGAGTGTCAAGGAGGGGGGGGGGGGGAGCGACGAGTTCCGCGCGGACAGTGACGGCAACTTCCAATTTTCGAGTGTGCGTTCAAGCCCGCGCTTTTTAAATTTCCCGCGATCGAAGCAGCTCGCGCGCGGTCGTGGGCAAACTGTTGCTCATTAGACACGGGGCTTAGAGCCGCTGTCGCGGATTCCACTCCCCGGCTTCGTGATTCATCAACGAATCGATCGCCTTTCGATGATTGTGACATCGCGATGCACTGCTACAAGTTCGCTCGTAGCGGCGCGCAATATATTCCCATTCATAAACGCGATAAGCATCTGCGATCCGCCACGCTAAATGCACATTGACCAAGTGCATTCGTTATCAAATCGTATAGCTATGCAGCAGAAGTTTCGCGTTAAAAAAAAAGAATGCATTTTGATATAGTGCGTTAAAATAAGCACCGACTCCGATCAGCGTATCAATCCACCGCGCTGCGGAATCAGCGCGCGTTCGCTCCGACTAGTCTTTTTACGAGGACGAGGAGCCCGTTGGGGTGCGGCAAGTGAATCGGAATTCCGACTCCGAAAAAAAGGCATCCATTCATCTTCCACTCAATGACACCGCACGGCGGCTCGTAACCTGCCGCTGCAATCTCAATTAACATCTCGGGAAGACACGTCGGGGGCGACGTCCCCGCGCGCGCCTCCTGGAAAATGATTAAAAGGCATGAAAGGCGCGCAATACCGAATCCCCCCACAACCAACCCCTTCGTCCCTCTAATCTCTCTCGGTTGGAGAGCACGTGTGCACATCGCGGCGCCCACCCCCTTCCCTCTTGTTTGCGACGACGAGTGCTGGCGCCCCTTGCGGTACTGCTGCGCCTAGCTCCGCCGCCCCCGCCGAGAGAGAGAGAGAAAGACGGATCCCGTGGCTCATGCTCTCTCTCCCTCTCGCTCCGACTCCTCGTGTGACGCTGACAGGCCCTTGGCACACACATGTACGCTTCGGGGCTCTACCTTAGCGCGCGCACGGGGGGAACGGGGGAGCGAGAGAGCGAGCGCGAGGAGCGGGGATAGGAGCCTAGAGGGCAAAGAGTGCTCCGAGAGCGGCCAGCGGCGCGTTGGTGGGGCGGGGGGCAGAGCGAGCGGGGGGACGTTGGTGCCGCCGCCGCCACCGCGGCACGTAGAGTCGGCCGCCGCTGCCGCCGCCGCGCCAGTTCGCCGTGAGCGCTCGTCACGCGAGGTCATCGCACTGGCTTCCGCGTCGCCGAGAGCGCGATCGCACGCACACCGTGTGTGACAAAGGAGCGCGCCTCGCGTTCCCCACGCACTCGGCGCCGATAATCGCGTCGGTCAAAACCTCCGTACAGCCGCGGACTGTGAGGGACACTGCACTACCTTTGCTTGCTCCGAAATAATCGAGCAGACGAAGAGGGTGCTATTGTTGTTCGACTTTGAGAGAGAGAGAGAGAAATCGAGGAGGAAATCAAATTAAAAAGGAATAAGGAACAGTGACGGGGGTTTCTCGCCGGTGGGGGAGCACGGCATGTGTTAAAAGTCTGGCGTAAAAGCCGAGGCGAGAGAGAAAAAGAGAGAGAGAGAGAAAAGAGCGCAGACGACGGTGGTGGCACATTTGTATTGCACTCGCGGTTTTGTTTTGCTTCTCCGCCGCTGCGCTCGGCCCGTGCAGCGAGGACCGGCAGTCGCGCTATTGGCCGGCCGCGCGCCACCTAAGCCAGAGACGGAGCGAGCCGCTCCGGCTTACGAGGGACGGAGAGCGAGCACGCCGAGGAGGGAGCGGGCCGCCCGAGGAGGATTTTCCACTCGCGGCCGAGCGAGCGAGACGGCGATAGGGGACACGCAGGCCTGAATATGTCCGCGAAGCGAAAGGCCACTGCCATCATGCAGCACCACAAGGTGAGTAACGATCCTCCTTCCTCGCGCTCCTTCTTTCCTCCCCCCTTTTCCCCCCTGCGCCTCCCGCCGCCTCTTCCTCTTCTTGGCTCTTCTCGTTTTTTTTTATTATTATTTTCGCCTCCTTCATTTTCGCCGCTCCGTCGCTCCCCTTTCCCTCCTCCTCCTCCTCCACCTCCGCCTCCTCGTGCGTGGATTCTTTTTGAGCCCGTGTGCGCGCCTTCCCTTGTACGGTGCCGCAGCCGCCGCGGTCGTTTCAACTTTTACTCCACCTCCCCCTCGCGCCTCGCTCCTTCTCTCTCCCGGCCGTTCCGCCGCTCCCCTCGCGCTCTATCGCCGAGCGGCTATCTGCCTGCTCTTTCTCTCTCTTTTTCTCTCTCTCTCGGAGCACATACAGTCCTCTCTTTATCGCCGCCGCCGCCGACGACGTCGACGACGACTCATTCACACAACTCACGCGACTCCCACACACTAGCGCGCGCCGGTATCACACGGACGAGACGCACCGGGGCCTTGGACTCTGCGGGGGCTTCTCTTAGTTTTTTTTTTCATTTTTTGTTGATTTTGTTGTATAATCCGGGCTCGGCCACCGCTGCAACCGGAGAGGAGGCGCGCTTCCCTTTTTTAAGGGAATCAGGTTCCTTTTTTTTTTAGCGTGGAGGCCGGAATATTGCGCGCTATCGCGGAGATCGCGGCTTATCGCCCGTAGGCGCTCCGAATTATTTATGTCGCGGCGGACGGGCGGCGTTGTCTAGCCCGGGAGACAAGTGTGATAGATGAGTCGCGATGGAAACGTTACGAATTAGCCCGTTTGTCATTGCAGCCGCCTCTCGAGGCTATCCTCGTTGTTTCGCATTCTCTCGACGACGCGTACGCGGCTGCTGTCTCGCCTCGTCGCGAAATTTCCCCCGTCCAACTCTAATTCCTTGTTTACCTTCCCCAGCCGCTATGCACACGCAGTTTTTCCTTTTTTGCGCCTACATACGCTAAGCACCGGGGGACAACTTTTTCAGTCAATTTTCACTTTTATACTATACGCTCTCGGCAGTTTGCTCTTCATTAAATGGACGAGATACGGAGCACGGGGAGGGGGGGGGGAGAGGGGTCGAGTGAAAAAAAAAAGCGATAACGAGGGAGCGACTGAATTCCCGCGCGAGATTCGGCGATTCAAACGGCGCGCCGATAAATTATCGATGCAACAGTTGCGTTCGCGCGGCGGCGGCGGCGGCGGCGCGCTAGAGCTCCCCTCCTCCTCCCTCGCGGCGTGTTTGTCGATTTGATCGAAAAGCATTAGACGGCGCATATATATAGCCGCGTGCTCCGTTATCGTCGCCACGTGCAGAGAGGAAGAGAGAGAAAGAGGGAGGATCGACGCTGCACCGCCAAACTCTTACGTCATCCCCTCGTCGATTCGGCCTCCCCCTTCCCTCTCCCCTTCCCCTTCTCTTTCTCACTCTGTTGGTTTTTTCTCCTCGTCCCTCTCTTTTTATCTGTCTCTGATGTTCCGTCTCTTTTGTACTCTTTCGCACGGACAATCGGCTGCATGCCAGCCGAGCCTCGAGTCCGTTTGTTTTCGCACTCTGCGCGAAAATTTGCGTTTCATTACGGCGAATTCAAAATCACTTCGTTCACTTTTACGATTGATGATTTAGATGTGCATACATGAATGAGAGATCGAGCTTTTTTCCTGATAATCTTTTGCGTGCGATCTCTTTAAATTTTGGATTCGCGAAAAAAATAAATAAGTGAAATTTGACTAAAATAAGTGAATAGTCACTTATTCCACGTGAAAAATCTTCCACTTGCTGCAATAAGTGAAAGATATTAAACGTGAAATTCACTTATTCTAGTCAAATTTCACTTATTCATTTTTAGAGGGGCCGTCGTTGCCTCCCGAATACCGATAAAAAAGTATCGGCAAAAAGTTCCCTCCTCGATCGTGGCGTAATTTATCAAAAAAAGCGAAAAAAACCGAGTCATTAATGTATATCTAATTAATTAAAATCACGTCGCCTCGCAGCATTCATCGTAGCTACAGTTCGCGGGAGAATAAAAAAAATTAAAAAAAAAGAATTTGGATCGAATATCGCGCGCGGTATATTTATAGCATTATAGCTGATAAGACGGCTAGGCGTAAAAAAACGCGGCGAGGGAGGGGGAAGTTGGCGGTCGGCGAAAATGAAGATCGGCGTGCGAGCGTTAGCTCCGGCTAATCCGCGAATCCGCGCAGAGCAGAGTAGGCGCCAGCGTTAAATCGGGGGCCGTAAATACCTCGGATCCTGCGCCTAATTTGACTAATGCGAGGACTACGGGAGCGCGCGGCCCACTAAATCGATCAAATCGCGGCAGCCCGGCGCCGCGCGAAGTCGAGCCGCGCGCTCGAGCAAATTGAGGTAGGTTCGGCGTCCCTCCGCCCCCCACCTCCCCGCGGCCACCTATATAACCACTCCCTCCCCGTCTCTACTCTACGTGTCCCTTATTCCGCAACGAGATCACTTTAAGTGCCTCTCGATTTGACTTTTGAGCCCGTCGCGCCGCCCCGCTAATGGGATTTGGTCGCCGGCGAAGCCACCGGGTATACGCGATTAACCGTTTCTTCGCGGATTAATGCGCGTTAAATCCGCCGGGGCTCCGAGTGAATTTGGCCGGGGAAACCCGAGCTAATGATGTTGCGGAGGTTCTCGTGAAATAATTCGGAGCTATCCGTCGGAGTTACATACCTCCGCTCTACAGGAATGACACGCTATAATGCCGCGCGACGGCGAATAAAAATTTCATGTAATTGGAACGCATTAAAAATGATATTTCAGACCAATCGAATGAACGCCCGAGCGCTGCAAATGCATTTTCCGTTCCCACGGTGCAAATATTTAACCGATTAACGTTCGCGAACCTTTTTTTTTCATCGTATCTTTATCACTTTTTTTTTTTTTTAATTTTTATTTTATGCGACGCACCATGTATGCGTTACAACTTTAAATCAATATCAATGGTAAGCGCGAAACTCGTTTAACGCTTATAGTTTAATGTTTAAACAAACGTTAATTTGCAGGATTTATCGTAGCCTCGTGAAATTAATATGCCCCGACGCCGAGGCGCGAGAGAGAGAGAGGACAGAGAAAAAAAAATGCAATGAGCAGTCGGCCCAAAATTACGAAGAATACACGACTCGTCGAGGTTGTGCAAGCCGCCTGTGCCCGAACAATGTATCAGCGACCATTGGCGCGGCATAATTCCTCGGCACCGCATAGCTTATACACGCGTATACACCTCTCGCGGCGCCTGCACACACGCTCACGCACACATCCCGCTGGATTTGCGAAATTTCTGCGAGGGACTGTACTCGTTTCTATTCAGGGTCGGCCGCTCGAGGCACAGCGGGATTGTTGCTTGCAATTCCTGAAAAAAAAATCGCCCGAGAGGAGGAGAGCGAACGAGAGCGAAAAAGGGACCGCACGCGACGCCGGGCGCGTTTTCAAAATCGCGCACACGAAAAGTTTATTGTATGTGGGCGCGTATCGGATCGCTGCAGCCGGCGCAAACATTTGCGGGACATAAGATCCCCGAGAGGAAAAGTTAATAGCCCAAGGCCGGTTCGCTCTTTCGCCAAGACAAGGAGGGGGGGAGTGCGTCGTTCGCGGTTAATGAAAACATATTCGTCGAGGAGACGGGATTTTCCTTATTATCCCGAGATGTCGTGAGAAGATGCGACCGATAAGCCCGGGGATACGTGAGAGGCGCGGTGAGCCGTGGCTTGCTAATGCGCTTGTTTAATGCGCTCCGGTTTTACGTTCTTTTGTTGGCGCGGAGCGCGCAGCTACGTCGCCGGCGATTGGAAAACATTAACCCTGAAACGAATCTGACGAGAAAAAAATTGAGGCGTGCGTGGACTAGATAAGACAAGCCGCGTTTGATTCCCGCGATATCGGACCGACTATACGTGTGTACGCGGGTGTGTTGTACGATCTATCGAGCAACGCTAAATCTTTTTCTTCCTCGAAAGCAAACGACTTTTTTCCCCCTTTTGTTCGCTAATTGACCACGGTTTATTGATTTTCCGATGTCGCGCGTTGTCTTGTCACTGAAAAATAAACGATTTTAATCGCGCAAGGAAGAATAGAATAAAATAGATGTTTATTGTAAATCGCATAGTATTTACATATACTATAAAACAAAACGGTTTACGAAGGAAGCAATAATTTACGATAGAAAGTGAAAGAATTAAAAGAAAAAAAATTGCGCGAACGAAATGAATATGTAGGTCAGGTGCGCGACGTCGGACTGAATCCTATAAAAATGAATATGTTTAAAAAGCAAAAATGAAAACTAAAAGAAGTACTCGATGAATAATATTGTATATCATCACCGTACCCTTAAGCAACCGCCAATTGAAAGGCGATAAAGTTCACGTCGCAGCGGGCATTTTTCACGAGCGCACTCGACCCCCATGTAATTTGTGAATTCGCCCGTCCTTATCGTCGCCCATCCACAAATCAATAACTTTTCCGAGGCTCGGTCGCGTGCTCGCTCGTACGGCCCTACTATAATATAATTGTCGAAAATTTTCGAGCGGGCGCATTCGGGCGCACTGGTCCGTACGTGCGTATTTACGCATTACCTTCTTCTCTTCCCCCCCTTCTATCTCTCACCCACTGACGATAAAAGTGTATAGCGCGTGAGTCAGCCCCCGATGACTCGGGGTCGCGCAGTTGGACAAATGGGGGTACCACCGCCGGCGGCTCCCAGATGCGCAGGGCCGAGGGCTATCGGCTCCGGGCTAAAGGACCTGAAAAATCGAAGCGTGTCGTCGGGCGCCCCTCGGTGTCTTCCCCCCTACTCCTTCCCCGAGATAGCGGGTCCGGCCGCAGCGAGCCGGGGGCCGAGTTATGAATCGAGCCCGGGGATCAGGTATACCGGGCAAGCGAGAACCGGGCCGACAGTTAGCCCAAAATTTCGCAGCGCCGGCTACGTCGATTTTTTTTTTTTTTTTTTTTTTGTTTGTTTTTTTTTTTCATCCTCCTCGATGTCTCGCTCACCTTCCGCCATCGCCTTGATTGCGAGGCGCGCGCGAGAGTAACGGACCGGCCGAGCGAGACAAAGGCGGAGAGATCGATAAGGCGAAACCGGAGTTCCCTCTTGGCCACGGCGACACCGTGTGCACACAGGCGCGCACGGCGAGCGCGCGAAAAGTCCGAAGAAGCGGAAGGGAAAAACGTCGCCGAGGGGGAGAAGGGAGCGAGAGAGCTTATCGACGCGGCCACCTCGCGATGTGTGCATGTGTGCGCGCACACACCGCGGGAGAGTGGCCGAAGTGCATTCCGTCTCTCTCTCTCTCTCTCTCTACGGGCGGGCGGTTATATAGCCCGCGCCCGATGTCCTCTTTGAGCGGCAGGCGGAGTAGGCGTGTGTCGATAGCGCGCGCCGAGAGATCTCCGCCGCGTCCCTCCTGCCCCTCCCCGCGGCTGATTCAGGGAGCCATCCATGTCAAGGCGCACCGCATCGTGTGCGCCAGCGAACGCCGACCGAGAGCCTCTGATGCATGGCCACACGCAACGTCCTGTACACTCTTTTTGCGAGCCGCGCGCACGCACACAGGCGCACGCACACGCGAACGCCCCGGGTGTAACGTCGCGCGCTCACGGACGAAAAACGCGCCGAGAGAGCCGGATGGAGCGGGAATTCGTTTCACCGAGCACGCCGACTTGTTATTCCGAGCTATGAGCCAGTGCCGCCGCGCTGTGCGCCGGAATTTTTATCTCTACTCTCCATTTTTTTTTCCGTTTTTTCTTTTCCATGAGTAATCGGATATTGTTGCTGGTTGTTGATATTTTCCAGCATGAATTTTTAGTCCCCGCGCGAGTGCAAATATTGTTTAATGATTTACCTATATACGCGCTTTCCGGGCAGCGGAGTTTAGCAACGCTTTAAAAAGAAAAAAAAAAAAGAAAGAAAAAAAAGAAAAATACCGTAATTTTTGCGCCGAATCGTTTCCGCGGAATGACAAAGAGACCGACGCGCGACCGTGTGTGGGCGGACAAAAAAAAAGCCTGCAGCCGGGAACTGCTAAAATTAGATCGGAGCGCGCAAATGCAGTGTGCGTATGTGCGCTTGTTGTTATCGCGTTAGACTATAAACGTAATAGAGCGATAAAATATAATTACATTAGAATCACTCAGCCGGACCCCCGGCTTCCCAATCATCCAGCCGAGGTAAAATAGCGATTGATGCACCCGACCGCAGCTACACCACCACCGCATAATCAGCCCCTCGACGGTGTACGTACTACGTCCACGTTTGCGGTTCTCGAAAAAGAGGGAGGAAAAAAAATTCACGCACTCCAGGCCTTTTTCGCTCGCGTGACTCAGCGATAAAAAGGCGGGTGCACGCACTTACCGAAAGTACCGGCGCGAGTCGGGCTGCGGCGCCTAATTGGCCCGACGGGGGAGGGGAAGTGCGCGAGGATGCGGACTTCATTCGCTGCCTCGTCGAGTCATTGTCTCTCGGCGGCCGCTTGCCCGGCGAATTCGCCGCGGACCCCGAAAGTGTGTCTCCAGGTTGCCGAACGAGCGAGCGCCACGATCGCGCGAAGATGGGGCACAAGAGATTAAGATCGATTCGGCCGATAGCGTGCACACCGCGACGCGCTCCCCTCGTCGGCCTCTACGTGTGTATATAGTCTACTCTCTTTCTGCGCGACGGCCGCCGGCTCCGCTCTCTATCTCGTTATCTCGCCGCGTACGTGCGGCTCGGCCGACGTCGCGCAAAAAAAGCTCGATGTTGACCCCTGCACTTATACCGCTTTCAACGTGTAATTGGGACACCGCGTGAAATATTTTATACACTCTCGCGCGTATCTTCCGTCCTTTTTTTTCGACGTGCCGCCGCTGCATTCGCTCAGGGTAAATATTTTAAATTTCGCGGGCTCTCGGCTCCGGGCTCGCTGAGAGGTAAAGGAAATTGTTTGACGGGCGACGTGCGGCTTTGCAGGATAACGGATATACTGAAATATTAATCTTCTTTTTGCTGGCGATGCATGGGTTGGTCAAAATAGTTCCTTAACTAATTGGATTTAATTAAAGAATATTTTATGTAGGGAGAGATAACGATATTTGCTTTAAAAAAAAATTATAAGGAATCATATAAGTGACAGTATTGAAAAGGTGGAAAAATTAATTTTTATTATAGTTGTTAATTAAATAAAGTTTTGGAATTCCAAAACGAAAATGCAAATGATAAAGAAAAAGAAGTTATCTTTAAGGTTTCTTTGGATCATTATAAATTACAAAGCTAAGTATGTCTTTAGTAGGTAACTCTGACTTATAAAAGTTTGACTTGCGGTTTTATAAAGTTATTACAGCTTCGAAATTAGATAATCACTAGCCGCGGTTTGTATAAGTCAATAATTAAAGTAAAAGTTAAAGTTTTTTATACTAAGATATCAGCAGCTAAGATTACGAATTTTTGTTTAAAGAATCAATGATTTCAGTTATTTCCTTGTAGCAGATCAAAAACACTTTTAAATGCACATTATTACATAAACCCTACAGCCACGACGATTTAAAAAAAAAGCGATTTTTATCGCAGTGCTCGGTCGATATCAGAGTAATCCCAGTCGCAGGCAAAAAGCAGCGGCATCAATTATTCCAAAAGTCGGATCCAAATGCATCCGAGTCGCGCGCTCGCGAGCCATTAGCCGTCCGGCTATAGAGATCCGACATTTCGCCCTCGCGCGGGGTCTGTCATCTTCGTCGAGCAGGTCGAAGAGCCAGTCGATTTGTAGGTAGTTGGAAGGGGGGTCGCGCGTCCCGGTATAGTCGATGGTATCCGCGCCACACGCGGGGCGCGACGGACGATAGTTTATTCAGCGGATTATCGACGGGTGGTGTGTGCACCGGCGCACGGGGGCTGCTGGGATAGGCCAGCCGGCGCGCACCACGGCCCGGCTAAAAATAGCCCTCGGCGAAGGCACGCCAGCGAAATCGCACTCTGTCCGTCTCCCTCGTGCTCTCCAGCGCTCGCTCCCCCGCGAGAGCGCGACCATTTCGAATTTACTGGGCGAAAGCGAAACAGCGCCGACCGAGGTCGACCCGTCGAAAAGCCGCGCACGCACGGACATTCCCATGAACGCGCGCATCGCTCTCGCTGCGCGGTTATCGGGCTTTTTTCGCGCTTTCCACCTCCCCCCGGGCAGCGCGGGGATTCGCCGATCGTGATTTTTTTGCCTCTCCTTTTTTTTTGGTATAGGGGGGAAGCGCTGAGTCGAGGGCGTGCTCCAAAAAATGATAGCGCGCTTCGATTTGTCGCTCTTTTTGGAGCGAGCGAGAGGACCGGTAAACGTTTTGAACGGTTGGAATGCGGAGATGACTTTTTTTTTTACCTCGGAATATTGAACTTGATTCCGCTTATTACTAAAGCGTTTTGATGAAAATCGCGACATTTTTTGCCTCTCACTTTTTAATATAAAATCCTGAGAATTGTCTTGTCCATTGTTTGGAATCACGTTTTTTTTGCACAAGTTTACTGATGTAGTCAAATTATGAAAACTAGTGATAATTATGAATTTTTTTATCTTTTTAATAATTTCCGAAAATTGTTTTTCATAACTGCGTAATTTTGCTCCCACGGCAAACCATAAAACGTACATTTAACGTATAAAATTCTAACAAGTATGTGGGTTCAATGCATCGTCGAAAAAAAGTAAAAGTCAAACATTGCCCTCGCATAAGAATCACCGGACGGACGTGCAAATAGTCCGGGGCCGGTAAGAGCAGCGGCGGCTGATAGTCACGCACGCCCGTAGGAGTCGGCGCGGCGAACGAGGAAGTGGAGTGTGCAGCGAAGTTCGGCCGGGAGCGAGAGGGAAGTGAGATTTCGCGCGAATCGATGGCTAATAGCCACCCCGGCTGTAATTAATGCAACAAGTTGATACCTAACACTTATCCGCGGCGGTATGTCGGAACCGGGCTTTAAGCAACACACTCGACGAGAGCCGCGACAGTATTGCCTATCCCGATACGAATCGCTTCGTTCGTGCTCCTCTCTCCCCCTATATCTCTCTTCCGACATCGTCTTTATCGATCTACCAGCCCCCCCCCCTTCCTCCCCCCGCAGGGCCTGACTCTTTAATTTCTCATCAGCCTTCTTGCTCACAATGCCTGCAGCTTCGGGGAGCTTGCAGTTTCTTCCTCCTCCTTCTTTCGCTTTTCCGGTGGCTGTTGCCCTCCTGTCACCGCTTCTTCGCACTAATTATAAATTGATATTCGAAATTTCTTCTCGCTTGGCAGCTTTTTATCGCCACCCGTCCGGCTCGTCCAAAATTGGACGGTGCAATAAGGCAGCGCGAGCTTTTTTTTGGAGGGGGAGGGGAGCGGGAATAAATGAATTTTGAATATTTATATGCAGCTGCCGGGACGTATGATTCTGTCACGTTCACGTGCATGTGGGCGCTGCGGACATTTTTGCTTTTAGCCGAAATGCAGGTCAGGCTGCTTGATGGATTTAAATTTGACCGCGCGCTCGAATCGTTTGTTCTGGGATATTTAGATTCGCGTTTCAATTAATTTGTTTTCGGAAAGAATGTGAATTATCGATTGAAATTCAAATTCATTTTCAAATGGAAAGATCAGCGATGATCTACGAGAACAGAAAAAAAAAAACGGTCCGATCACAACTAAATTGCGTAACGTAAATGCTTGAATTTCAAAACCGCAGTTTACTCCTAATTTATGTATATGCAAATGAAAATTTGAAATAGCCCCTTTGAGTCACTGCAATGAAGTTTAAAACAAAATCAAGCTCAACGTCACAGCGAGCTCATTGCTAGTACTAAAAAAATTTGATGATAAATTTAACATTACGAAATAAATTGCAGTTTCGCTATAAATAAGTCAAAATCACCTTTTCTCCGCCCGTTCATTATACACGCCGAAAATAGAATTACGCGGTGGGCGAGGGGGGAGGGCGTCCGGCCGTCCGGGCGGCGGCTCTCTCCCGATCGGGTCGACGAATTTTTGTGTATATATGCACCGCTGCCCGGCGAGCCTGCCCCCCCCCCCCTTCCCCTCTCCATTCATTATTCTCGCGCGTACAGTCCTTGGCTCTCGCGCGCCCGCGCTAAATGCAGATTGCGCTCGCGCTCACTATATATATACGCGGGGGCTTATCGTAAACTCCGGCGCTCTCGCTGGTCGTTACACGCGCCGAGCATAAAAGCTCGAATATCTGCATGCATGCGCTGCTGCTACACGCGGCTTTGCCCGCCCCTCCTCCCTCCCCCCATTTGCCCCCTGGCCCGAGCGCAGCGGCCACCGCTCGCGGCTTGTTCAATATTTCACCTCGATGATGACGTCGATGACGGGGAGCTCGGAGAGGGGGCGCAGGGGTTGGTGGCGAGCGAATGAAAAAAGGCTGTACATACGCGAAACAAGTCGCGCGAGCGAGCGAGCGAGCGAGTTTCCGGGAGCCCGGCAGAAATCGTTATTTCCTGACCGACACGAGCCGCCCCCGCCCAGGCCGAGCGGCGCCCTAGGTGCGCCCGTCGGCCGTGGAATTTTTTTCCATCCGTCGGGCCCCCTCCCGGTCGTGCCACTTCGCGTGATCCAAAAATGACGGTAGCGCGCAGCGCGCCGCGCCCGCCCTTCAAATGAATTTCAGAGCGACGGAATTCGCTGCAAATTGATTTCGGTCTCTTTCTCTCTCTCTCTTTTTTTTTTTATTCCTCTGTTATACTGTCGCCGAGAGGAGCGCGTCGCGTTTGAACTATAAAATGCTTTTTTGGGTATTGTCTCCGGCCAAATTGCATTAAACAGTCGTTATTTTACCGCGGGCCGCTAAAAATCTATTCGGAAAAATTCCGATTGACCCGTCGTTAATTAAACGTCATTTCACGTGTGCACGACGCGCGTTGCGCTATTGAATAATGCCTGCGCGCATGTAACCATCAAATGAAAATTATCAAACCAGTTGCACTGTAATATAAGAATTTGCCGCCCGCTAAATTACTATATGCGATTACAAAATACAATATCGCCAGTTCGTTAAACACGCGGCAAAACTCGTTCGCAATTTATACACCGCGCGGTGCGTCTATATAAAATCATCGACGCTTATCATCATTCCCGGGGGAGAAATTTTTTCTATCTCCCTATCGGCCGGATCGCTCCTTCTCTCCGCCTCCGCGAGACCCAAAAAGTTCCTTAAAACCCATTCAACTAGCGGTGAGCGGGAGAGCTTCTCTCGGAGAGCACGTTATACATACATATATATGTATATAGCTATACCGGCGCCGCGGAGAGCGCGTCGCACTTCTTATCTGATTGCCGGGGCATAAGTAATTCGTTTATGAAGTTGAAACCGGTCAGCGGAAGCGGACAGCCCGGCCGTTCGCCTATCTAACTTGTTCTTCCCTCCTCTCTATTCAGCGGTCAAAGGGACGACGCGCTCTCGCGCAGGGAGCGAAAGAGATACCGGGTAGTACAGACGGGCGGCGAGCGCGCGTTATCCCCCTTCTTCTTGGCAAGGGGGCTCGCCTCGGCGCGCCAAACGGCGACGATTCTCGAGGACCTTCCGGCGGACATTAGACGCGCGCGGCGGCATTCTAGTCTCGCCCGGCGACGAGGTCCCTTTTATCCCGAACGGCGCGCGCGCCGACGACGAGTCGAAAGAGCCTCGCGCTCGAATGCGACTTGGAGGGAACTTTCTGGCAAACTACGCGCCCGAGCCCAACTTTAAACCTTGTCCTTTGAGCGACTTTAATCGCGACGGCGACGGCTCCTACTTCCGCGCGCTTCAGAATTTTCGGAGAGAGAAATTCGTGACTTTTCTTTTTGTGGAATAAAATTTTTAGTTATTGGAGTGGAATTTTATCGGCTCGTATATAACTTTATAGGCGATTTTTATGGATTTTTTTTTTTCTATAACTCTATCGCTGTGGTAATTCCATCGGTATTCACATTTCGACACGTCTCGAAGTGAAATTGATTTAAACTAATGATGCATTAATAATAGAGGAGAATAATTACGCTATTTTGCATTACTCGAATACAAGGTGTATATATATAAACACCTGTAATAAGAGTCTTAATTTCTTAATTAAAATAATAATGTAATAGAGTATTAGTGAGGTATTATAAGGCACTAAGTTGAGCCCAGAGGCGCGCGGTGAGGATTTACAATAAAACAGCGTTAAACAAATTTATGCTCTTATCTTCATTTCCCAACATAATCAACGGCCGTAATTCAAAGGCGCGCTCAAAAGGCTCGAAAGGCAATACGTTTAATGACGGCTCGCGCGCGAGTGTAAAACGTCAAAATTATATTATTTACAAGACGTCCGAGCGCGCAATCGTCGCGCGTAAAATCCGAGAGAGGCGGCATATCCCGCGCTCCTCGGTGCGTCATGCGCGCGCGGCTGCTCGTCGGGAAGAAAAATCAAACAGGTTCCCGAGGCTCTCTCGGCTGCGCGCGCGAGCTCCTCGTTTTCTCCGGACAGCGAATCCCATTCGTCTCTCCCGACGGGGGGATTCGCTCGCGCCTCTAATTGAAATCTATGAGCCCGAACGCGGGGGCCCGGCCGAAACGGCGCTTTATTAACGAGCCCGCACCGATTAATCGCCGATTGGGGCCGAGCGTGGGCGACCGACTACGCGTTACTCGTACTCCAGTCTTGTTTTTTTGTTGCTGCTTTTTTTTTTAATGTCATCGACTAACGACGCGCTTCCCCGGAAGGCTTTTGCTGCACACGCGAAATTTGCTAATCGCCTGCGGCTTAAATGTTTATTCGCGGATTCGCACAAACGAGTCGCGAAGCCCGGAGACGTCGGCAAGAAAAGGGGGACGACTCTGCCGCTATGTTGGGCATCATTTCTCCGGAGTCCCCGCGACGCAGACGAGATACAGCCGTGCGCGACGCGCGTCTACGTGCCCTCGATCACTTCTTGCCGCGGAGCTGCGAAAAAAGCGCGCGCATTACTGCCAAGCCCCGCTCGAGAGCGCCTAGCGTAATTGACGACGGTAATTCGTCGCAATCGCCTTGGCGGCGATATATTTTTCCTGCCGGCTGCTGCCTCCGCCGTACGCACTTCGCTTGCGCAACTTTTTTCTTTCCGCGCCGCTCGCGGCACCGGCATTTTATTAGGCATCTTCCCCCCCCTTTTGGGTCGTATAAATTGCAACGTCACCGCTACGGTGCCGGGTATAATGGAAACATCAATATTTTTTTTTATCGGCTTTATTTTTTAATCCGGACCGTGTTTCCAACTCGTGAAATTGGAAGAGATCGAGAGGGCCCGGTGTGTATGAAATTAAAAAAATATCCGCGTGTCAAACTCGTCGGCTAATCTCGAAATACTCCGGCCATAAAAAAATTATTCGAGTGCGACGCGTCCATTCGAAATTTCGCATTAACCGACGGCCGCTCAGGGAAACGCGCCGATATAATCCGCAAAGCGTCGCGCGCGGACAGCGACACTCGAGCGCGCGAGCGCACACGAATATAAAAATAAAAATAAAAAAAAAATAAAAAAAAAAAAAAAGAAGAAAAATAAAAACCCGCAACGGCGTTTATTTAGCGCGCGCATGAATTCTTTTTAATCCGCCGGAGCGGGAGAGCCTCTCGCTCGCTCGCGCTTGACGACGGCGGCGGCCACTGGGCGCTGACTCGCTCGAAGGTTATCGCTCGCTCACTCTCGCGGGGCCGAGACGCGCCTTCGAAGATTGCACGCCGCTCGCCTTCCTCTCCCCGATAATTTCACCGACTCGTGCGCGCGCGCCTTCCTTTCGCCCGACGCATCTCTCCCGCCCCCTGCCCCCGAAAAAAAGTGCACATGAGCGAGGAACGCGAGGAAGAAGCGCTAGGCGAACCCCAGAGGGAGGGGACAGGCGGCGGTGTATGCACGATACGTGTACAGGTACAGGACGTGGCTGCGCGTGCACGCGCACGGGGAAAAGGAGGTCGAGCGCGATCGTAGACACACGGAGATCCCGCACGTAGTAAGCGACCGGCTGGCGGCGCGCAATTATTTCCCGAAAGACCGTGCGAGCGGCGCGAGTCGCCTCGTGAATTGTGTGTCGAGGTCGAGCGCGCGGCCGGCGAGGCTCTCGCGGCTTTCTGGAATCGCGCGTGAGGTATAGGCACCGTGAGCGAGCCGGCCCTGTGATCGATACGCACCGATAGCGGACGGGCCCGCCGTGGGAAAGCCTACTTTGGCCCGCGAAAAATCCCTATGCCGGGGAGGGACACGCGGGAGGAGGACGGCACGCGACGCGAGAGCACGAGGAAAAGCCCGAGGGGCTATATAAGCAACTTTCTGAGAAGATGTTGCCCGCCGTCTTATATCTAGATTGCGATCTCCGCCTGAGAATATCTAGATTTTTTCATCTTCTTGCGATTAATCGAAATAATGAATTGTCATATAGCGATTGAATGTTTTTTTTTTTAGATATTTGATAAATTGCAGAAATGATTGTTTTTTGCGGAGTTAAGGCAAGTACTTTCAATTAGAATCGGAAATAATGATATACAGCGTTAATGTTTCCTTTACACTTAAAGTAGATAGAGCCAAGTATACAGCGCGACAGATAGGAATGCCATCTTTCACTTTAATAAGATAAAAAAAAAAATGTATGAATCAATTTATCAGAAACTTATCATAGTAGTCTCTTAACTCATTTCTTACACTTTTTGCATCATTAAATCACATTCCAGTTTATTGCTATATCAATACTTCATTCAAAACATGTTTAAAACAAGACTACATCTTCGTTGCCAGCACAGCCTCCGGCGATAGACATCTAAATCCCCGGCAGCCGGCGAACGCGGAACAAGAGGGAATCCCGCACATCATCGAGAGTCCTATAATGCGAGACGCCGCGTTTTTTCCAAGCGGGTCGTTGCGTACGGGCGAACAGCGTGGTATAAGCCACTGCGTACGGAGGATCGAAGCGAGTCACCGGGGTAGTGGGTCAGAGTTGATTTTTGAAAAACGAGGAAGAGGAGGCGACGCGCCGGAGACGCGACGCTCGGCCCGCGCGTGAAAGCGGGTCGGGCCGACGCGCGACTGACCGCTGCGGCGGCGGCCAAGATTAACGGCCGCGAAATTGGCCCGAGAGCCTCTCTCCGGTCTCGCCTCTTTTTTTTTTTTTCGCCCGCCGGGAGAAAAGCCGCCAGACTGTCGCTGTACCGCCGCTGAAGTGTCTTATCTCCCCTGACGCATTGCACTCGCCAACGGCCACGTCTCCCACCTCCTTCCCTTCCTTTTTTTCACATTAAAAACGTTAGGTAGTTCAATTTGAAGTTTCATCCGTAGTCTGGGATTTTCCGGTGCTTTATAAAGTCCGGAGCGGTATCGTATATGCGCAGCCGCGGCGGAGTTACCGCTCTCAACGCTAACGATTCAGGAAAACCGAGGCGAGCAAACACTACGGAGAAGCGTGATATTTTTTTTATCTCCCTCTAATTTTTGCCGAAGCCTCGTGTTTGCACGCGTTTTTTTCTTTTCATCCTCCGGGCAATTATCCGACGTCGATCTTCATCGCTCCGCTCCGGGCAGCCGCGCAAAAACCGATCGATTCCACCTTTTTACCCGCGCCGAACGTGCGAAGTAACCGCGGCTCGGACAATAGGCCCGGCCAGGCGCCCCCGAGATACAAAAGGGGCAATTTTGAAATTCGCGTCGGCCGTGACGGCGTCTTCCTCCTCTCGCTCGCGGAGAGAATTTCCCAAGAGCCGATAAAGGCGCGCGGCGCTGGCAGCCTTGGCCGCGCAGGAAGCGAGGAAAAAAGCGCGTCACTTGATAAGCCGCTCGCGCGGACGGCAAAACGAAGAGGTAAAAGAAAAAAACGGTGGAATCGAGTGAGCGAGCGGCGGCGTCGGCGACTTTCGTAACGCGTCGTCGCGAGAACGGGATCCTCCCGCGCCCCCCTTTCCCACGCGCACGGCGCAGGAGGCTGCCGATTCGGGAGGAGCGTCTTCAGAGCCCGCGGGACTGCGTCATCGCCCGATGTATCGCGCCTCGGCCGCTGCTCCCCTTTCCTATAGCTGCTCTCTCTCTCTCCCCTCTGCCCCCAGCCCGCAGGCTCTCGCGAGCCACACGCTCGTCTCGTGCACTCCGAAGTCCCCCCCGAGTTATCCGCGCGATTCCTCTAAGTGTCCGCCTCGACCGTCGTCGCGCTCCTTTTCATTCTGCGATCGTGAGAAATCCCCGGGTATGACGATTTTTGCTTCAAAATTGCTTGACGCTCATCGGCGAGTCCGGTCGAAGTGTAAACGCTGTACATAGTGAAACTGCAAAGCCTTGGCTCGGATTCATTTACGTCGTTTTCGTGGACATTAATTATTGCGAGTGATTCACGCGCTACGATTAATTCTTTTGCGTTCGCGGCGCCTGAATTTGACTCGAGCGCACGTTTAGACGGGGAGACGCGAGAGAAGCGAAATAAAAAAAAAAAAAGAGAAAAAAAACGAAAAGAAAAATCGCCTCGTTGATTAACGCTGTCAGTTAAATAGACTTCGCAGTGTAACCGCGTCGCGTTCGAGTGTATCAACATTATAATAAATGGCCTGGCTATTAGACATAATAAAGTCCGACCGCAACGTGAGATAATAGCCGTTCGCGCTCGCGCGCGCCAAGAGAGGCGCCCTCTTACGAAAAGCATTAGGATCTCGTTGTATTATTTGCCGTCGGTGCAACGGCTCGTCGGCCGGTCGCTGCTCGCGTAAAATTCGATTTCGCACGACGACGGAGCAATCCGCGATGACTCACAGCCGATACTTCGAGAGAGTCAGAGACGCATTCGATTACGCTAATCGCCAACGGTAGCACACCTTTGCTCCTCGATGCACCGTCGTCTTTGCTTCTCCGACGACGAGGAACTGTGAGAATCGACGAAGAAAGGAGCCACCAAAAGTATAAATTGATTTTTATTGGCGCGCTGAACTCGGAGCGCACAGTGGAGAGACACATACAAATGGAGAGATGCACGGGGGCTAACGAACGCGTTACACGCTCGTGGATTCGTAGAAGCGCTTATGAGCAGGGCGCATCTGCGGGAGGAGCCGCCTCAGGAGATAGACGACCCGAGCGAGCGAATGGCTCGACTGTTACACCCAATTGTCCCTCGTTGCGCCGGGGTCAAGTAAGGTAGAGTCCCGTATACTCTCTCCTCGTCTCCTCCGGTCAATCAAGCACGACGACCGCCTCACCATCGTGCGCGCGAGTCCTCGTGTATATCCCTCTTTATTTCGCGGGAGCCTCACTTTCCGCGGAGCTTGCCGCGATTTCCCGAGGCATCGCGGTGTCGGAATAAACGGCCGCCGGACACAAAGGGAGAGTCGTCGCGGAGCCCGCCAGCGGAATCCTCTGCGGAGCGACAAACAATTGCCGCGGCAAGTGGCTTAATTGCAGCCAACTAAACAAATCTACCGCGCGCCGCGAGCAGGTCGATGGAATTTTCTTCGACCGGCACGAGAGAGAGAGAGAATTAAAAGAGAAAGAAAGGGAAAGAGGAGGTGGCGGTTGGATTCCCATTTATCAGGGTACATCCGCCGGAAGCTCGTGGCGAGGCTGCGCCGCGCGTAGGTGAGACTCGCTGAGCGTGAGTCAGCCATCTGCGCGAGCGGCAGCGCCGGCTAAGAAGAGAAGAGGGCCCGGAGGCCCTGCCCTTCGAGGGCGCGCGTATTTCTGCCGCCGAGATCCGGTAATGCGCCGGAGGTTTGCCTTGGGCGGTCCGCCCGTATCGGGGAGCTCCGATCTTTTTTCCTGCGATTCTTTAATTGATACGTCTATCGGTTGCTGCTTTAATGTTGATTTAGAGCTTCTGTGCCTATAATTGCGATATTGAAATGTGCTTCTCTCCTGGGCGCCGTTTAAATTCAATAGGAGGTTTTATTAATCGATTATTCAATATGTGTTTGGGAGAAATATGCCGATTTTATTATTTTAAAATCTGTTACGTAAAAGGTATTTACGTTTTGATATGCACATTTTTCTTATGTCGAGTACAATTTACGATTCTTTTTTTATACCTGGAATACGTTTAATTACTTATTCATTGTTGACGTGATGTCATATGCGATTATCCACAATTTCCTGAATAAAATAAACCTCTCAAATTGATCGCTTGTAAAGCGTGTTTTATTTCATTGATTAAAGCACATTATTGCTTATTATCGTCGTAAGTTAAACGTTTTATGTTTTTGTAATAATCAACACTTATATATCTACCGGCAACACACGAGTCTCTTACTTCAAAGAATCCTACGCGAAATTACGAAAAAAAAAAAAAAAAAGAAGATTTCTTCAAGTAAATTTTAGTCTCCAGCGCTGAAAACCTACATTAATAAACGTTCCAAAACCTTAACCTTTGCCGAGCAGGCAAGGCTAGCACGTGAAAGTGCCTATACATGCTAAGTATACGTAATCCGCGCGAGTCTCGGACTGCGCCGCTCGCGGCTTGTACCGTTACGGAGGAATAATCTCGAATAGAAAAATGCGAGCTTGTCGTCCCGGCATTTTGCCGCGGATACCCGCTCCTCCGAGCTGCAGGCCTCGCTGCCGTCCATAACCGCACCGGCCGTGCGTCGTCCACCGCGCAGCAGAATTTATGCGCGATGAGCGCTCGGATAACCCTATACCCGTACTTTTTCTCCCCTCGCGCTGCACATTTTCAAAACGCCTCGACCTCCCGGCAAATAAACAAACGAACGAACGGCCGATCGCCGCGAACAAAGCGACGGCTCTCGCGGCGCGTCGTTATCGGCGCCTTTCGAAACGGGGCCCGCGGCTCGCGCAACAGCCGCGCGGGACGTCCGAGCGCGCCTAGAATCTCTCCCGCGCGAGCGCCGCTAGCACCCGGTCGACCTTCCGCCGCGGTTGCGACACGCCGAGGCGCGCGAGAGACACCTTGCGAAACTCCGCGCCGCGCCGATCGTGGAAAAGCGCCGGGGTGCGGGCTGAAACGCCGCTGCGGGAAACCAATTTGCGGGAAAGGCGCGAGCGCGCTGCAGACGGAGTGCGCGCGTCAATTTCGCCGCGCCGACCTTGCGATTTTAGAGCGACGAGGTTTTTCGTTTTTAGACGCTCCGCGACGCCGGAGCGTGTGGCAACCGAGCGTGCGCGCCTGTTCCTTTATCAATTACACGTTACATATATATAACATGCATTATACCCGGCTCCGTATCTCCTTACTTTTTCTTTTCATTTTTGTATGCTCGACGTATTTATTTCGCCTCTGGATACGCGATCTTGATTTAAGAGGCATCGCGGTTTATTTGACGGTGGAGAGTCGGCGAGACAATGTATGCCATTATTCTCGCGGATTCGTCACCTCTGTGTACTATATCAGAGGCGCATAATCGCGCGCGTTGCGTCTCGGGGAACAGTGTGACGTATTGTGCCTGAGGTGAGCGTGGAAGATGAAGCCGCGGCATTAATGAGGCATTTTATTCTTTCTGTTTCAGGAGAACATCTCGACTCCGGAGCCGGCCGACATATCGGAGGACGATCACTATTCGAGTGAGCACACCTTCCATTATTATTCGCCTATCGATCTATAATTAAGGCATAGCTTACTTCTTCCACCTTTTTTTTTCCTCGTTATACTCAAGGCCCGTCTCAATAATTGATATTCCCTTCAGAGGAAGTGAATATGCATTCGCTTCGTGCCTGCATTAAGTTCTGAACTCTCGTTTAAATTTATGCAGCGAAGCTTTTATTGTTAAGCACTTGTTGATCTAGAGATTACGCTTATTAACGATTTTTTTAGTAACTGCTTCTTCTATGTAAATAAGAAAGTTCTTTTTTTTTTTTAAAGATGTTTAAATAAAAGAGAGTTCAGTTCTTAGCACACGACTTACAGGTGTACTAATTAATTTTTCAAAATTTAGTAAGATTTTGCACGATAGTCGTTTTCATTTTGCACCGACGCGTAACAATAAACTTTCCAAGTTGAAACGCCGATCGGCTTTGCGAGAGCGAAAGAAATTCGAAGCGTGTACCGTCGTCAGCGCGATCCCCGCGCAGAGATTTAGCCGACACGAGGCTTTCACCGGAGATAACATTTTTTTTTTTTCGCCTCACGGTTGACACGGCGCCGTAGCCGAGGTAGGTCAGGTGGTGGCCGATTAGGAAAACCGACCTGAATTCCGACGCACCGCCGAGCTCGCGCAGCCTCGTTGCATTATTGAACCTCGCGCATCTGCTTTGGCCCCTCGGCTCGAATGCGGGCTCTCGCGTCCGCGCATCCAGTACCTGCAGCTCCTTCCGCGATGCTCCACTAATTCAGCTTCTCCGAGCCAAAAGTGTATCCGCTTCCGTTAAAACGAATCGGTTCAACAGAAAAAAAAAAAAAAAAACAATTCGCGCGTTCGTCGGTACACGGAGAAGAAGACTCGGCAATTACAAGAGAGACCCGTTCTCGGTTGCTTTCCGGCAGGCGTGATAATGAAGGACGCGGACAAGCTGAAGCTGATGCTGCTGGCGTGGAACTACAGTCTGCAGCAGGCGCAGGTGCAGGGGGGTGGTCCGGGCGGTCCGGGCCCGGGGCCGGGCCAGGGAGTGCCGGCCGGCGGCAACCCGTCCGTCGGCCAGGTAGCCGGGCAGCCGGCCACCGGCCAGTCCCAGCAGTCCCAGGGCTCCAGCAACGGGGCGGCGAACCTCTCCCCTGGCAGCACCACCACTGCCAACAGCGGCACCGTCCCCGTCTCCAGCCAGTCGGCCATGTCCACCGCCGGCAGCAACCACAACAACTGCAACCCTACAGGTGAGCTGTTCTAGCGTGTCTCCAGAGACGGGCCGAGGTGTCATTTGTTCTTATACTCTGATGTGGTGTAGGCGGGTTTTGTACACCGAGGGAAAAGCGCCTGGCGAGTGTTCAATTTTCCATTGGGGGTTCTTTTTTGTTCTACATAAGGTTTATTTTTCCTTTCACATTGGTCTCTTTGTGAGAGAAATAATGCGAAGGCTGTGGTGGTTGCTTTGTTTTTCTGTAGAGTAAAAACGGTCGCCATGTGTCTTTTTTGCCGGTGCAGGGGTTGTGGCTTTCGCACACCTCCGGTTCACATCATACTCTTAGTTTCTTCTGTCTTTGTTTTTTAGTGTTTCATTGTCTTTCGGTGGAGTTTTTGGAGTTGTTTGTTTGTTTTTTTTTTCTGTTACTGTTTTATATCGTGTGTGCATTACTTAGATTGATATCTTAAAATACCAGTTACTAAAATTACTTTATGCCGTTTAAAAATAGTTATGACACTCCATTGAGCAAATCTTGACAATAATTAATTACGCGACAGATAGTAAATATCATACCATTACTATGCAGTACGTATCATACCATTACTATGCAGTAAGCATACCTACATCAATTAACGATGCTCAGAATAATCATTTAATACGCTCTTTAAAAAAAATCACAACTTACTGTAACCGCAATATACTAAAAAGTGCGCAACCGTAAAATCATTCGATCTCACCCGGAAAAAAGTGCAGAAAATTGACATTTAAGCCATCCCACTAAACGTCGCGTGCGATCGTCGGCTTGTTGCAGAATCGCGCAACGGCAACGCGGACATGAGCGAGCTGAGCACGACGGCGTCGAGCGGCGTGCCAACTACGGGCGGCACCCCCGGTGAAGAGATGGCCTCGCTCTGGGCATCGTACACGATGGGCCTGAAGAAGACGCCGCCGCCGGGCTCGAGCACACCCTCCCGGGACCGGGACCGAGAGTCCAGTCCGGCAGGTGGCGAGGGGGCCGGCAGCGCCCACGACGAGACCAGCAGTAGCGGGAATAAGGACGACGAGGACGACGACGACGAAGATGCCGACGAGAGGCTCGATCCGCGACACCACGATCCTGAGCGTCTCAAAGCCTTTAATGTTAGTGCACTTATTTTTTGCAGATTTTTTGAAGAACTGTAAATTTACGTTTAACGAAACAAAAAAGATTTTATCTTTGATATATATTGACTCGAGCAGAAATTTAATTTCAAACGATTCCTTAAGGTGATTGAATTTGAATGAAAACAATATTATTTCAATTAAAATCACTTTTCATTGGTGTAATAATTTACGCAATTTGAAACTTTGAATAAAATCACAAAGTTCTTCCGGACAAAAAAGAATTAGATAATGAATCACTGGTGATCGTCGTTGCAGATGTTCGTTAGGCTGTTCGTCGACGAGAACCTGGACCGCATCGTGCCAATCTCGAAGCAGCCGAAGGAGAAGATTCAGGCCATAATCGACAGCTGCACGAGGCAGTTTCCGGAATTCGCGGAGCGCGCGCGAAAGCGAATCAGGACGTACTTGAAGAGCTGCCGAAGGAACAAGCGCGGCCGAGAGGGTGCACCCTGGGACGCCGTGAGTCATCTTCATTTTATTTTTTACTCGCTAAATACGTCATCGCTTCTCTCACTCACGACAAAAATTAAAGTTTCATTTAAATCAAAGCTTTCGCACGAAGTCATTTATTCTTAATTGATCAGCATCAACATTTGTGTATAATATCATAAAAATATTCGTCAAAGAAAACAATCGAAATTAAATTGATTAATTTTAATCAAACCGAGTATACAATTATCTTAATGATCCCAACTTTTTATTATTCACCAAGTACACAAGTCTCATTAACGGGCTGAAAAATGCATTACACGCAAGCGCCTCTGAATTTCATCGTCTTGCCCGTCGCATGTTTATAAAAGAAAAGTCGCGATCGGAGCACGTGCCAAAATGCAGCGAACGACGCCCAAAGCTCCGCCTCGTGAAAAATAAAAGGAGGAAAAAAAAAAATAATAAGGATGCAACCTGACTGACGCTTTTTCTCCCTTTGTTCGCCGCATTGTTTAGGCGAGGCCGACGCCTGCCCACTTGACCTCGGTGCAGGCCGAGCAGATTTTGGCGACCGCCTGCGAGAACGAGAGCGACAACGCGAAGCGCATGCGACTGGGCCTCGAGCCCGTCTCCCAGCCCATGCCGACGCTGCCCGCCGCCACGGTAAGTTCCTCTTCTCTCACAGATGCGCAAACACACTCGACCGCGAGAAAAAAAGGCGAGCGCGACCGAGAAAGACGGAGAACAAGGTGGAACGAGGAAAAAGTCGAGAAGGAGAGAAAGCGAGGGAGAAGCGAGTGTGTGCACGAGGCAAGAGGTCAGCGATAAGCTCGGGGTCGCGCGCACCTCTCCCGCGACAACGTAAATACGCGTTGACACATCTCACGTATATGGACCAAAGTCCCGCCGATAGCCGGACCATTGGACTTGCGACATCGCGGCCTCTCTCCCCCCGCGTTATATATATATATATATATATATATATACCTTTCATTGTTAGGACTCTTTTTTATTTATTTACGAGCGTTGCAGTGAAACCTGCACGGAATTCTCGGTCGACTGCGATACGCGTGCCATTATCTCCGCGGGGCATTAACGGGAGCGCTCTTTGCTCAGCGGATGCGTGAGTAAACAGACGCGCGTAAATATAAGTGGCAGTGGATTACGCGGCAGTAACGCGATAATAGAGTGGTAGCGGCGGCGAGGGTTGTTGAATCAGCGAGCAACAAGGTGGGTGCGGGATGCCGATCGGGGGCTTCCGGTGTCATCGCGGGGAATTCGTTAGCGCAGCGACGTGCGCGCGCAGTATAAGTATACGCGATTCCGACGATAAACCGGCGGCCGGTCGGCCAATTAGCTGCTCGCTCGTCTATTCTGAATCTCTCGCTCTCTCGGCGCGGCCTGTTATCTGTCTTGAAAATTCCTGCTAGCGGCGCGATAACCCCGACGCGTGACCCTCCTCCGCTAAGTCTAACCCATTAAAAGGCCTAGCCGCGTGGTCTCTCGCGCGTCTCCCCGGCACCTATACAATTGACGTCAAACGAAAAGGAACGGCTCCCTCCCCGTGGCTCGCGCGTGTGCACACGCACTCCGCTCGTTGTCGTCGTTAAAGAAGCCGAGTTATCGGCACGCCGAGCGCCGACCGGGAGCACGAGAGACGCGGCTCGAGAGGGAGAAAGAGAAAGAGAGAGAGAAAAAAGAAACGAAGACAATTGGGAATTCCTGCGGCCGAGGCTCTTTGTGCCGTCGTGTGTCGCGCGCTCCGAGCTTCTCAGTAATTGTTTCGCGCCAAGAGACAACCAGCGAGCGGATCGAGCCTTTTAATATACACTCCGCGAAGAGACGCTGAGCCGTCGGTCGTTCCCGTTTCTCTCGCGGCGCATACGTTTATTTTTTTTTTTTTTTTGCTTTCTCTTCTTTCGCTCCTCTTTTCGGAGTTTTCGGCGTCTCGCTTGGGCGCGCGATCGATATGCACTGGCCGAGTGCGTTGTTCTTTCGGGAGTGAGGTATTGCGCCGACGACGCTGGAAAGCGATGAGGAAGAAGAACACGAGGGTCATGCACAAGCAACAGTATCCCAGGAGCAGCGCCGTGAGTTCATAGTTTCTTCGTTTTTCTATGGCGCGCTTCTCGGATGACTATGGACTACGTTCGTATACGTTCAGAGATAGGGCAGTGTGCTTTTCCTGCGTGAAATTACTGCCTTCACGAGGGATATCTCGCACGCGTATATCGACTGTTTACGCCGAAAAGAAGCTTGCGAAATTTATCTTAGTTGAAAAGTTCTAATAATCTTTAGTATAGTGATTTTATATTAGACATTTTTTTCAACTTGTTTAACAAGTATAATTATAATTTTTATAATAATAATTATATTTATTATAAGGAAGCGACTATACCGCGCAAATTAAAAGAAAAGTGTAGAGTGCGTAGAGCGCCGTCTTATTAATATTCGATTAAAATTTAAACCGTAGGAACAATCGTACGCCGTCGAGGTCGGTCGAGGTTGTTTGTCCGGCGCGCGAGTGAAATTGAAAAAGTTACGTTAATCGAATCGGAGCATTAATCGGTGTCATCGCTCAGCGAGAAATAAACGCAGAAGAATAAGAAGATCGATACTGCCGTACGGTGGGTTATTTCAATATCTCGCTGAAGTTTGAGATTCAAACTTGGCCACCGTTAACCGATTAATCGCGAATTATTTGTCCGGTCAGCAGGAAACCCGCAACGGCCTCGGAGTACAACTCCTTAGTTTATCTGCAGAAATATGACCGATAGCGAGAAATTATGAATGGAATCACACGCCGGCATAAATAATGGCGCAATCGCGCTCGCCTTCGATCTATTTTTTTTTTTTTTTTTTTCTACGCGAGCGAATAGCTCGTTTTATTGTCGGAGGAGTGAAAACAGTGGAGACATACGAGGTGTGCAGTCTTATTGTTTTTTTTTTTTTTTTTATTCTTTTCCTTGCAGCAGACTGACGTGCGAGCGAGCCTGGACCATTTCGGCAGCAGTACCCCGGTGAAATCGTTGCCGATCAAGCGGGAGGACACGCCGCCGGCCTTGACATCGCTGGCGCCTCTGACCAGTCTGGCTAATCTGCCGAACAGCGCGAGCCTGGCGTCCACGCCTCTCTCCCTCGCCCCCGCCTCCAAGCTTCTATCCAACAGCGACACCAGCAAGACCCTCATGAGGTGAGCCAACGATGTCTGCTTTCTTGCTGAAATATTTTTCTTAAAATGTTTTTCTCTTATTCAAAGAAGGATTGATGAGACATGATGTGTTTCTTTAAGAATAATATACCATGAAACTTAATCTATCTCAACAAAACGGAGCTATCCTCGTGTAGAATATATTGGAATTTTTTTTAATAATTAAAAAGAAAATAATTTATTTAAAAACGTCGATTTAAACAAAAATAAGGGATCCGATCACTTGTATTTTCGAAAAGAGTCTGTAAAAAGAAATTAACGATAGACATTGTTAAAAAATAACCACAACGGTACGATTGCAGCCAAGCGACGATAGTGAGCTCATCGACGGCGAACGGAATCGGAAGTGGCGGCAGTGCCGGTGGAAGCGGCGCTCCCACGGCCATGTACAGGCCGAACTTCAGCCAGGCGTTCCAGCGCGCCGGGCCGACGACGGTGCCACCGACGCTCTCCGCCGGCCTCTACCCGACCCAAAGCTTCACGTCCGGACTCCTCAGCAACGGTACACAAAGTAATATTTTTCTACCTCCATGTCGTTTTTTATTTGCCTTCCGCCCCCCCCCCCCACCCCCGTCGATCAGCACTCATAGACGCAAATGTTTTCGTAATCTTTATTTTCGACGATTTTTTAAATTCGAATATCGCTTCGTAAGAGAAACTAAAATAAAGTGAATTCTTTTTATATTCATAAATTCATAAAAATGTTATTTTATATACCAGTTTCCGACTTATTTTTGCTCTGTCGAGTCGAATTAGAATTTATTTTCTTCGGTACAAGATCAACTTTTTATTCGTTATAACGAGCGGTTTCACGTCACCCCAGCCCGCGTAATCTACGGCTAGATACCGGTAGAACGAACCAGAAAAAAACTTACTCTAGTAAAAAAAAAAAAGAGTGTGAGAGAGTCCAACCCGATATCGCTGTCGCAGGGCCAACGGACCTGAGCATGAAGAACACGAAGCCGCTGCTGAGCCACAAGCTAAACGCCACGGAAATGACGGCGGTGAGGCAGCTGATAACGGGATACCGAGAGTCCGCGGCCTTCCTCCTGAGGTCCGCCGACGAGCTCGAGCAGCTGCTGCATCAGCAGCCTTAAGCCGGCGGACGCGACGACGACACCGCAGCCGTTCGATCTTACTTCACGCACTCTCTCGTTCCATGCATCCAACAAGAAAACAGAAAAGGGAAGAATTGACAGGAAATGAAGAAAAGAAGCACTAGCGATACACAAGGAAGAACATTTTTTATAGAATAAGTCAAAGATAAATCGAAGATAAAAGATTCTCCTTGCAAGCATTATATAAATATAATACGTGTAAAGTCGGCGCCATAATACGATACCATTCGATACAGGGTGTACATATACATAGACAAAAGAAAATTCCGAGAATATTTACTTAATTAAGGAGATAAAGTATATATATATATATTGAAAAGGGGGTGTTGAAGCGCGAAAAATCGTGAGCGAGTGGAACGTGTGCGTATGTGTCTATATTATTATTTTTATTACTCTCTTCGGCGGTGTCGCGAGAGCGACGCCCGTGTTTCTCCCATTTTTTTTTTTTATTTATCAGATGAATTTTATCGTAAGTGTCTTCGTTACTTTTATTGACGATCGTTTTTTTTTTTATCGATTTATATTGTATGTTGAAGATATCCGAGATTTTGATGTTTGAAACTTTGGATTATTTTGCGAGAATGATTGTTCGAGTGCAACGTTCCGATATCATCAGTCGACATTGCCATTTATACATTTTCTCTCTCGCTTTCTTATATATTGTTTTCTTCGTCCTTCTGTCCGAACGCGACGATTTTCATTAACGGTGTAGTTTTACTTACGGACGCCTTCACGGGGATCACCAATAGAGTTTAAAGATTTATTTTTTAAAATTAAGAAATCTTATTTAAGCGTTGACGAGCTTGTAATAGTGAAATACTGTGTAAATAACGAGTAATATATATAAAGAAAAAAAAGAAAAGATTATACGGCATATAAGGCTATTTTGCTCCGGACGATCCGTCGATTTTTCGACGCGGTCGCGTCGCAAATAGGTCGCTGGAGAACGACGCGACCGAATCGCTTGCGTAAGGTGGACGCGCTCGTGACACTTGAGTGGCCGGCTTGACTCGACCAGTTCGAGGTGCGACAAGATGGCACGAAAAAAAAAATGAAAAACACTATTAAAATTAAGTCAAAAAAGGTACTCTGGAAAAAGGTCAAAAAATTGATGAAAAAAAATTGTACTGCTTACGATAGTGTGTCAATCTTGATAAAAAAAATTTTTAGATGTTTTTAAACTAAACGTTTGGTAACTGTTTTGGGATTCATTCGGCATTTCGGTATACTGCTGGGACCATCTTGTCACGATCGATAACAAAAAAAAAAGCGTACGTGTGCTTTCTTGGTCTCCATAGACATCACATTGCTACCAAAGAAACTTGCGGATAAATAAGTAATCTATAAATTTAGGATTAAGTCGTTCGAGTTTTAGATTCTCTTCTCTATTCTTTTTTTTTAATCGATATATTTAATTATAAATTTTTTAAAATTGTTTTAAATTTTTTATGTTATTTAAAAGAAAAGTCATTTATTTGATATTTAATTATTGTAACGAAAGAGGATGAAAATGCATTTAACGCTCGTTCCTTCATTATTGTAAAAATATTAGTACTTCCTTATTTGCCTTCGATGCCAGAGGCGTAAAAAACGAAGGCAGTCTCGATCGACACTGAATAAAGTTATTTTTTATTTCTTATGTTGTTTTTATTTGTACATAGTTTATATGACGTGAAACATAGTTACGTGTATATTACTAATACTGCATTGAAAATTAATTATTTACAATGTGTACATGAGAGGAAAGAATACATATATATTAGAGTGCATGTGTGTACGTTTGGCGATAGGTGTGTATATAAACTGTAAAATAATTTTACGAAAAAAATGATGCGATTGTGATGCTCGATTCATAAAAGAGAAAACAAAAAGAAAATAATAATGGAACACATTCCACCGAGAGCTAAGGGGTGAGAAAAAAGTTTGACCGATTTTCCACAGTAAAGGTGTTGAAACAGACCTTTTGAACCGAGTGAACGATTTTTCTTTATAGCTATTAAAAAGAAAATTATTTAAAATAAGTAAATTAAGTACTGTAACGAATGCGACATCATTTCTCCAAACTTATTAAAGAAGGATACACTGAACTTCTTGAGTTTCTTAATTGCCGCAGCTTTTTCCGAGGTTCACATTTTTTCTTTTTATGACCGAAATAATTAACCAGCAACTAGTACTACACATATAACGCTAAAAAAATTCAAGGCATACTTACCGATAACAATAGTCTTACAGATATGTACTATAATCACCGCTTCGAATATAAAGGGGTTTTTTCTTAAGCGCGCAATGATCTGTCACGATGTCACCGCACGCGTCGCGAGTCATCCAAGTCACGTAGATTTTTTTTCTCGTAAAAAAGTCTGCTCAACATTGCGTTTTGCATTATTCTATAGCGCTTAGGGTGTGCGACGTAACAAACGTTACTTTTCTTTATTCTATTTCTATGACGATGCAATGCAAACGAAACATATATTTTTAACGTTTTTATACTTTTTGCTAAAGGAAGAGTCGATTACGCCTAATTTTCTCGAACGCGCGTGCTAACTTAATTGAAGCACAATGCAAGGGCCAGAATTCACTACGGTGGACGCATTACTTTTGGATTATCTTAAGTTTTATAGTCTGGGAGTTGATTTTTTTTTGTTCGTGTCACGCATATGGCAGATCCGTTTTTCAAGATCTTACTGCTGATGGTTGTTTTTTTTTTTTTTATTTCTCGTACATTTTGCAATGTGAGTGCCATTAGTGACAAGCAGAAAGATTTATCAACACGAACGTCTATAGTTGTAATAAATAGAAAAAAAAGGAAAGGAAAAAAGCTGTACCTCTGTGATAAAAACATTCATGATAAAACAAGTTGCAATGTTCTTAAGGTAGCGCTTCGTAAACGAAATTCAAATTAAATTAAAGTGACGAAAAGGAATGTCACGAATTTTTAATATCGACGAAATTGCGAGCAAAAAGTGCACATAAAAAAACGATAAACCAATCTATGAAAGCGCTACTGCGAAGCCGAATGACGTGATAATTTCACAAAAAAAAAAAAAAAAAAGATTTTACGTGTACAGAGAATTGACTAGAATAATGTGAAAAAAGTAATATATGCAAAAACAAGAATAGAAAATGGATTTTTTTAATTCTTGCATATACTGCAGCGCCAAGGAAAAAAAATCGAAAGTTTCCGTTTACGCACGGAGTACTCTTTAAATTATTATGATAAACGCATATGCGAGAAAAATGTGAAAGATAAAAAAAAAAAAATGATACGGACACATCCGCAAGTGTTATAATCGCGAATTGATGTATATTAAAATAAAAGAATATGTATTTGTTCCTGAGAAAAAAAATATTAAAAATAATTAACAGTAGGTATAATAAACCTCAATATTAAAAGATAACGATAAAAATAATTTGATGGTACATACTTTTCTTATAAGTAACAATATTATATATAATAACTAGGTAATTATTATAAAAGTTGGTACGGTCTTTGACGATGCCTTGCCTGTAAATGTAGTACCATACAAATACGTTGAACGAAAACAAAATCTTATTACCTTGTAAATGTTTTACCAAATATAATCAATTATGCAATATAAATCAGGTCTCTCTGCACATTTCTTCAATTCAATTTCCCCTCTTGATTTGCGGTCAACGTGCGACAAAATAAACTTGAACTCAAGCATTTAGAGGTATTCAGTATTTATTTCAGAATTATTTAATAACATACTCTGAAGAATTACATCGAGTTTTTCACAATAAATGCTTGTTGCTTTCTTTTTCTTTAAGTACTCTTCCTTTTTGTTTTAAAATAGTACGCTAACAACATGGACTTATTTGACTGGAAAGTACATTGAATAAATTCTCAACAAGTTTAAACGTTACCTCGTAAGAAGAAAAGTATAAATTATTTTAACATGATAGTTATTATAATTACTTTTTATTTCTTTTAATTTAACAGTAAATCTAATTTGTGAGATATGATAATGATTGATAATGTAAAACTTTAAAATATATTCTCTATTAAACTTATCCCACTTTCGTGTAAATAATCTTATATAATTTTCACGGCACCATCCGGTATACTTTTCGGAACACTTCAACTATGCTCATTCAAAAATATAGTCAATAAATATCTCTCTATCTTTTGCTTTATTCTCTGGTAAAAAATAAATGATCGTTAACAAATAATCTCTTAATTCGGGAGCCCTGGTAAACACTTTTCAGATTAAATTAACAGTAAAGATATACGTAACGAATGTGCAAAAGTTTTGTACTAAAAGAGTATTTTTTTTTTCTTTAAATATTAATATCAAAATTGAATATTGCTTAAAAATCAATGCTTTTTCACATTGACGAAGAAGACATGATTTTTCCTTAAATTGCTATCAGACTTTTGTTGCCAAATATTTTTTTTTTACTTTTCTCGTAATTTTTCAAGAATCTTTTATTTTGACATTTTAATTGAACCCTTCTGCGCTTGTGTTGGAACGAGTTTTATTTTAACGTTTGTCTAACAAGTTTTGCGCAGAACAGTTAATATGATTAATAGACATTATAGAGTGCAAAACAATTTTTTAATAAAAAAAAAGTGAAAATACGCAAGGGTGTGTAGTAAATACGAGGATTCTTTGTCAAAATATTTCAATCAAATCTCAGGGTGTTCCTCGATCTCGTTCACGGAAAAATGTTCACCAGGGCGCCGCGCAATAAAAAATCACTCAAGATCCAACGTATAAGCTACGTTAAATATCTACAAGATTCGCGAAGAAAAGCCGATGAATGATATGAGGATGAGTCGATCGTGAATTTCGTAAATGAGATAATGCATTATTAATGATCGAGAATTGGTGATAATAATATCAGTAACATCGACATCGACATTGACTCGTTTTTTCATATTTAATAAGGAGTCACACATGGGCTTTTTTTTTTAAAGAGGACATCTATCCCATCTTTTGTATCATTTTTTCTTATACATTCGAGGGTAATTTAAAATTGGGGGTACTTGACTTCTCTTTTTTAAACTCTTTTTGGCCTTCGATAATTATTTATCAGACTTTTCTTAGCGATTTTCGATCCGATAGCTCACGACAGAAAATATAGTGCACGTGAGTGCCTATATAACCCAGACAATAGGAATTCTCCCCTCCGTTCCCTTTAAATCTCAATCCTAAATCATCTGGGGTATACAACACAATGCAGCACACCTAACGTTGTAGCTCTTCAAAAGAAAACTCGTTTCAACCTATACATACATATCAATTGAAAAAAGAAAGATCAACCCTTCCGCGCATGCATGCGTCAAAATAGTACGTAACAAGAGGAATCCCGCGTATCTTGGACTAGTTGACTCGGGGCCATGCGCACCTGGACAAAAAAAAAAAAAAAAAAACACAAGTTGCCTCGTATATACACTCAGTCACGAAGGAACGACGAAAATGATAAACTCCGCGTCCCGTCCGGCTACAACGCTAGACCTATCCAACGGTTTTTGATTGACCTCAGCGATCAAGGGAAACAAGGCGAATGAAGCCGAGCGATTACTCAGGGGGCTGTTATGATTACTCGACGACAACCGAAAATATTGGATACACAGACAGAGATAGAGAGAGAGAGCTTTGCGTGATGAAAGGGTCGTTCGGTAGGTCGTCAGTTGGTGCACGAGCGACTGGGCGGCAGGTTGGTTGCGTCGTAGGTGTTGAGGGAGCGCAGCTGGAGCCGCCTCAGGTCGAGGACGAGCTCGAGGCGCTGGCCGGCGCTGGAGTTGCTGCTGGCGGTGGTGGTGGCCGCGGGCGACCAGCGGCGTGGTTGGACCGCGGGACCCCCGCCCATCAGCTGATGGTGGCTGCCGGCCAGACGGTCCGCGCGGTAGCAGAGCTGCCGGCAGTCGTCGCTGCGGATCTTCGGTGCACACAATCTTCTCTCGGAGCCGCGGCGCGTCTAAGATATCTGCTCGTAGTTCACCTTGTTGATGTAGCTCGCCAGGCAGCAGGCCAGGAAGACGCCCAGCATCGGGAAGACGGCGACCCCCAGGGCGCCGCCCGCCACCAGGCCCATATTGTTCTTTATGAAGTCGATCACGCGGTTGTAGCAGCCCTGGGAATTTTTTATTATGTAATTTTTTCAATTTAAATATATCTAAAAGTGTTTATTTGAATATTTGCACAAGCTAATAGTGCTATTTGTGTTTAAGTACTTTAAAATTGTTAACTTTGTAAAATGGGTGTTGCCCGTTTATTGGAAAATAAATAAACCCTCTAAAAATGAGTAAGTGAAATTTGACTAGAATAAGTGAATAGTCACTTATTTCACGTTAAATATCTTCCACTTATTGCAGTAAGTGGAAGATTTTTCACGTAGAATAAGTGACTATTCACTTATTTTAGTCAAATTTCACTTATTTATTTTTGCAGAGAATAAATAAATTTGCTTGTCGAGAAATGCTGTACGTTTTGTGACTACATCTATTTATTTTTATGATTAAGGGCTTCGTTATATCAATGTTAATGGAAACTAAAGAGGGGTGGCGTATTTCAAAGTTTCCTTTGTCCTAAGTTTAATTTTAATTAACAAAGTTTTATAAAGATAATGACAAATGCGTAGAGTGTAATATTGCTTTAGCTCTCGATGAAAATAACCCATCTACTTTCTTGTTCTTTTCTAGGTGACGCAAAATTTGCTATTCAGTAGATAAACACGAATGTAATCAGACAAAACAGTAGCAATTAACATATTTCAGCTTTCATCAAAAAATTTTTAAATTTCCATGGTGCCATGAAGCTTTCGTATGGTCACCTTAGAAAATCTTTTTTTTTTTTTTAAATGCTAGTACAGATTGCAACTAAATATAGCCGAAAATATTTAATTAAAAAAGAACAAACATTTCCAGTGGAGAATACTGATAGAGAAAACGGTAAGCCTTTTTTTTATCGATCTATGACATGCATTTCTCAAGTCATGCAGGCGCAATTATTCAAATTCCACTGGTTTCCATTATTTCAATCATTTTATCCGATAGAATCTTAAAGTGTAAAATTGAGCTCACAACAACAAAGAAAATCTAGAACAAATAAAAATAGAAAAAGAAGAATTTACCTCGGTGTTAATATCCTCATCCACATTAGTAATATCGCACTCTCCCTGTCCCACTTTGCAGCACGAGTTGGGCACGACTTTCGGCGGCGACGCATTCATCCAGTCCGTGTAAGCCCTGTTCCCGCAGCACTGCAGCTGCACCGCGCCAAAGAGAGAAGGTCAAGTTAAACATCAGCCAAGCTTCTCGTTAAAAAGCACTCATCTCGCAATTAAAAAAAAAAAAGAGGAAAAAGAAAAAAAAATGCGAGAACCCGAGTATAAGCTCGACCTACCGTGTGCTGCATGAGGTCAATGTGGAAGGTCTTGGTCTTGTCCGTCCCGTAGGCCGCAATGCTCTCGTTGAGGGTGCGATCGAAGCCCTCCACCAGGGTGTTGCGGTAGGTATAAATGGAGGCTCCGGCCCCGAGCTCCAGCAGCGCTATCACCGCCAGGAAGGCGCCGTACTGCACAAAAATCGACGATAATTAATTTATCTTCATTTTTTTTTTTTTTTTTTAAGGCAGGGGGTTCATCCGAGCCGCGCGGAAATGTAGAGCTCGGTCCCTCGACGCTGATCGTTGACGCGCGCGCGGCTGACCTCTTTCGCGCGCTTGCGGGGGAGGAGAACGGCCGCGGGGTTGACGGCCCCGAAAGACAACCTCTCCGGCTGACCTACATTGTTATTTGGAGCGAGATCTGCATGCCCGCGGCGCGATGCCGTCGGATTACGACGTCGCTCTGATTTACGCGCGTCCACCTCGCTAACTCGATTGATTTACACCGCGACGGCGGTTCTCCGCCGCAGCACGTGGCTCGCGTGTCCGCGCTTCATAATTTCGAGAATTCTCCTGCCCCCGATAACGGCGAACCCTTTAAAACGCCGTCGTAATATCGATTCCCCGCTGTTTACGCACTCGCGAATGTTAGTGCTGTATGTATACTGCACTTTTTATCCGCGCCGCGGTGAAATGTGTGTCACGCGCCCTGACCTTTCTTAATTGTTTACTATACCAAACGGCGACTTCGCGGATAAAGGGGTGTACTGCCTAACCGAAGGCTGCCGCGTGCGTTTCGTAACCGATGTAAATGTTCCGTAATCTGGCGAGCGCAGAAGAGCATCGTCGGATAAATATCAGGATTTTCCGCCTTAATCTCGATTGCGCGGTATATTACACGCTCAACCGCTCGATGCGGGGCTTAAGTAGAACAAGCCAGATTCGCTCAGCCGCGCATGTGTACACCAGCGCAGGTGCACATTACTACACGCTATCCTCCGCGGTCCTATACACACAGACACACGCCTTCGAAAATACTCTCCGTGCAACTTCGGCCGTCCCGCGCGTCTTTAACATAACGCAGCCTGCTCTGATTGCGCGGGCGATCAATGCCACCCCGCGCCATAAACAAAGCCCCGCAGCGCGCGGGGCAACAAGTCCGCAGGAATTTGCGCGGCGATCATGTATACTCACGACGTAGAGGAGGGCCGGCAGCTGCCGAGTGGTGCAGCAGCAGGCGAGCACCCCGATGAGCGCGACCAGGGCACCCAGGAAGGACAGTCCCAGCAGTGCCAGGCCGCTGTTCTCACCGCCGAACTCCGCGTAGTCGTGCAGCTCGATCTTCATCCAGATGCCCACGCCGAGCATCAGCAGGCCCGTGAGCTGCAACATTGCGACGCGCAATATAATGCATCTCGCGCCGCTCGTCTGCGTAGCGCACGGGGGCGCCGTTTCTACTTAATCGCAATCGACTTACGCAAAAGACGAAGTTGAAGAGCATCAGGAGGACCGTCATGCAGGCCATGGCGGCGACGCTCTCCAGCTGCTTGGCCATGGTGTCGGCCGCGGGCCTCCGGCCGTCTACGATGGTGTAGCTGCTGCGGCCGCCCCCAGCCTACAGGCGGCAGCCTCCGCGACTTGGACCAGGCGGGATCGATCTCTCGGCCCCGCGCGCGGATTCTCCGTCCCTCTCTCGCCCGTGCACGCGCACCGCGGAGCCCGTGGGAGCGCAGGCGCGCCGGACCCCTCCCCCCCGGTGGCGGCAGTTTCCAAAAAAAAAAAAAAAATGAGAGAAAACAAGTGGGAAGAATAAAGCAGACATCCTGCGGGCAGGAGCGGGCCGCGAAAGCGCGCAGTAATGACTCCGGCGCGCGCTTACCGTACAACCCGCGAGTCAATGTCGACGTTGCGCCCGGTTACGTAATATAATTATAGCTACTGCGCCGCGGCGGCCGGCAGCCTCCTGGGTATGCCGGCGGCGAGCCTCAGGTTGTTGTTGATCTCGTCCTCGCTCATGACGCTGCGGCAGAGCTGCACCACCTGCGCGCCCTCGCCGCCCAGCTGGTCCAGCTGCTCGCGCAGCTGCTGGTCCAGCTCCGGCAGCTCCTCCTCGTCGAAGTCCGACGACAGGAAGTCGCCGCAGTCCAGCGGCGGCGACTTCGCGCTCACGCTGCTGTTGTTGCTGTGTAAATTGCTGCTACTGCCGTTCCCGTTGCTGTTGCTGTTGCTGTTGCTGTTGTTGTTGCCATCCCCGAACTCCGGATTCTCGTTGGCGTCGAGGTTCCTCTCGTTGCGTATCTCCCCGATGGTCTTGAAGTAGATGCTGTGGTCGAGGCTGTACGCCTCCAGGCAGCTGCTCTCGAGGCGCGCGTTCGACTTGTAGTCCAGGGGCCCGAGGCCGCCGCAGCAGCCGCGGAGCCGGGCGCGCTCCGTCCGGCCGTAGCCCCCGTCCTCCTGCATGGTCATGCGGCCCGGCGAGAGGCGCGCCGATCTCAGCCGGTTGTAGCCCCGGGCGTAGGCCGCCCACCGGTCGATCCGCTGCAGCACGTACTCCGTCTCCTCGCTCCACCAGACGGAGAGGCTTTTCGGGAAGCTGAAGAGCGACTCCTCGCCGGCGAGGCCCATCTTCGCGGACTGGCTGCCGGGGAGCGACTGCACGCCGGCGATCGGCAGCCCCCGAGCGAGTAGGGGCGCGCCGAAGCCAAAGCACGCGAGCTTCTAGAGCACGTAAGCGGGAGGCCGCTGCCGCCGCCAACGCCGCAGTAGCGCGTGTAGTAGCACCGCCGCAGCCGCCGCCGAGGCGGCTAAAGCCTCCCTGATCCTGACCTTCGCGTGCCCACTCCGCGCGCCGTTACGCGACGCGCGCCCCCACTACTTGCACACACCCTCGGCACGACGTGTCGCGGGAGGGTTCTTATTCTCGCCTCGTTATGTCAGCGATGCTATAACTGACGAGGCGCGCCGCCCAGGCTCCATCGCAGCGACTTCGACCGGTTGCTCGAGGATTCTTCAGACTATTCTTTTACGAAGGCTTTTTTTTTTGTATTTCGCTTTGAGGTAGTTTTGGTTTTGTAGGTTGACGGGGGATCGATCGGTCGATCGTCGGCCTCTCGCGATGGTTGACGATCGACGCGACTGACTCATCCGGTTACGGCGCGCTCAAGGCGAGCCAAGGATCGAAGCTAATTTGCGAGTAGGCTTTTATGTGTTTCAGCTGCGGATTTACGTGTATGTAACATAAAATTCCTGGAAGGATTTAATGCAAATTGCGGGAGAAAATCGATGGGAAAGATGCTATCCACAGCGTTCTAAAGCCTTTTTAGTTTTCTGAGATTTTAGCTCAAGGTTTTGTCGGTAAGGGAATGCGAGAACTTTTTTATGATAAAGTTCCAGTTGAGAAGTGCCAAAAAAGATTGGGGAAACGATTGCGTATTGTGGCGCATATTGTCCGCGCAGTTGGAATCTCCGCGATCGTCTGGAAACTTGAATCCATGCCAAGTTGCGGTCGCTCTCTTAAAAACGGTGTCAGTTTTTCGAGGGGTACTGTCAATGACCATTTTTTCGGAAAAATAATGGAAAAATGAAAGAATCCGTCGATTGAGGAAGTAAAGGGAGAATGCACGTAAATTTTTAAACGGATAAACTTATTTTACCGCCAATCAGTAAGCATTTGATTGTAGTACGTTTCCACACGCACGCCAATAGGCGAAGGTGTGCCCGGAAAAATGAAATTGATGACCCAGTAACAATCGTTACATCAATCCGGTAAAGAAAAGTGAAAGAATCGCGAGGCTACCCGGTTTGCGCTTATCGATTGGTGCCGGGAAGCTTTACAAAGTCCTGCCAAGTCGAGCTTCACGAGATTTGCCGCTGCTAAACTGTCCTAGAGAGCTTGTCAATTTGCGCGTTTCGTAATCGTATTGCGCACGCTGCACTTTTATCCAGATTGCAACTCTGCGAAGTGCATCAATTCGAATCGTACAGTAGATAAAATAAAAGTTTTGTAATTATTTTGTATACATTTTTTTTTTTATTTGTGCATTATATTCTGTTTATTTATTATTTTACAATGAATTTCGAATTTTCTTTTAACTTCCAGATCGAGGGGTTGAATAAAAAAGGATAGTAGCTTGATTATGATGATTATTTATTTAGACAGCACAATTGTCGGTATACAAGATTGAAATAATAGAATATTACTCGTATATAATTGTGTAAAGCTTGTACTACAAGGTAGAATAAATTGTAATTATACACCGAGACCCAGCTCGTGGACTATCTAGTTGCATTTTTTTTTTTCATTTTTAAATTTCTTTCGTAGAAAGGTACATGCGCGTGTATGTCTATACGAAGAAGGTTTAACAATAATTAATCAATTCAACCTGAAACTATTTACAAGATCGATATAATTTAAATTTTAATATCAGACAATCAAGCGCAAAAATATTTAGAAAAAACAACAGTGGGAACACCTTTTACATTCCTTTCCTTTTCACCACTAAAATCTGTTTTTGTACATTTTCAACTTATTAAATATTTACAACAAAAAATAAGTTTTTTTTTCGGTACACAGTTCAACAAGTCAAAAGTATAGTTAAAAAAAAAACAAGAACGTTTTTAATATAATTATTTTTCTTCGACTACTCTTATCATCCGTGACTTGCTCAATTCGACATATTAAACAGTAATCTATAAAACTCTCGCAATACCGAGCCGATGTAAAATTACCTCAAAATCCATTTATATTGCGATAGAAAAATCCGTTTCAAACGAACAACACCTTGAGTGATTAAAAAATCATGTATTCTACTTATTTACATTAAAAAAATTTTCCATAGCAATCATAGACTAGAAAGAGGTAAAACACTAAGTACTAAAAAAACAAACGTACGTGTAAAAGGAGCATCGTAATAAAAAATTGAAATCGACCAAAACGCTGTTTTCACTCTTCGCACTTTCCGTCATTCGAAAAAATTTATTTTTCAGCATTCACCTCGATTCGAGTCTACAATAAATCTAACAAGTTATACAAACACTATGCCGCGGATGTCTTCTCATGAGCTAAATGATCTTACCATGTTGGTAGAAAAGAGAAAAAAAATTTCAAGATAGGATGATCAGTCTCAACACTACGTACGTACAGAATATGGAAATGTTTACCGTCTCTATAATCGCATCTTCAAAATTGGTGCGCTAAATTTTGTCTATCCTTTATTTTGATTAGTGTAAAATGTTAGAAAAATAAAAGTTGATTAGCAGTAAAAATTAATGCGGTCGGGTAAAAAATGGTGCAAAATACTTTTCGTGTCGCTTTTGTTATGTACACGTGTAAATATTTCCTTGTACGTAATGTTATATGTTTGAAATTTATCAGTGATACTCAGGTAATCGAGCCTTTTTTCGTATTAAATCGGATTCAATTCGGTCTTGACATAATGCTACCTCTCGTCGAATTTCAATGTCATCTATTACAAATGGTCAAAATGTGCGATGATGTAAGTAATGCTGTTACTGTTGAAATTGCATGAAAAAGAACTATTTTAAGTACTGATAAAGTAGGTAAAAAAAATTATGTAAAGACCAAATTCTTGTTACTACTGATATACACATATATGTATGACTATGTATGTATGTTTCCCAAAATTCTGTGTACGTATTTAAAATTATTCATTAACAAGGTATATACATAAAAGGTACATTATTTGTTGCACTAATCTAGTTATAGGAAGGTTATCTACTTTCAAAGTTTGTAATCCATTTTATAACAAGAAAAGCAGAAAAAAGTAAAGATAAAAATGTTTATCACTTATTATAGTTAAGTATTGAATGATAAAAATTTACTTAAACAATAAAAATTAAAAATTGTACTATAAATATTTCTAAATCTGTTTACATTCTACTGTTTTGAAAGTGAAAAGGTCTTTTACTGATTCCAATAATCAACAGTACAAATTTGTGTATGCAATGACATGCTAAATCACATGATTATATTCAAAAGGTAACTTACAATTTCGCAACTACTCTAAATTTTTATCAATATTTTTTTACCACTGATTGATCCCCTCTGCGCGACCACAACTACGAATACTCAAAAAATATTCATTTAATTGACCTCCTTTTAAAAGAAAAGTTTACTTTTTTGTTAAATTTTAATTCCACTGGAATATTACAATAGTTAAACGTTTTAAGTATCCATTAATTCAAACAAAAGTATTTTAAACTCTTAAAACAAGTTATATATCAAATAATTCTTTAAATCCACTTTAAACATTTTAATATTTACATAAACTTTTAAATCATATATTTGTAAAGCATATTTATTCAAAACTCAAGAAAAATTTGAAGTGTGCCTTATGCACAACGTAGAAAATAGTTAAGTCTATATATATGCATATAGAATCGAATTAAAACTACTAATTAATAATAAATGTGTTAAAGGTTCAATGAAAACAAGTGTCACACAAATATATAATAATAATAGAAAAAACAACTTTCAAATTAAAAGTAGAAAATTCAGTCTAGCTTAGTTCTATAACTGAACATTCCATAACTAATTTGAATTTAAGCTTGATTTAAAATTCATATCACACAAGGTAACCTGAGCATTAAAAATTTCACGTAAGTTTTAAAGTATAAGTATTAGCTCGAAGTCGTAAAAGTGTTTAAAGAAAATTTTTTCACCTAAATAAACTCCTCATATTTAAGTACAAATCCAATTAAAAATTGGTTGCAACCATTCTGTTACTTAACTATGTTGCTTAAATTGCTTAAAACTTGAAAAATGATTGACAAAGACTTGGAATAAACTGTTAGTAATAATTGTTATGTTTCACTGTTTTAAAGTTCTAGCGAAATGAGATCAAGTATCCCTATTTTCCTCTTTACCTGCTATCAATGAAATTGATGTCCATAGTTCAAAAATTCACAGAGTACTCTATTGCTGCGATCGCAATTTTAATTGACGATTTGCTACTTGATCTCACATTTTTTTACCTTAGTGCTGACAAACACAATACCAACTATTACTTATCCGAGTAAAACCTTTTTATAAAATTAAAAGCATTTTAGTGCAAATTTCGATTACTAAATCTTGAAACAGGTACTTCTTTTAAATATTGAATAGATGATAGGTCAAGATTCATATATAAGACGTTGATAGTGAGGAAAGATTTCCCAAGTCGGTAGATGCAAACCAAATTCAAGCGCCACAAGAACTGCGAATTCCGATGTCAAGAGATCTTTGCGATTCAAGCGCAATACACTTTCCGTTCTCTGAAATTTAATTTTTTTTATTAATAATATTGTTACAAATTTAACGAAAATTTATAAATTGTGAACTGCGTGCTTTTTTCCTACCTCTATTAGCGATTTTAAAACTTGGCCTTTAACGTCATTCAATTTGGCAGCGAGCAACAGACAAGCACCGGCGCACAATTTTCGCGTCTGTTTTGTCACCACGTTTCGCAAAATCAGCTTTTCGAAGTACACGTACGCCATGGCCACTGTCAGCAAATCTACGCCGCTCTCCATCTTAGCGATTTTCCTCATTTCCCGCTTCAAACTGAAATCGGAGACATCAGCGCGATTAATTAACGTCGACCTATTTATCCAGTTTTTAGAATTACTCCTTTCTCAACTTTACCTTCGCAGTTTACTGAGTGTAAGCTGTATGTGCGGAAACTTTTCATGAAATTTATCGTTCAGCTCTTTTTTCAGGTCGGATGGTCTTACATAATCGATGACCGACGCCTGTAAAACGAATACTTAATCACATCGAGGCTCCGTGATAAAGAAAAAGTTAAAAGTTTAGAGCGCCGATCGATTACCATGTACGATGTAAATGTAAGCAGTGTCCTGTGTTTCCCGGCGATCAACTCCGGATCGTCCAGTAAATTTGGATTGTACTGAATTTGCTCGTCCCAATCGTGAGCTGAAACATTCCACTCTCGCTTTCACTTTGCCTCGCACTCATTTCAATTAATGTGTAAATAAGCTTTTATTGCCTCACCTTTTGGATCGCCCGTCATATGAACCGGCGGTGAATCAGCAACGTGTTGAATTCGATTAGTCGCCATGTCATACGATAAGCACCTGAAATTACGATCAATCAAAATAAAATGTGCATATAATATAAAGTGAACGAAATAAACGAGCATGAAAAGGAGGCCGATTTGTCACTTTTCATCGCTCGTTTATGTACGTGTGCGTAACTGTACTTTATTTTTAATTAACGTGAAATTTGCTAATCTACTTATTAGTGCTACGAAATATATGCTATCGCGTTGGCATTCGCAAGTGTCTGAACTGAACTATTGAAATGTACGTAATGGTAAATGCACAAGAAGAATGTTGAATGTTTTTTTTTTTAGTACTAGTTTTTAATCATTCGATTCTTTTGTTATTGACAATAATTACACTGCTTTTACAAAATCTACGATTTTCTTGTAAATCAGCAAATAGTCTTGTTACTATTGACCCTTGTAGAAAGCTATTTGCACATTGCTATTAAAACCTTTGAATTTACAATTTTTAAATTGTTCCTTAAAGCGAAGGCGGAGGTTTGTATTTAAAAGATGTGCCATTAGTACAGTGACGTTCATTAAAGAGATAAAAATGCGATAAAAAATGAACGGAGTAAGCGAATTTTATATAGTTACAAACAGCTGAGGCGGTGTATTCTCAAATTTCTAGGCAAATGCCACAATAATAAACTACATACTCGTACAATTAAATAAAAAGTACAAAAAATTTACCTCCTCGTTCATACGTGTATATATAAAAAAAAAAAGATACAAATTTTAGACGAAGGAAAAATGAAGGAAAATTAATTTAAGTTAATGATTAATCTACTGATCTTGATCGATCCGATCGTCTAGTGACAATAGCAAATACCGTCATGCAGAGAATTCATTTGTTAAACAAAAATAAGTGCTTGCGGTATACATACAAGCTCGCTACCTTTCACCGTGTCATAACAAATCCAGCACCCTGAATTTTTTTTCCACACATACAGCACGCTCGACTACATGCTCGCCGCACTCACACCTTATGTATACACGCACACGCGGCAAGTTCGAATCAATTAAGAATATTGACGAGATTCGTTCAGCAAAGTTTCATGAAGTTAAAAAGTAAATCGAGCACATGAAAAACAAAGGTGAACAAAAAAAATATCAGGCGAACATTGAAATATTAAAATGTAACGGTCTATTAAGTCAAAGGCAGTTGGAGGTCAAACATCGATTTTCGCTCCTCCTTTAGTCGGCTTTGACAAGGTGAGTGAGTCGCTTAATATTTATCGTTTATCAATAACCAAAGGTACATAATTTAATTGAAAAATTCATTCTGAGCGTCAACTGCCGTTCCACTTGATAAACCACGCATTATCCAATACTGCGTTATTTATTCAAAATTGAACTTGATAAAATTTTCGAGCGACTTGTAGTTTCTGCTTCTTTTGGTCTACTTATTTGACTCAAGTTACCCAAATGAATGTATACATATATGCATTTTAAACATTTTTTGTATTGCTTTACCACTTAGTATGATCCATGTTCCACGTAATGGTTTTTGTCCTGTAATTATTAACAAAGGGACATAAGTTGATAATGTTTTTCATTTGCTGGCGACCGATTTGAAAGTTTCTTTTTTTCACAAGTCGATATTCATAATAAATCAGTTAAAACTTTATTTGCTTGTACTCATTTCGCGGTATATGCAGTTGTACTTGTTTTTTTACTACCGAGCAGTTTAAATTTAATTTTTATTTCGTTTCTTTCAATGAAAATGCAAAGAGAAATGATGATTGATGCGTGAAAGTATGACGACGGTAAGTAATCGAAATCATGAAATACGATGATGCGATCGTATAATAATATCGTATACCTACCTTGACACTACGTGATGCTTGTTATTGGCAGCAACGTGCAGGAGTTCGATGGTTTCGCTGTCACTGAAATGCATTTTGCGTTCCTTGTGGAATTGCCTGGAAGGCTCGAGAAGACGTCCGTAGGAAATTTGCTGTCCGTCCTGGGCCCGCTCGATCCCCAGTAATCCAAAGGGATCCAGATTATCGTTAATAGACGACAGGGGCCTCGAAGTTATCGTGTTTTTCCTTCGTCCTGCATCTTTGCGCAGTTCTGACCTAAATTTGCAAAAGGTTAAAGTCTATTTTTAAGCGTCTCGTGTCTGTGTAAAATTAGCTATTGCGGTATAAGCACACGCAATTTTTAATCGAATGTAACGAAAATAATTCGATTCCTGGTGTAGATCCAAAAATCGAACGCTTACTATATTTTTTAATTAAAATAAATAATAAGAAAAAAAATTTTTTTAAAAAAACACAAAAGTGATTTGATATAAGAGAACGCTAAGTCTAGTATATGCAGAATGGAAAAAAAGTCTATCTACAAAACTGTAACTTCTTACTCAAACCAAGAAGGTACCTTTTCAAAATCGGATTGGAGACGGAGAGATTTTTGAAGACGGGTGAATTACTCGTAGCATTTTGCAAGCTAACATAATAATAATACATTCAAATTGCTTTATTCATCGGGAAAGTTCGCATAAAAAGTTTTCTTATGTCACAAGAATAATTTTATAATCCCTAAGAACCATTACGTAAACCAGAGACGTCACTACGTACCAGCTGGTGCGTTGTCCCTTGGTGTAGGGAAGCGATGAGAACACCAAGAATGGCACTTTCTTGGAGGATACCAGAATTACTCGGTCGTCCGTGAATTTGTGGCCGCTGACCGGCTTTCTCATGTACCGCAGCTCCTTCGCAACTTCTGGTATGATCCCATTGTTCATGCATCCTGGCGGCGCGTTATTCAACGCCTTGCCTTTCGACTTGGACGACTGTATCGCGGATTTTGATCTCAGAGATCCGATGCTCTCGTTGCTGCTGTTGTACTGATTTTTAATGTCTTCCGATAAAGTTGACGTCTGGTGTGCGATTCTGCGCTTGTAGTGCAAGGATCCGACGCGACGTTCTACCAACGAATGTTCACTGCCAGCTGTTCCAGCACTGTAATGGAATAAGGCGGGATTGTGAGTGCACATAACAAAATCAAAAGTCAATATTTACGACTATTAATGAAATTGTGTAACATAGGTACATAACAGGTTTCTACAGAGACAAAATTCAATTTTCTCTAATTAAATAAGCAACACTGGAAATAGTAAATTGGAAATCAAAAAGAAAATAAATGTGTTTTTGTTAGAATTCATGATATTAAATAAAGAGTATGTAGATGCTTAAATTAGGTCAATTAAGATCAAACCTAACATAGAACAAGATATGTAATTCTTATCTCCTATCTTTGAAATGTTTTGTTTTGAAACTACTTGTTGCTATCGTGTGCAGACAGTAAAAAAATAATTTGGACAAATAAACTGTTTTGTACTTGAAAGAATCAACATTTTTCCATTTCACGTTCAATTATCATAAAGTAAATAAATTTAATTGACACATAAACTGATAACAGCATACCGTTCTCTGAAAGAACTGTGATGGGACGATAATAAATGTGGGCAGTTGTGTTCTTGTTCTGATAAAGTAGCAACTGCAGCTTTGGCTGGTGTTGCAGTAGTCTCTGAATCTGAACTAAATGACCGATCTGGTACTTGGTTTTGTGTTGCAGGCAGGGGTGAATCTCTCTGCTTTCCACAGCTATCATAATTTTCATCGCATGAGCCATCTAAGACATCGTTCCAAGAGCTGTCTACATTTGCTTGATTATTTTTAGATAGCGTTGTTTGAGTTTCACCAAGTTGATTATTTAATGCTCCATTGCGAGGTAGTAATACCAGTCGAGTATCTCTATGACTTCCATCTAACGAGATGTTAGAGAGAAATGTAAATGCAGCTAACCTTCTTCGGGAGTGATTTTTCTTTAGGGCTGCTGCCATTCCTTTATAACACTATTGGGATAACTAAATTTCTTGTACAAGTCTGAGAAAAAAAATGTCAAATTAGAGTTACATATTCGTGCATTTTAATTTTTTTCAAAATTACAAAAAATTATATATATATATATCTAACAAAAAAATTGTTTATTTAACTACAATAAAAAAGATATTAATCTACAAAAATCGCTTTAAAAAAAAAAAATAAATAAGAATTGTAAAAATTCATCTGCCATTTTGATCGATTCCCGAGTAAATATTGTGACATAATAGCCCTGACGTTTAGACTGCCTAGGGGCGCAAGTTTCGCCTTCTGTTTTCATAACTCCCACCGAGCGAAGTAAATAGCTATATAATGCGTGCATAATCACCTGGCTGTTGTGTTGCTCTTTCTGCTTGATGTAATCTTTTTGTTCAAAAGTTAAAACGATAAGAAGAAATAAAGACAGCTTCAGATCGGGTATTGGGCACCCGCTGAGGGAGGAAAACTAGGATCACGATTCATGTTCACTGTATCGCACGCACTTAGTTCTTGAATTTATCAACAAAGTAGCAGACCACGCACACAATCGCGAGCCCTTAAAACCTGCTGCCATTGTTGCCTTTTGTTTATCCACGATATCACGAGGTATACTCTTATCTCTCAGTTCTTGATCCTACCCGCAACACTGTACTACGCAAAACGTCGGGACATACTCCGACGGCCGAAACTGCTCGGATGATTTGCACCCGGAGTCCGCAGAATAGGCCGAGCGGGGAATGGTTGGGTCTACTGAGCCACGAATTGTGGAGAGTCCGAGATGTACGTCAGTATACAGTATATCAGTCGTCAGGTGCTCTGATAAGGAAGAAAATGTGAGTACCAACAATTATATATAGATTTGCAGTATACTAATTTCACAAATTTGTTTGCAAAAATAAATTAAAAATAATACCCCTTTACTTTAGGTGTAAAGAGAAAAGTTCTGATTCTAACTAGCATTAAGTTAATTTTTTATTTCTTTAATTATCTTTATTTAAACATATAGAAAGATATGTAGACAGATAATTATTCTAAAAGTTAGTACCTTGGGAATGTTGTAAAATTGATAACGGTAAATATAAAAATAGTTTAATATTTATTTTAAAGTTAGAATATGTGAAAAAATCTGAGAAACGTCTATACAGTTGCACTACTGTACCCAGTCGATTTTTTTAACATAGTCAGTTAAATTTGTAACAAACTTAAAAAGTAGTATTCTTGTCATTTATATACATTCATACCTAAAATATAATTATAGTATAAAATATTCTAGCTAGATTCCTAATCATCCGCTGGCTTTAAATACTTTGGTTTTTTTCTTGAAGGTTCTTTATCAGCATTCATGTCACTGTTTTCATGTTTTCTGCTGAAATTTTTTACATTAATTTTTGTCCTTGATTTCCATGCTTCTGCCATCTGAACATCCGAAATATCGGCTTCTTTATTTTCAACTTTAGCTGCTTTTTCCATCTGCTCCAATTCTATAAGCCTTTCTAATTCAGGATTTTCTCCTTGGAAGCTTAATCGTCCCTCAATCAAATCTTCACAGAATGCATAACTTGCTTCAGTGATATATCGTCCACTATAACAATATATGAAAAATAAAAATAAAAATTTTTTTTAATGTGTTTAACACTTAGTTATCAATTATACTTACGAAAATTTTGGTAAATTCTTCTTTCCAAAGTATTCTTCTCCTTCCTGTTGATATGCTTCTTTCTCAACTTTATCTTTTGTTCTTTTCATAAACTGTAAATAATTTACAATTAACAAAAATCAAATTCATCAAATTTCGAATATTTTAATAGTTTCTCAACTTACTTTCATTTCCAAAATAGATTTGGATAATGATACTGAATTTTGATGTTTCCAAGCCATGTTGAACAAATATATATTGATTTAAATTTAAATTAATGTAAATTTTAACCAAAAAATAATCTTTCTTTAGGAAATCACTGTTCTTCTGCTTTGAATTGAGGTTAAACCTCTGGTACTGGACTGCTGGCAATAGGCAGTACTGGCACTGTCCCACCGTCTCGGGACTCTCGGTCTGCTCTCGGATCACGCATGCTGCCGATTTGTAGGGTTCTCCACTCCACGAAACCAAATATATATATAGCCTATATCTATGAGCACTGCACATGCACTATATAATGGCGTTTTTTGTCCATCACATCACGTCTATATAGAATTAGCCTCCATGCAAAGCAGCCCTAAAACCACTAAGTTCGGGTATGTACATATATTGTACATATGTACGTTATCAACAAAGCGACTATACTTGTTATGATAATCTTCGGTTTAAAAAGTTTCTGAAATTCCGAAAATAAAATAAAAAAGAGAAAGAGGAAAGTGATCGGTTTCTGTGTATCGTTGCGATGCAAAAGCTATGACACATTCCTGCACGTTTGGATTTTGGAAAAGAGTTTCGGACATTCAACGCCTCACGCGCGCGCTCCTTGCAGTGATGACCCAATATAGTTTGACAATTGGTCAAACATGACGACACACTGGCTATGAGCGCAACAATTTTTTTATAAAAAGGTATGATAAACGTTTGTTTTTGATGGGCAGCTGATCGACGTCGAAGATGGAAGCTGGTGCGAGCGCAGGAGCTCGGACGACGCGGTTCATGATGGAAGGTGTGGGTGCCAGGGTGATACGCGGACCCGAGTGGAAATGGGGAAAGCAGGTTAGTTGCTTATCAGGGTTACAATCTCCTCGATTTTTTCCATTACTTTTTTAGTATTTCGAGTTTATTTATCGCAGAAAAGTTTTCCTTTAATCTTTTCTGTCTGAAATTCTGAGAATATTGAGATGACTGCAGTGCTCATGAAGTATATTATGTCAAAGAAGTTAGAGCAATCTTTTTTATTTTTTTAGGACGGTGGAGAAGGGCACGTAGGTACAGTCAGAAACTTTGAATCACCCGAAGAAGTTGTGGTTGTGTGGGACAATGGCACAGCAGCTAATTATAGATGCTCGGGAGCATTTGATTTGCGTATTTTGGATTCTGCTCCAACAGGTGTGAAGCATGATGGTACTATGTGTGACACTTGCCGACAGCAGCCAATTTTTGGTATTCGATGGAAATGTGCAGAGTGCAATAATTACGATCTATGTTCAATTTGTTATCATGGAGATAAGCATCATCTGCGCCATAGATTTTACAGAATTGCTACACCTGGCAGCGAAAGATTTCTCTTAGAACCAAGGAGAAAAAGTAAAAAGGTAATAACAAAATAAATTTTTTGATCAATAATTTGATTTCTCTTATGAAAATCATTTTTAATAAGTTATACGCATAATTTTCAGATTGCCATTCGTGGAATATTTCCTGGAGCTAGAGTTGTTAGAGGAGTAGATTGGCAATGGGAAGACCAAGATGGTGGTAATGGACGAAGAGGAAAAGTTAATGAAATTCAAGATTGGTCTGCTGCTAGTCCTCGTTCAGCTGCCTACGTCATTTGGGATAACAGTGCCAAAAATTTATATCGTGTTGGTTTTCAAGGAATGGTGTGTACACTAGAAATAAATTTAACATTGCTGTATTTACTTCTCACTTTGCAAATTAAAATTTTATTAAAATTTATTTTATCAGGCCGACTTAAAAGTAGTGAATGATGCTAAAGGACAAACAGTGTATAGAGACCATTTACCTCTTCTTGGAGAACAAGGTTCAGGAAGAGCTGGACCTCATGGTCTACAAATAGGAGATCAAGTGAGTAAAAAACAAATGGATTCAAATGGTTCTTTTAATTAGGCACTTTCTATATTCACTGCCTATTTTAGGTTAATGTTGACTTAGAGTATGAAATTGTTGACTCGCTCCAACAAGGTCATGGAGGGTGGACAGATGGAATGTTTGAATGCCTTAGTACCACTGGTACAGTAGTTGGAATAGATGAAGATCATGATATTGTAGTTTCTTACCCAAGTGGAAATCGTTGGACCTTTAATCCTGCCGTGTTGACCAAAGTTCAAAGATCAATGCCTGTAAAAAATTCTATTTCTGATAATCAATCGTTTGCGGTTGGTGATTTGGTACAAATTTGTAAGGATTTGGATCAAATTAAATTGCTGCAAAGAGGACATGGAGAATGGGCTGAAGCAATGGCACCGGTATATTTTCTAAATTTTTTTATCACCGTCAGAAAAATTTGTCATGTATTTTCATAGGGAAATAATTTTACAAATATTTAATTAATTGTTTTGAAATATACTTTAATATTTTAGACATTGGGTAAAATTGGAAGAGTGCAACAGATATATCACGATGGTGATTTAAAAGTGGAAGTTTGCAGTACATCTTGGACTTACAACCCACAGGCTGTGACAAAAGTGGCTAGTAGTGATGGAAGTGTACCAGGAAACAGCAGTGGTGGTATGCATTTTTATTCTATTTCTTATTTTACATTTAATTAATATAATGATATTTAATAATATTAGAGTATATACACATTCATATAATATATAAATTATTTAACCATTGTAGAACGACTGTCAGCTCTTTTGAAAAAATTATTTGAAACACATGTATCTGGAGATGTGACCGAGGAACTCGTCAAAACTGCTGCAAACGGCGATGCTGCAAAATGTGAAGAATGCTTAAAGCGTCCAGACGCTGAGGTCAACGGATTTTTCGCGGGCAATACTGCATTGCAGGCAGCCAGTCAAAATGGTCATTTGGATGTTATCAAAATCTTACTACACTACAAAGCTGATGTAGAGATTGAGGTACTGTAATTATAATAATTATGTTTTAATTACAAATTAGCAACAAATTAGATATTTCTGTATTCAATTACTATAAAACATAGATTAATAGAAGTATTACTTTTTAACATAAAGGATAAAGATGGTGACAGAGCAGTTCATCATGCTGCATTTGGTGATGAACCTTCAGTAATAGCGTTATTGGCTGGAGCTGGTGCAGATCTAAATGCCCGAAATAAAAGACGGCAAACTGCTTTGCACATTGCTGTAAACAAGGGTCACGCTGGAGTCGTTCGAACTCTTCTGGAACTTGGTTGTCATCCTAGCCTCCAGGTAATTGTAATTTATTTTCTGAAAAATAATCGTAAATTTTAAAACTTTAGGTAAATGCCATGTAGAGCAACAATTTATTATGCTTAAACAATATGCACTTTCCACTGAAAGTTGCGTTTAACAACGTCAGGCATAAGACGGAGTGCTTTCAGTTATCTTTTAAAGCGTATGCCGTAGATAAACTTAAAACAGTATTCTCATTTAACTACTTAAAACGCTTTAAGTATAAAAAAATCATTTATTTCAGAATTAAGAAAATCCAAAGAAGAAGAATAATATCAAAATATTCAAAAAATGGTATTATTAGTAATTTAGTCACTATCATTGTAAACTTTCATACTACTTATCAACGCACGGTCAATTCATTTCCTCGCGTCGTAGTCTGAATAAAAACATTTTTTTTTTCTACGCAACTTGCAAGCGTAAGAAATCATCTCCGGTGGCTGCTGTAAAAAATAATTCCTCGTCCCGCGAATTCTTCCGATAAGCATTTCGCAGCCGGCTTATATTTACGCGGATTAACATTGAAGCGGTTAAGGCCGTGAGAAACTGCGTCGGATTTTCCAGCCGAGAAATATTATAAAGATATGAAAATTTCGCTCTCTCTTTCCGCGGTTCTCCTTATTCTTCGCCGGGCTCCTTTTTCTCCGGGGCGCACACCTCCCCGAGGCCGTCACGCTCAGCCATCCATTCCGCTTCCACTTTTCCCAAGCGACGAGCATTTCGCCTGATAACGGCCCCGCCAAATCCTCTTAATCCAAAGCAGCCATTTTTTACGGCATTCTAAGCTTAAGCGCGGTTTTATTCCCTCTTCGGATTTCCCTGCGCTGAGCCACGTCGTTAAATCACATTGCAAGACGGTCATGCGAGCCGCATTATCGCCGGCAGTCATTCCGTGTATAGCTATTTTACCAAACAGCGCTCCTTCTGATTTTCAATCGTTAAGCAGTGGCTCATGAATTTTATTCATCTGCACTTTTTGTTTATTATTTTATTAGGGTATTTTTTTTTCTATTCTTATTCCCTAATCCGTTATTTCTATTTCGCTCTCTTCTTTTTCTTTTTTTTCCAAGGGAAATGAAAGTTAATGCCTTTAAAGAATTTTTAGAGCAGCTCGTAGCGCGGAAGTACAATAAATACTACTTTTACGAGTGAGCAGTAATTCACAGTTTTGTTCCCGCGAAACTTGGTAAAATGTTCTACGAGCATAACTACCTTAACAAAATAATTTATCTCTCTGCTCATTAAACTGAAAATGTTTAATTTAGAACCTTGAATTGCTCATTATGCAATTGAGAATTTATCACACACGGACGTTTAAATTATTGTTGAAATTATTAAATTTTTTTCCACCGAGACAATAAACATCTCGCGGCACTATGTTATACAAAGCTCACATATTTTTATATGCGGCACTTTCGAATTTAACAGCGTGCAAAAACTTTTTCCGCCGCGACATTTTAATCGTTAATTTTTCGCTTCATTTCGCAAAATGTCATTTACATAATTATCCGTGCGCTTATTAACATTTGAACAAAAAGTCATTTCACCCACCGAAACAAGTCATTATCATTATTCAAAAAAATGTAAAACGGATGCGCCATATTAATATATCGATGCTAGCGAATAGAAAAGAAATAAGAACAAATAAATAAAAAAAAAAAAGAAGCGCGCCACCCGTTCGCATTCAATTTTCGCGCGAGCGAAAAATGCAAGCAACCTTCGCAATCTAATCCCACATCGCATCGCGCAAGCATTTCACGAATCGCGAAAAGTGCCTCACGTCCCCGCGCGAGTGCGCAAAGGCAAGGCCTTGCCTCACGGCAGAAAAGAAGCAAAAACAAAAAAAAAAAAAAAAAAAAAAAAAAAAGTGCACGCGAAACCCTGCGAAAAAAGAAGCAAGAAAAAAAGTTAAAAATCCACCGACGGCGGGGCA
>JAWWEN010000009.1:10731485-10779501 GCA_035582955.1 Sycophila texana
AGTTAAATTTACTTCCAATTTTACAGTTAAATCTACTGTGCAAACAGTAAGAACTACTTTTTATTTTTTTTTCGGTGAATGAATGATTATTAATTAATCGTTCGAATGCAGGTACTGGATATCGGATTCAACTTGATGACGGAGCTACCAGTGAACGCCTTCTCGGGTAATCCGTACATCACCCTCTTGGCGATAGACGGCAACCCCCTGTCGACGGTGCCGGAGGAGGCGTTCGCCGGTCTGAACAGCACGCTGCGCGGCTTGAGCCTCGGCGGACGCTTCCTCGTTTGCGATTGCAGACTCCGCTGGATCGTCGAGTGGATCCGCACTCGCGACTTGCAGGTGACCAGCCGCGAGAGCAAGCCCCAATTCTGCGGCAGCCCCCAGAGGCTCCAGGACCGCAATTTCTACACCATCAAGCCCGAGGGTGAGTCGCACAAGTCACTCCTTAATTTCGAGAGCCTTTAAAAGTCTCCCTTGCGCAAGGCGCGAGCGTCGCGCGTGTTTCCCTTATAAATTTTACAATTTTATGCTAAGCGCTTTACGAAAGATATAAAGGCGCGCGATCCGCGCGGCAGGCAAAAATCTGAGTCACCGCTGATCGTGCGTGTACACACGCTATTTACCAATATATAGCCGTATCGAGTCCGCCGGAATATTTGCATGTCATTTGTAACGCATTGTCCCGAGAGTCACGGGAGTATATCGCCGCGAGAAATCTTTTATATTCCGCGCGCGTCTGTTACAAAATGCGAACGCTCTCTGTTTCAAGGCGCGCTCTCGCGCTAATTGAATATTATAGTTTTATAACGTCGCTTTTTTTTTCGCAACGCACCTTTTTCTTTCTTTCGCATTGTCTCGCAGAAGCGCCGCGTCATGCGCGACCATATATTTTAGTTTAGGACGAAAATAAAATCTCTCGTTTAGATTCACCGAGATCGAAAGTGACGCGCCACGTATCCGTTATGTATATAAGTATATTATACGTTATACATTATACAATTCGTGGCACTCGTGAATATAACTGTCGCTTTATTTTCGTCTCTGCATCTACCTATCCGTGCTACATAAAGGTGTATACAATAGTGAAAAAAATTTATTCCGAGAGGTATATGCATATAACCGAGAGTGAATTCCTCCGCAGACATGACGTGCGAGCGCCAGACGGAGATAGTGGGCGTGGGCACGGTGGAGACGGTGGAGCCGACGGACGCTATGCTGGGCATTTTGGAGAGCCAGCAGCAGCCTACGGCGAGCTCGCCGAGCGTCGTCCTCGGCCCGAGTACGAGCCCCCCGCGGATCAGCATCAGCAGCACCGCCTCGTCGACCGTCTTCGAGACCAGCACCAGCCCCACTCCGAGCACAGTGGCGACCCACACGCCCACGACCCTCGGCCATCCGGTCGGCGGTGGCGGAGGCGGCAGTGGCACTCGGCGCAACGTTTACGTTACCCGCACCAGCCTGACACCCCGGCCGCCCCTCGTTCACGGCTCGCCACTTTACAAGAAGTCCCACGACAGAGATTCGATCGTCGTGAAGGACGTGCTCCGGCAGGACAACAGCGTCATCATCAAGTGGGACAGCGACTCGACGGCTCTGGGATTCCGCGTGATCTACCGACTCTTCGGCGACTCCAGCTTCAAGTCTGGACCGCCGCTGGAGAACAGCGAGAAGGAGTTCAAGATCAAGAATGTGCCTACGCAGGTGCGTACATATATATTTTTCTTTTTACAATTGTAATTTCGTGAGAATGAAAGAGTGAGCTGGCTTTTTTTTTTGTTCAGTCCTCTTTGATTTCAGTCGAGTTACAAAAATGTTTGATTGCATCGAATTTATTATCATTGTGCAACGTCATAATCGAGCAGTCAGAATGACAGTTGCGTGAATAGCGTGGCAATAATGAAGACGTTTAAAGAAACTTTAATCTGAAATAAATGAAAGGTTCCATAAAAAAAAAAAAATAAATAATTTGCACAATCAAACGGAATTTCTTCATTTATACCAGTCAATTTCCAAGTAACGAGGCATCGAGATAGCGAGCAGCCGTCCAAATGCCATAGTTACTTAACTCGTCGCTTTGCGGCATCAGTCAACGTCTCATTAAGAAATCCGAGTGGCCGGCTCCGCTGTCGAACCGTTCCTGAAAAACACAGTCCGCGAACTATTTCTTTATTACATGCAATTGAACGCCTCGCGCACGGTAAACGAGCGAATAAAAAAAAAAAGAAAGAGAGGAACGACCGCCGAAGCCGTCGTAAACATACGCATCGCCGAACGAAAGCGTTGCAAGTAGTCCCCTCCCGCGCGGTTGCAGTATACAATCACGTCGAATGCCGAGCGTTCCCGGCGCTTTACGCGCGCTCAGCCCGCCCCTGCGCACCGCCTAACTAATGATATACACGCGCGAGCGAGACAGACGGCGGGCAACGGTATCGCTTATTATCCAGCGACAGCTCACGCAAGGCGTCCTTCTCCACGTTTTCGCAGGAGTGCATAATCGTCTGCGTGGTCGGGGCGGAGGAGGCGCCGAACCCGAGCCCGGCCAGCGTGCCGTACGGCCAGTGCCGCGAGGTGCGCACCGAGGGCTCGCCCACCTCCAACATGGACAGGATCACGATAGCGGCGAGCGCGGCCATCTGCGCGACCATCGTCGTCGCCGTCCTGGTCTTCCTGCTGGCGAACAGGCGCCGTCGGAGGCAGAGCTCCCGGAAATTGCACACGCTTCAGGAGCCCGGGAAGCTGCCCATCGCCGGTTTGCCGGTGAACTGCTGCTCGAGTTTGGTGGGCCCGACCCCGAGTCCCGGGGCGATGGGCGCACCTCTGCCCGGGACGCAGGCCTCGCTCAGCGCGTACAGTATGCAGAAGGAGTGGGACCAGATGTCGGCTTACAGTACCAGGAGCATACCGCGCCCGAGGATCTTTCCGGTCGAGCGGCAGGGCTCGGTGACCAGGGCCTCGTGCCTTGAGGAGGCGGGACCACAGGGGCCCAGCTCCATGAACGGACCCAATCATTCCAGGGGACACTATTTCGCTGGGGCGTCCCTTGGCTCTAGCCTCGTTGGTCTTGGAGCTCGCCCAGGTGAGATGATTTTTTTTTTTCTTTTACTTTCTGTTTCTCTTACAAAATCATACGCTTTCTTTAATCGCTTGAGTATGAAAGATGTTCTTTTCTTTTTCTTACATTGCTGTTTGTGGGCGGACATTGATGCATTTCACAGATTTTTTCGAGTGAAGCGATAAAATTCTTAAATATGCTTTATGAAGCTTTCGCCTGGTGGATTTTAATTAAGCCAATTTTCTTTGAAAGAAAAAAAAAAACTAATTGTACCTTGTAAAAATAAATAAGAAAAATTTTACTAAAATAAGTGAATGCATTCCACGTGAAAACTCCACTCGCTGCAATAAGTGGAAGATTTTTAACGTAAAATAACTGACTATTCACTTATTCCAGTGAAATTTCACTTATTCACTTTTAGAGAGTATAGTTTCCTATCTTCATTATAAAAAGACAAGAAACGAGATCTGCTTTTTCTTGATAGCGAGAGGTTTTTGTTCCATAAAATTTTTGTAAACAAAATCGATTCATCAATCAATCCCGCATGCTCAAACGATTATAGCCACACCAACCGCATGAATACTCTGCAAAGCACTACTAAAAAATTCTCTTTTTTTTCCCTCCGAAAGTTCGCTCGCGCTCACCAATGATTTAAAATTCGAATAGATCTGCGGCACTCGCGGCAATCGCTGGCCGCGACGTCGGAGCGGATGGCCCGCGGCGGCTTCCCGTCGGGCGTGCAGCTGGCGCCGCAGGCGCAGAGCAGCGCGCGCCGTCAGCGACCGCGATCCCGCAACCGCGGCATGGAGCCGAGCCTGCCGCGACCAGGCAGCCGCTACAGCCTCGCCGAATCCACCCACACGCTCAACTACGAGGAGGGCAACTGGACCGACCACGACATGGACATCTACATGGCGCGCAACCCCACGACCCGAGGCGGCCTCGTGCCCCTCTGAGGGCCGCTTCAACTCTTCGAATCTCGAGTGCGACACCTCGGCATCCCGAGTTCTGCAAACACTCCGATAATGTGAAATATTGAAAAGTCCAAAAAACAAAAAAAAAAAGAATCGCTCCGTTCGAGCGAAAACAAAAGTCGATCCGTAAACTCGAGTGGCTCGAGGTGTATCTACTCCGATCGAGAGATTTTTCAGTCTTCCACATTGTAAAAAGGAGCGGAGCGAGTTTAATCTATTTTTTTTTTTTTTTTTTTTTTTTTTTTTTTTTTGTCACGAGAAGGGCGCAAAGTCCCATTAGCGAGCCGACCGGATAAAGCAAGTGCAATAAGAATAGCTCATGATAAGTCAACAGGATTTATACGGTTGTATTGATTTACACGATTCACACGCATTCGCGAACGCTCGAGACAGCGACTGTAATTAATAGCGCCGTAAGGCCAATCAAGGAAGCAACGACTGAACGACGAGCGGGATTGTCCGCCAGCTCGCTCGTCTAATTATTGCACTCGTTCAAAGCGTACGGACACCTCGGATTATCGACATTACACGTAGAATGCAATTTATACCTGAATCTCCATTATTTCGCAGTATACCCTCGTCTATATTCGTGTTTTATTTCCTTCATCCGTTATCTATACTTACTCGATGTAATAGTGCATTAAGCCCCGCGCACAAGTGGATCTCCAGTAGGATCGCAATAGTATTTCGGTGCAAAAAAGGACGCGCGAAACGCGTGGAAACCGCCCAAAGACTGCAGCGCGAGAGGATGCGCCGGCATTGCTTCGCCTGGGGTTTGCGATGACGTTTAACGCGCATTTTGCGTGTACGCCGCGTACGATGCAGCCTCCGTGTCGTCGACGAGACTTACTACGATTAATCGTTAATTTGATAAGTGACTAACGCGGTGTTGCTCGAGCAAAGCTCTGTACATAAGCGAGGAACGAATGCGAGTCGATGCAATCGATCGCACGCCTGTCGCGACGAAAGGACGTTTTGTGCACCGCAAAAAATTAACTTCTTTCTTATTATTCACCCCTTTTCGTCGCCTGAGTATGCCTACGAATTGTTCAACAAATTGCTGCTCTTGATCAAGCCCCTAGAATTTCAATTTACAATCAATTTGCATAAGTATCTTTGTGAAAAGTCATTGGAGATAGTGTACCTAAGGACGTAAACTAGTTTTCAAATACCAACGTGCGATATCGCGATTTTTTTTTTCGACAATCGCCTCTGGATAAATGGAAAAGTAAAAAAAAAAAATAAAAAAAGTGTATACGCGCGCAAATCGAGTGACTCACCCGGGCAGCGGTATGCCTTTCTCCCAGCGGAACCTGACCTCCTGCACGAACTCGTGCCAGAGCTGGGCGAGGGCCGTGTGACCGCCGAGGTTGTAGACGGAGTGCGCGGCGACGATCGCCAGTCGCCACACCAGGCCGTCGATGCCGCAGGTCTTGATGCCTCGCCACTGGTCCTCGTCCACGCTGTAGTTACTGTCCGAGTACGGTGCTCGCTGCATTTGAAATTTTTATTGAATTATAGTTTTTGTTAGCGTGCTGGTTTTGCGTAAAGTTTGATGAAATACTTTTTTTTTTTTTACTCGGCGACACTCGAAATCGTTTGCAATAAATGCACTTGACCGACTTTTCGTTAATCGATTGATGAAAATTTATAAGAAAGTATTTTTTAACACTTTGTTTATATGACTAGGTTTTTTTTTTATAATCTGCCGGGACTTTCGGCAATTATTTTGTAAGATTAATTGTATGAAATTAATAGATATAAAGTACTTTAAGATAAATAAGAAAAAATAAAAATATGCAGTATCAACCCTTTTTTTTATACGATAATGACAAGAGTGCGTGAAATGATGTTTCTTATTTTTGTGTTAAAAGAAATGACATTTAAATGTAATGAAATTTATATTAACACTATATTTTCATTTTGATCAATTGTTTTCCTTGAAATATACTTGTTTGATAGACTGCAGAAATTTAAATACTACTATCAATGTAAAATTTTCTCAATTTTCTTCAATTTTTAACAATTTTTAAATTTTAATTATATTGTTTGCTATTCTCATTCTTACCGAAATTTCTTCAGCATCAGGAAATAAAAAGTAAAGAATTGGTAATAAAACATCTTCAGTGATAGGGCCTTCAACATCTTTACGTGATCTAGATGAAGATCTAGAAGTTCTACTAACTACCGATGAAATTGAAGGAATTCTAGATTCAGTGAGTATATTAAATGCAGAACTCAGTCCTTGATTTTCATTGTCAATGTAAGCAGCTCCTTCACCCAATAATTCAACAAGGCTTTTGGGATTATTACACAGTTGTAAAAAGTTTGATAGATATTCTCCCAGTAGACAAGCTGGTGCAGGAACCATCTCAACTTGCAATGACCATTCTGGAGCTGACAGAGGTTCTAAATCACTAAAGCCTTCGCTATCAACCACAACATTCTCATATATTTCTGGCCAACTTACAAACAAATGAAATTCTCTGTAAAAAATATACAATTAAATTACATCGCATCTTTAAACTAGAAATATATTTAAAAAAATAAATATCTAATACTTTATTGGATCATATGTTGCTCCAAAAGGTAATTTTCCAAGTTCATCTACTCCCAGTGTTTCTCCCTGCATAAAATCGAAATCGGGTGGTTCTTGAGTCCAGGTACTATTAGTCCAATCTTTCAAAGTGTAGGATAATCTCACTGACACTAGTACTGGATCTAATCTTACACCACAACCTTCACCAATTTTTTGCTTGAATAAAGTTAGTAAGCCAGTGAGATGCCTGCAGTGTGGTGGTATCTTTTTTAAATGCACCATGTTTAAATGTGTTCTGGAACCTTTCCCAATATTGATACCCAAATAGAATTTCTGCCATTGTTCCATTACCTGAACAAATGCTGCTACTTCACTGATAACAGAAATATTGTATTGTTTAATACAAATAAAAATATAGTTAATATTCAATTTCAATAAACAAAATAGATATTGATAATATTCTTACCAATGTGCATTGCTTACAGCTATAGTCAAAGAACTCAATAAGATCTTTATTCTAGTCTCATCTGTTATCAAACTTCGTTTAGCAGGCACTAATATTAAAAATTCCCTTAATCCATAATATCTAGCAATTTCTAAATGATTTTGATCTAATTGTGCAAAATCATTCGTCGAATTCAGAATGTCCTTTTGACACTGAGTCCAGGTTTCTTCCTGGTCCTCCAGTGTCAAACTACCACTGGATTCAGATTTATCCTCTTCTACCTTCAACTTGTAGTGCTTCAACAAAAACTCAACGTCTGAAAAGAAAAGTAAAGTTATTGATTATCCAAACACAACAAAGAAAACAATGGAGCAAACAATAGCACCTTCTTGGTTAAAGGCTCACCTGCAAAATTCAACTTTTCTGTGTTTTCTTCCCATGTCAAATTGACAAAGTCTCCTTCCTTCAACGGGGGACCAAATTTCTTATGAGAAAGCTTCCACTCGTGAATTATCTCCTCCAATCTTGCAATAAAAATTTCCCATTCCGAAGCTGTCGTGAAGTCGTGATGATAAACGTCCTCGATCTCAACGTTATTCATTGTGCCTACTCGAAAGGGATAAAGTAGTGCATGTAAATTCGATGTCTCTTTTTTATGTATTCAGTGGAAAACTACAAATACGTTTGTGCAAGTACTTTTTATCACATTTTTCGAGTAGCGCGTCGCTGTTGACATTTCGACAGCACACGACAAAATCCACTAACCAGCTGGGACTGGAATAAACAGTAAACACAAAGACGACATCTGGAGAGCGGTGATCAGTTTTGCTCCTATGCAAAATCGGAGCAGCAGCAGCGCCACGCCGCCACTGCTCTGGCACTGCTGCCGAGTGCTGCACTGCAGCTTGCGGAATTCAAAATAAATCAATGATGAGAAATGTTATTGTTATTCATCAGTCCGGTCACTCCGGTCGGATTTTAAACTTTTATTACCTACTTTTTTCATTTCCTTACTTAGAAAGAATTTCTTCTTTGTCTTCTTTGTTACTTATTAATTTATTTCTTCGATTACTGCTGCTAAAAGACTGAATAATGAAGTTTTTGCTTGCTGTAGGCTATATCCACATTTGTGATTTGAATTATTAATCAATATTGAAGATTCAACCTTTATGGTAATTTTTTCTTTCTTTATAAGAATGGAAATTCTTTTTTATATAAATCGTCTGGAAAGGTTATATCTGATTTTTAATTTTAAGACAGAGACTGAACAAAGATACTTGGAGTGAAGACACTGTGATGGTCGGTATCATGAACGATTCTGACAGCGAGGATGAATTACCACCTGGATGGGAGGAAAGGGCTAGTCAGGATGGAAATGTTTACTATGTGAAGTAAGTTTAATTTAAGAAACAGTACAGTTTGTGATATCATATTATAATTCTTGCATTTTCTTGAAAAATAGTCATGTGACGAAAGGCACACAGTGGACACACCCTAGAACTGGACGTAAAAAAATGGTTTCTGGAGAGTTGCCGGATGGGTGGGAAAGATGTGTTTCAAATGATGGACAAGTCTTATTTATTGACCATACGAATCGCATTACAACTTATACAGATCCACGATTGGCTTTTGCAACTGAATTCAGGGAATCTTCACAGCCTGTAAGGCAACGTTTTGATGCAAACAGTACTGCTCTTTCTGTTCTTTATGGAAGAGATTTGAGAAATAAAGTTGCTCTAGTCACTGGAGCTAATACTGGAATTGGTAGGTTTAAAGAAAAATTGTTTGAAACAAAAATGTTCATATCTAAAATGTTTGTTTCTGTTTAGGATTTGAAACGGCAAGATCATTGGCTTTACATGGATGTACTGTTATATTTGCTTGTCGAAGTGAGGAAAAAGCACAAGCAGCTGTTAATAAAATTCAAGGAGAAAGAGAAAATCTATCTTGCGATACTCTACAACTGGATTTGTGTTCCCTGCATAGTGTTCGAACTGCTGCTGTTAATTTTAAACAAAAATACAGGTAATAATAATGCTTTGACTCTTTAATAAACTGTGAATTCTGTTAATTAATTTTAATTTTGTTGCTTTCTTAAAAGAACTCTTGATATTCTAATATTAAATGCTGGAGTATTTGCACCGCCTTATAAATTAACAGAGGATGGATATGAAACTACTTTTCAAGTAAATCATTTAGCTCAGTTTTATTTTACATTACTTTTGGAGCACCCATTGAGAAGTTGCAAAGGTTCAAGAGTTGTTATAGTATCAAGCGAATCACATAGGTAACATATTTTATTGATTTTATCAGAAACTAGATTTTAATACAAGTTAATGTACCTAAAAAATTATTTTAGATTTTCATTAATTTCATCACCAGAAGATATTCATCCTATGAACTTATCTCCTCCAAAATACAAATACTGGGCAATAGGAGCTTATAACGATTCAAAATTATTAAATATTTTATTTGCTCAAGAATTAGCAAAACAATGGCCTTCAGTAAATGTATTTAGCTGTCACCCTGGTAATATGGTATCTAGTGATGTAACTAGATATTCTTGGTTTTTCAAAATAATTTTTACATTTGTGAGACCTTTTACAAAGTCATTGGTAAGTCACGACTCCAAAATGAATCTCAAAAAAATGTAATACTGTATTACATAATTTAAAATATTTCTTTTTTAGCAACAAGCTGCAAGTACTTCAGTTTTTTGTGCAACTGCTATAGAGTTGGAGGGTGCTACTGGTCTTTATTTTAATAATTGCTTTAGATGTGATGCATCAAGTACTTCCTCAAAACCACAGTTATCATCCAGATTGTGGGAAATCAGCCAAGAAATGATTATCAACGTAATTAAAAGAGAAAAGCAATGGAATGATTTAGCTCTAACATGATTTTATACAAAATTTTATACTAAACTGTCAATTGTAAACATTTAAGTAATTGAGAGTTTTATGAAACTCAATTTGGGGATGATTACATATTTAAAAAATATGTATGTTTTTTTGTAATTTTTTAAAGTAAGTTATTGTATGTTATTATGTGACTCTTCATATAAGTAAGTTTAATAATAAAAGATTTACCTTGCACATTGATTCTATTTTTCTACTTTATACCAACATTGTTCTATGGACGTGGTATTCTTTACATTGGTGGTAGATTAATTGTTTATCTAATTTTTAATAGATATGCTTTAAAACATTTTATTAATAATGTAACTAGAATAAAAACTTATTTGAAACACATAATTTCAATAATTATTTACAATAGACTTTATCGTCTTTTTTTTATTTTCATTTAATTAAACAATATTTAAATTTAATTCGAATAAAATTCTTTAAGATATTCTGCTTTTGGTTTTAAAATTGCTTTGTCCTTAAGACTGATTACCCATCCTGGTTCAAGTCCATAAAATATTTGTCTTGGATCTTTGCGTTTTATTAACATTTCGTAGTCTGGATCATCTTCTATTCTTGGTAATTCATAACCATATTTCTGTGCCAATGCAAGTCTTTCTTTTGATATTTCTTCTGGATCTGCTAAGTAGCCCCTAGTCGCTGCACTAGAATAATATTCTAAACAGTCTGCTGGTGGCAACATGCGCCTTGGTATTGGCTCACCTGACACACAAGACAAATTAAATATTAAAAAAATAAATATTTATGTTTTTTAAAATCAACATACCTCTTTTGAAAAATCTTACTGGATCAATTGCAGCATTTACACTAATTAAATCGTAAAATGTTGTTCTTATTACTCCTCCGTTTCTTTCAATAGCTGCTATTACTGGTTCCGTAGCCCATTGAACTTCTATATTTATTTTTGCTTGAAAGGAATCAGCTCCCTGCAATTCCAATCAATTATACATTTCAAATAAATTTCAGTTATGATTTAATAAAAAATTAATCTTACTTCATCTGTTAGGTGTACACCGTAATGTTTCCATTCAGGTTTAACACTGACTAATCCTGTATTCACAAGAGATGTTAAATCTATGGGTTTACTAGTATCTATCCTATTTGTATCAATAAACATTTGTAGCTGGTTCAGTGACATTGGTGGATATTGTCTTCTTAAACTGCAAATTAAAAAGAAAACTTAAATATTGAGAAAAATGGGGATAAAAATGATTTTATGAATATAACATTTAAATTGTGAAACTTACTGATGCCCCTTGTAATATGGTTCATATCCAAATCTCAAGTAAAATGGTATATTTCCAGTTTCATAACCAGTTCTCATAAAGTTTTGTCGTTGGCCTGAACCTTTATTACCACAACCGTGCTTGTCACCACCGTGTTGACCTCTACCTCTCTTAGGCTAGTCCAAATAAGTATATTTTTCAGTAATTTCGAATTATATATTGTACAAATAATTCAGTACACAAAAAAACTTACGTATGCTTTAGATCCTGGATTTGGTCTGAGGTTACCTAAAGAGACTCTTGGCAATGCTCTTAGCATCGTCAGAGCCAACTCACGGCCGTGTAAACCCGCTCCAGCCATTCTCACTTATATTTTAACTACGTTAACCGTTTTAATAAATACTTTTATTTATAAAAATATTAAGCATTTTATTAACCGGTCGTAGGTGGAGAAAGCATGTTGCTCCAAAATACGACTGATGTGAAATGTGTCTGTGTGCGTGATATGAAAATGGCGCTAGTCGCATGCGCAGTGTAATATTAAATCGCAGTTTTTTAAATGCAGTTGCTCCGAAATAAAGTAACTACTCTCAATTTTTAATACGTACAGAATGCGCATTAATTTGAACAAGTAAAAGTGATGAGAGTAATACTAGACGAGAGCACTTAATTATCACTCTTCTATTATCGACTTTTCAAAAAAATTTTCTAAATTATTAACTGTTTCTCTTTAACGTGTCAACAGTAGGCGAATAATGCTTATCTATATCTACCCTCATTTGTTATTTTCGCAATGTTGCGTCATACAGAGACAACGAGCAAGTACTTACTTACACCTCGAGACAGTAATGTAAGTAAATTGCCGCTTCACCCACGCAAGTGCATCAGGAAAGGAATTTTCCCCGCTGGCCACCTTTGAACCCCTCTGCTGCGGTATACATGGTATGGCAGCGCCGCCTTCGTTCTCCGCAGCTCTCCTTTCCCCCTGTGCGTATAGGAAGGTTAACCGTGCGTACCTCTTTTCTCGAATCTAGTCCCCCCCCCCCGAGTTGTCTTATTAGTCATTTGAACCCACCGCAGTACGTACAATTTGTGCTGTCGATGTTGAAACCGCGTCAACTTGCCGAGGCGCTGGCCGTTTTTATTGGTTGACGCGCTGAGAAGGATGTCCTCCCGCGCCGTAACCTCAACATAACGGAATTTCGCGGAGGCGACACACGACTTCACAGGTGCTGGCACACCTTTCCGGGGCACCAGCTTCCTGCGGACGTTCTGTTGGGGCTTCAGAGGGTCGCGGCTGAGACTCGCGCCGGGGACCTTGAGCGTTCGTTCCTTCGCCGAGGTCTCTTTATCCGCTCCCAAGACGACGACGGCTCGCGCGATTTTGGCAAACTCCGCATCGCCGCTGGCTAAATGTGCAAGAAATGGCAGCCACGGCATTTGACACGGGTTTGCTGAACGATGATTATCAAATCAAAAAGAAGGAGGAATCGCCCGACAACAAGGACAATTTGTGGTGAGTGCAATTGAAGGGTCGGGGAATTAAGGAGCGAACGAATTTACAGAGTGCTGTTAATGTTGCAGTTGGCTTCTCTCATATCCTTGATGATTCATGTGATATTTTCGTGCGTTTTTTATTTGATTTGCAGGTCCAGTATATTAGCGCAAGTGCAAAATAGTAGCAACAATAAGCTGCCAACGAACAAAAATGTTCTGGTACTTGGTAAGTAATTTTAGTGATGTCATAGCTTTGAAAGATAAACTTTTTCTTTCATGCTTATGTTAATTTATGTATATTCACAGGGGACAATGAGAGTGGCAAGACTACGCTTATAGCGAAGTTGCAAGGTGTAGAAGATCCTAAAAAAGGATCTGGTCTTGAGTACGCTTACATTGATGTTAGAGATGAATATAGGGATGGTAAGGACAATAGAGTTGTAAATAAATAATTATTGATACTTGGTTCTGTTCGTTACTTACGATAAATTTGTTCTCAGACCAAACTAGGTTATCAGTGTGGGTATTAGACGGAGATCCAGGACACTCCAACCTCTTAAAGTTTGCTTTAAGTGCAGAGAAGTTTCCAAATACTCTTGTCATGTTAGTTGCTGCCATGACTACTCCTTGGGCAATATTGGATCAATTGCAATTTTGGTCAAGAGTTCTAGGAGATCACATAGACAAACTTGCTAGTCAAGATGACTCGTTCAAAGAAACTTGGCAAAATTGCAGACAACAAAGTAAAATTATTTGATATTTATTCTTCATTAAAAGTTTAAGAAATTTAATTTTAAACAAATTCGATATAACTGAATAAATAAATTCAATTTTTTTAAAAAGATTTTTATTAAAACTTTTTCATTTCATTTTAGTTACAAAAAAATGGCAGGAGTATACAGAACCTGGGGATGATCTTGATCCAGGAAGCCCTTTAAGGAGAACAAGTCGTAATTTGGATGATGAGTCAGTTGATAATTTACCTTTGCCAGAAGGAGTATTAACAACAAATTTAGGACTAGATGTAGTTGTTGTAATCACGAAAACAGATTATATGACAACTTTAGAGAAAGAACATGACTATAGGTATGAAAATTAAAAAATTATAATTACCCTTTTTTGTGGACAAATTTTTTTTAACATAATCCTATTTACCAGGGATGAGCACTTTGATTTCATGCAACAGTGGATTAGAAAATTCTGCTTGCAGTATGGAGCAGGTCTTTTTTATACATCTGTTAAAGAAGATAAGAACTGTGATCTACTGTATAAATATTTAACACATAGGATTTATTGTTTACCTTTCAAAACACCAGCCTTAGTTGTTGAAAAAGATGCAGTTCTTATGTAAGAAACATAAAAATGTTAATATTACATATATTTTTTGTTTAATAATTAATCATTATATTTACCATTAGTCCAGCAGGTTGGGATAATATAAAAAAAATTAGTATTCTTCATGAAAACTTGCAAGCAATGAAACCAGATGATTATTACCGTGATATTATAGTTCAGCCTCCAACAAACAGAAAGGTATTTACAAACTTTTATGTTAATAAAGGTAATATAGAGTAACATTAAATTAAAAGTACTAAAATTATTTATCATTTTCTAATAATTTGTTAAAGTTCAGTTAGATTGATCCATCAATCTGCTTTAATGATTTCATTTTTAGAATGTGATGCGCCAATGTGAAATTCAAGCAGAAGATGAACAAGCTTTCTTGAATAGGCAGCTAGAGGCTTTAATGGGATTAAAAGACCCCTCACGATCGCCAACCACTAGGAATCAGGCAAGCACGGGCCCAATTGTGCAGGTCTATTCCATTTTGATTCTAGCATGCTTTCAGTGTCATTGGTGCTTAATATACAACAAAAAACGCCTAAAACTGGCGATATCACTGTTTGCAACTTAATTAACAAACCACACTACTTTCTTATCTAACTTTTTTTTTAAATTTTTTTTCGAGTTTTCTTTTCATTACTATTGTGCCTATAATCATTTTTATGTTTTACTTAAACTTTCATGGAGTAACAGTCTGAAAGAGATGAACATCATTTTAATCTTATTTATTGTGTAAAAAAAGATACTTTCAGCTGCTGCTCATTTTAAAACCGAATGAAAACTTTTTAAATGTGACTTACAAACATTTCATATAAAAGAGCATTCTAAAAATTTATTTTGATAAAAAGAAAATGAATGTTTCAAAGTAACCCATGAAGCTTTGGTTAATATAGATGTGCATATTCTATTTCAAAGTATCAAGTATTATCAGTAACACATACTGAATTCTACTCAAAACAATTTTCATATCACTACAACACAGAGTCATCAAATATAGTTTTGATAAATGTAGTTGTTATTTGAGAAGTAGACGATACCCAAAATTATCTTGAAGTAGAAGTTATCTCCCATTATTTGCATCAAATTATCTTTCCTTACTTTTCATTCCAACTTTGACCCTGTAATCAATTATTTTTCAATTTAGAAAATAATAATGGTATTAATTAATTTTATTTATAATGGTAATAAAATTATACATATTGAATAAAAATACCTAAAGCTGTATATAACTCTAAACTTTGTGAATGAGAATTTTCGATATAAAATGATGCAGTAAACTAATTTAAAAAAAAAAAAAGAAAGCTTCATATGCATTGGGCACGCCATGTTACTTAAATACTTTGAAAAGTATATTGACAATGATGTCTAAATAAAATCTGTAAAAAAAATGTGTAAAAATATCCGAAGCTTGCACGATTTGTCGCTGCTATATAAAATGTGTGGCTTTAGTGTTTGTTATTAAGCTTGAACTACTCCGGTAATATCAATGAGATTGTGATTAATGTAAGGCTGACCGGATGATGGAAAACCTTGAAAGCATGTTAATTCATCATATGGAGCGATCTGGCAATGCTATCTATCAACTCCATTTATAACTGTTACCAAGCACGCATTGAAAGATTTAAACCTAGGTTGCGTCTCCGAACAAGAAGTTGGAGTCAAAAGGTGCAGGTACGGCAGCTGGAGAAGGTATTCTAGCGAGTTTCTTCAATTCGCTGCTCCACAAAAAGGTTGGTGCCTCGCCAGGTGGACCCGGATCGCCAGGTAGTCTTGGAGTTAGTCCTATTAAAACTGGTAACGTCTTTTTGTTCCACATTTCACCCTTTTACAAACACTATGGTTTGAATTTTTTATATTAATTCGCTTAACTTTTGTGCAGATCCTGCGATTGATAAGGCCGCGATGCGAAACGACGCAGCAGCTGAACTCGATCGAATTACGAAAACGAAAAAGGTCCCATCTTTGGATCTGGACACCTCGACTGAATCTTGAAGGCTAAAAGTGTGTTCACTGCATGTTCAGCATAAGGAAAAGAAAAAAGAAAACTGTCAATCTCTTGTGATTGTCAAAGTCATTGTTTCTTACAGTTCAAGATGCAATGTCGAAAATGAAGCATGCTATAAATTGTCAAATACAATGTTAAATAGCGTTTTCCGCTATTATAATTTATAATTTATTTAATAACTAGATGTCCCTTAGAACCAGTTGGAAGCTCTAAACGCAGTACAGTACTTACAAACTCATCAAGGTTTATTTGGTCTATTGCTTTTTTTTTTTGACATTCTTCACGACTTGCTTGACAATAATCATTCCTTAATTTGCGCCTAAAATATAGGGACGTGAAGCAAGTCAAACAGTGCCAGAGAAAATATGGGGCCATCAAAGGGTTCTCCAGTAATTCTTGCATAAATGCTCGATGAGTGATGTTTTGTAAATGAATCAAAGATAATCGTATTAAAAAGGGCTTTGAATTTCATACTAAATGTATGCTACGAAGCATTTTCATTTAAATTAACTTCTTTTTTTTTTTGAGAGATTGAGATTTCCTTGTTGATACGAGGATGTATTATGTTTGCACAAGTAATTATAATCAAGTTATCATGGCTTGATTTGTACATTGAATTTGCTGTAATTTTTCTATGCATTTCTAGTGTAAAATTAAACTTTATTTTCAAATATCAAGAAAATTCTACTGAGAAGGTGAGATAAGTAAAGGGATTTCAACAACCAAAAATCTGTAGTAAATATCTGTTGCGAGACTTGAATTCATATATAGACATATTTGCAAGATATAAAAAATTTAATGAATTGTTAATTTTATGTAAGTATCCAATTAAATGCAAATTAATGATTGATTCTTTAATTTCTGTTTCACACAGTTTTTTATTATTTTTTTGTCCTGATTTCAGTTTATTAATCGTGGGATGCAATTTTTGTAGTAAATTTAATTATTTAAATTGTGAATATCGCAGATTAAAAATCCATTTCGTTAAGATATTATAAATATTTTTCTTGATAGTTGAGATTGTAATAATGCTTATAAAGCTGGTTTTCTATATTTATGCTGTTTAAATTGGTTATTTGAAAATGTATTTATATGTACGCATTCAAATATATAACTTGATATATGATTTGTTGCAGTGGATATTATGCAATGAAAGTCATTAATAAAAAGGAACCATTTTTAACATAAGTTGTTAAACTTTATTGCACACCTTGAACCAATTCTATAGATTTTACATTTTTAATTTTTTAAAATAAAGATATGATCATACAAAGTGACAAAAAATGCATTTTTTGTACCTCGGAAATTATTTGAACAAACTGTCAATCTGGCAAAATTCAATATATAATTGTTCAGCTACTAGGATAATATAATAGGTATTAACATTCTATCTTAGAACGAAGTCTGTGTATTTATTTTCTATTTGAGCAACTGCTTGATATTTTTTTTCTTACAATCAAACAAACTTACAGCTACATATACATACGTCATTACGTATGTAATTTATTAAGCTATATAAAAGTACTAGAAATAATTATACTCAAATTATGTACAGTTTTGGTAAGTATATCAAAATTAATGGTTTACAATTAGAGCCAGTTGCTATTCAAAATATTTTCTATAAAAAACAAACACGATTTATCACACAATCTACCACAAAAAAGAGAACAAGAAAATTTAATACTTAATTTCTCTTCACATTTACAATTGTTTAGAAAATGATTGAAAATATGAATTATAAATTTTATTTTTAACATTTCCCTTGAGTAATGTTCAATTTCATTTTCTTCAAATTCACAGCCGCGACAACTAAATGTCCAATGCAATTATTTCGTGTTCATTTGAATTTTGATTTTCTTTTCTATTATTAATATACAATAAATCCGACCTGAATCCAATGAAAAGAGCCTCCTTTTCGAATATTTTAAAAATATTGATTGCATCAATATTAAGCCATCAAATTAGTTACACTGACAGTGTAAATCATGATAAACTCTTGTAGTAACAAGTCATCTATATAACCATCAAAATAACAAATTCATGAAACTAACATTAACAATAATAAATGTATTCTTTAAAAAATGAGTAGCGTAAGTACTAAAAAACATGTATTATTCTGAACTAGAAAAGCATATTTTAGTTACCTTGAATAAATAGCAGGCTCTATGTTAACTTTATGTAGGTAAAGGCGTACAATTAGCCAAGAAATATATGTACTACATATATTTCAAAATATCAACAATTTTGTATGCAATACTGCTATATCCATGGAAAAAAATAATTAAAAGATTATAAAGTTACTAAGTAATACTAGTAAAACCCATCTTAACAAATTCTTTAATCTCGTTAACAATTGCAACCAAAAAAACTGCGGCAAATGCTATCGTTCATTTGCATTTTATAAAAAATTCTACTTTCCAATTCTAGAAAAAAAAATAGGGGGCAATGGCAATCAGCCACGATCGCTTCGATAAATCTCGTCACGACCGTAGTCTACAAAGAAAAGAAATATATATATATTTTTTTGATAAACAAAAAAAAAAACAAAAGAGAAATTATAAAAATCAATAAGTCTAACTAAAGGAAGAAAGCGTTTTCATCATCTTGGCGTTATTAAACAGAATTGCTTCGACTCGAGTCGTAAAGACATTATATTACGACATTAGTACGATAAAGAAATTATATTTATTTATAGTTTTTTTTTTTTTTTTTTTTTTTTTTTGTTCAACTGTTAGCATCGAAATTCCTAAAAGCTTGCAGCGAACACAGTCTCAGGATAGTCTCTCTTCCGTCGGGGTGGGCTGCTCCGGGCGCAACGTTGATGCGGCGCTCCGCGGACACCACGGGAAGTAATCAACAGTCTTGCTTTAGTAGAGTAGAATGCGCTTGTCCACGGCTTTGCGGCATATCGGGCACTCGGACATTTGGTCGCCGCACATTTGGCACGTGCCGTGGCCACAAAGGAAGATCATGTTTTTCAGCCGGTCTAGGCATACCGGACACATTGTCTGAAATAGCACGAAAAGAGACGGCGAAATCAGCGTTAAATAGATCAAGTAATTCTAGTGGCATTTGAGAAAAAAGCGTGCTTCTTTAAATAGCCTTTTATTTAAATAGGGGCACACTGCACCAGTATGCGAACACTCACCAGTGACTGAACACCTTTATAAAAAGTAGTTTATAATCAGTTTTATAAATTCGATGTACCTTTAATAATAATATTTTTTGAATTACAACGGAATAACAATGTTCATTTAATGGCTTACACCAATATTTATTTACTAGTCGGTATGTTCATCAGATTTTATTATTTTTTTTAATTAATAAGTCTATCTAAATTAAAAAATAAATCTAACATTAAGTTTGATTATTTCTAAAACTAGCTGTAAAAGATTTGAACCCATATTTTACTTTATTAATTTTAAAACCAAGTAGTAAAAATTTCTTAATCGTTAATTTACTGGTGCAGTGACCCTAGTTGTTTTTTAAAGCTAAAAAATAAATAATCAATTACATTTAATATTCTTTAACGGTCTGTGTTTTGCTTTAAAAATAAGCTTGGCATTCTTACGAAATAACGCGGCAAATATTTCAAAGTAATATAATTTTTCAAATTAATGATTATACTAATAAGACGATTTGTCCGATGTTTTTTTACACAATAATTTTGCACAATAGCTAAAGAAAAGTATACTTAAAAATGAACTTTTACAAAGAAGATTTAAAAGAAAGCTTCTGTTTGATTACGTTTAAGTCTAAGATACTTTTTTCAATGCTCATTCATCACAATTAAAATGAAGAAGCTTTAAAAAATAAATAGATACATAATCAACGCAAAAAATTCTTTTATACAAATAAGAAAAAAAAAAAATTGTATAAAAACGTTTCCCCTCCTCCATCCACTCGAAGCATTAATTGCATGTCCTGAACAATCGTATACCTGCTCCTTGATATCCTGCAGCTGCTGCTGCAACTTCTGTATGTCGCTGTGGGAGACGTCGCGCACGCCGTTGTTCATGATGGTGCCCTCGCCGACGGGCAGGGCGGCGGCGACGTTGCTAGGCGGTTTCTCCTCGTCCACGACCTCGGGGTTCTTGTTCTCGGTGAGGGCATTCGCCGTGATCGTCAGCTTCTCGTAGTCGGCGTTGCTCTGGCCGGTCGCGGCCTCGTCGTTGTTGAGGCCTGCCGCGGCGCCCGAGGCCGAGGAACCGGAGGCGATGGCGCCGCCGGCCGACGCTGCGGCCCTCGCCGCGTTGCCCGGGATCGCTACGTTCGCCAGGCTGCCGGTGCTGCAGCCCTTCGCGTAGCTCTGGTTGTCCGTGCCCAGGCAGCAGACCGACAGCGGCAGCATACTCACGATCTGCACGCGGCACTGGACGCACTTCTTCATCAGGGCGGCGCAACTGTCGCAGGCCAGCATGTGGCCGCAAGGCCGGAACAGCACCGAGGCCTTGCGGTCCGAGCACACCACGCACTCCTCGATCTGCATTTTAAATGAGAGGATAATTAGAGCAGTTTCGCGGTTTGCTTTGTTCCTGCCCTGAGAGAAGTTTCTCGGAGAAGTTACGGCAAAGTTCGCTGTAATAATTGTTTGAAGTAACAAATTCGTGAGGATGGTTTCTTTCTGAATCTTGTGGACAAACGTTCAAGATGCTAATAAAAATTTACGTGATTTGCCTTTAAATATATTTTTGCTATTATGTATACCCTCCTACGATTAAATTTTTTATACAATTTTTATGAGAATCGTCTCTCAGGGTAGTTTTCATTTTCTTCTTCTTTTTTTTCTTTTTTTTTTTTAACGTGAAAATTGTTATTGTACAACGTGTTTTTTATGTAAATTAATTATTTTCCATGTTTAAACAGTGAGCTTGTAAAAATAAGTTTTTTTCCTCGTTTGTTGTTTTATTAATTTATCACGTGCTAGAAAGTTTTTGATTGAAGAGAGTATAAATTATTTTAAAGGAATCAATTCATTTATTATTCAGTTCGGTTTGTTACTTTCACGATTAAATGATAATGGATTTTTAAACTATTTTGCCGAACGGAAATTTTATTACGGTTTAATTCCGTTTGTTTGGCCAATTAATGCGCAGCAACGAATCGTTCGGAATTGTGAATATTTAATCGGTAAAAGTATGCAAATGAATCGATTACTTTAAACGATTAACTTTCTAAAATTATACTATATACAAATGAAATTGTTGTCTCTTTGTACGACTAATTGAATTAATCAATTACAATGTTTTATAAATCGCGACAAAGAGAATGTGACGCGGGAAAGAATTTTTTTTTTGCATTAGTGTTATGTCAATGAAAGCTCAAATTGGACCTTAATTGTTCATGAATAATGCAAGGACTCTTATCAGAATTTTTTTTCATCGGAAAATTCGTTGCAGCATTTTTCGAAATTACCGTTATACTTTTATTTTCACGCTACATAATTCCCGTACGTAAAAAAAAATTCCTTTGAAATACTGCTAAGCTACAGTTAATACTTGCGAATCTGGGAAAAAAATTTATGCAAAGTAAAGTTGTAAAATTCCTTGAAAATCCACCCTCCAAATGCGTACGTTACGTTTTGTTTACACGGAGAAAATTATAAAACTAAATGTAGTGAAAAATTTTTAAATGGGAAGCAACAAATGGAGTTCCAAGGTTTTTAACTACGATGCGTAAAAAAACTTTTGTCACTGGAAACGCGATGAAGCTGAAAAAACTGCAACACTCTGAAAGTTTCACATTTTGCTTGACATTTGATATTAATATTACATTCGCAATAATACAACTTTTAATGCTCGAAACTTTTTCATTTTTCTTTTCTTCTCATACACGAACTGCGTGAAAGTACTTTTAATAAAGTACACTCAACGCTCATCTCCAACGAACGAAAAATAAATTTATACTTCCAAAACCAAAAGTTCCATCCAGGTCAAGCCCAGAAAAATACACGACCACTACAAAGTGACGCGTATCCCCCGCTCGTTCGAAGCTTGTACAGCGAGCGAGCAGGTCGTTTTTCAAAATTCCGAGCAAATTAGAGGGAGTAGAGACTCGTCTTGTCTTACCTTTGTCCTCGTGTTGACGCTCTCGCGGCATAGCAGGCACTTCTTGACGCGCGGGGCGCAGGCGTTGCAGCAGGCGACATGACCGCAGGGCGCGAACAGCACCTCGCGCTTGGCGTTCGAGCAGACGAGGCACTCGTCGATCCCCGTGTTCGGCACCGCGCTCTCGATGCTGTGGCTAAGGGACAAACGCGACACGTGAGTCCGGGCTGCTCACGAACCCGCACCCCTCCCCCCTCGCGGTTCCCAGGATCGCGGACAGCTCTCCTTCACTTTTTTCCTCCTCTTCGTCTCGCCGAGGCATGCAGCGGTGAAATACGGTGTGAGAAGTTTTTTTTTTGCCTCGACCGCTTTTCCGGTGGAGTAGTTTTCCGTGCAGCTTCGGCAACGCGGTGAAAAAGGACTCGATTTTCAAAAAGTGTCGTTTGAAGGATTACATTAATTATCCTGGGAGTCGGCGGGATAAATGGCTTGCCTTCTTTTTTTTTTCGCCCACAGAAGTACTCTACACTGTCCATTAAGTCTCGAAAAAATGACCCGGGGTTTGGACGATTAAATCCCGGGAAGGATCCCATTTAGAACGGGGGCCTTTCACTCGAGAAACTTGATAAATTCTATCTAATCATTCTGATAAATTTCGTCGCGTTTTCATTACTATTGTGATTTATACAAAAATATGACGTTTCGTCGATTGCCGCGGTGAAGTTGTTGAAATTTTTATATATATAAAAGAAAAGAGCGTCATCGCTTGGGAAAATCGCCCGCGACATCTAATTCTTCATCTGTCAAAATCACGTCCAAATGCAATACATTAGAGGGACGTAAGCATAACCGCCGACAAAAAATTCCTTCTCATCAAAACAACGCGGAACGCTCAAAGTAAAAGATACCCCTAATACGCCACACAATTTATAAACAAAATTCCCTGTTCCTCCCCTTCAGAAAGAAAAAAAAAATCCCTCCCAAGGGAATATACTCACTCGTCCTTATTCTTGTTGCACTTGGTGAGAGAGCAGAGGTTCTTGCAGAGATTGGGATCGGGACAGAGGTCAAGGGGCGTCTGGCCCTTTTTGTTCTTGAGCTCGAGATCGGCGCCGTGGGCAGCGAGGAAGCAAGCGATAAACGAACTGCTCTTCTTGTCCTGACCCTGAGCGCCCAGACCCATCAGCAGACGACCCACGTCCTGCACGTCCTGGAGCTGGCGCAGCTGCGAGAGCGTGTGGTGTCGCAGTGCCTCGTGCAGCGGCGTGTCGCCGTCCTTGTCCGCCACGTTCAGGTTCGCACCCTCGCGCACCAACAGCTATATCGTGCGACAAGCGACATTTTATTATATCCTTGTTTCACGTGACTTTCACGGTAGATTTTTTTGTTTTGCGTATCAGTTTTCTTTTCTTTTTTTTTTTTTTTGGAGCGCGAAATCTAGAGTTTCAAAAAAAAATTGACAGGACTTTTTTTGCACTGCGTTTATACGATGAAATGTAATATTTTATAGTACAAATAAAATTCTTAAAACAATGTTATATTGTCTTTTAATGATTTATTATTTGTTAAAATTAATTCAATGGGATTCGTGGTATACTTGACTTTAAATATTTCTACTTTTTTACGATGTTTTATGCGTAAATTTAATACGAATGATATCCTCTTTAAACATTACAATTCAATATTCGAACAAGCAGAAATGATCAATTAAATTTCATCTTGTATTTTAAATAAAGGCGTCAATTCACGTATTTCATTTCATTCATTAAACAGTCGTAGAATAATTTTGCTAATGAACGAACGACGTACACGGGTAAAATATTACAGTAATATACGAAATCGCACAATATATTGTTATCTGCCGGATTGACACACGTGAATTTATGTGCAAAGTGATCGATAAATGTTCGACTGAAGTAAAATATTCGCAGCTCAAAAAATGAAAAATAATTTACTACCAAATCTCAATCGTGCGTAAATTCTTTTTATTCGCAAATTTACGACTCCGGCGAGTGTATAAAAAAAAAAGTAGTTCGATAAATTCTTATCTTACTTCGCGGAAATAATTTTACGTAAAATCATAATACGTACTTTAAATTTGAACATCATCCTCGTTCATCGTTAACGACGTCCAAACAAAAGCACTTCTCCGCGAATTAAAAATTTAAAGAGCCATAAATATTGCGCAACGCGACTGCACTCGACGTCGTTCAAAATGCACGCGAACAATCGCTTAATCTCCGGTAAATTCTCACCCTGACGATCTGCGTGTGCTGGCGCTCGACGGCGAGATGAAGAGCCGTTTGCAGATTAGCGTTCTGCAAATCCAGATCGGCTTTGCCGGTGGTGGTCAGCTGCTCGGCCACCTCCACATGATTATTCAGTGCGGCGAGGTGCAGAGCCGTGTATCCGTCGTCCTTCTTCTCGTCCACTATCCAAGGCCGCGGCAGCTTCGACAGCAGTATGCGCATGGCGCTGCAAATTCGAAAGAAAACCAGAGCGAGTGAGTCAAGGCATTTAGCGGCTCTTCTATTTTTTTTCTTTCTTTTTTTAATTTCGCACGCCTCTTAAGAAGCGACGGCCAAAAAGGAAGGACTGAATCACGCAACCGATCGTTATGTTGAAAGTGCGGAGACTTTTTAAAATAAACGCAATGGAATGCACAATTCTTTTTAAAGCTAGAATGACTGTCGCTTAGATTATGCATTGAAAAGATAAAAAATGTAATAAGCGTCGGAGAAATGCGTGGCGCGCATAAAGCAATTCAGAAAAACGGAGTCATAAATCAATTCGCCGAGAGCGTTTCATCACCATGTCAGCCTCGGGATGATTCACCGGTACTCCAATTATTTGGATGCATGAGGGATCAAAAGTTGGCTTTTAAGACAAATCTACTTTCGCGGGGAGGAAATTGCAGAGCGTCGCATTTGTCAAGAATCCCCGCTCGCCCGGGTCACTTTATGACATGACGTGGCCTCGCCCAGTCCCAAGTACTCCCACATACACCGCACAGAGAATAAAAGTCAGTGCACCGGAGCTTCCCCCGAGTCCCACCCAACTCCGAGGGAACTATCCGCCGTGCAGCATCTTCGCCATTCGAGCGGGCTAATTATCGTTTAGAAAAATACGCCGGAGCGCCGCACGCGTGAGAGCCTCGGCCCCGCGAGCGAACGGCACCCGAGGGTCTACCCGAACGAGGACATCATCGAGCCCCCCTGCGCAGGCCTACACGGAAAAAAGGCCGCGCGGGAGCGAGGGAACACGTGACGCGACGGGAGGCCCCCAGATGCTGGGAGCACGTGTTCGACGGGCCCCGAGCACATGCTCCGCGCAGCGCTCTCGCGGGCTTTTTGCATCCCGAGCCTTTAATTCTTTTGGCCGCGCTCCATCGAGCGTCGCTGCGAGCGAGCGAGAAGGAGACAGAGAAAGAGAGAGAGAGAGAGAACGAGAGATGCCCCGTGTATTTTCGCGCTCCCGTATGCGTGACGCTATTTCCGGCCCGATTATCGGCACTCCTTGCGCCGCGCCGGGCTCGCGCGCGCTCGCCTCGCACAGTCGCCCGCGACGACAAGTCCAGTGACCGCTGCCGCGCGCTACCGCGAGGTAAGTACGAAACGCACGCGGAATCGCGAGATGTTTCTTTCTTTCTTTCTTTCTTTTCTTTTTTTTTTCATTTTTTTCGATCTCTGTTTCTGTCCTTGCTTTTCTATTCTTCTCGGCGTTCGCTCTCTTTTTTTCTCTCCCGCCGCTGTTGTCTTTTCTTCTCGTTGCTTGGGGCTTTTCTGAGGGGGAGGGCTTATCGCGACCGACGCTTCCTGAATCGCCGGCCTGGCTATCCGACGAGTCGGGACTCCGCGACAGTTTGAGCGAGCGACGCGACGTTACGCTTCTTCCTTTTTTTTTTTTTTTTTTTGTCCGGAGCTTGAAATATCTGCGTTTTTTTTGCTTTGTTCGTTAGAGCGAAAGGTTGCGTGATGGATTGTTCGATAATCTTTGTTGTCGGGCTCAATTCATTATAAGCAACTTATATTGTTGTATGTAACTCCTTTTTTTTTTCGTATCCGTGGAGAGATTGTATAAAAACGGTTGTCGACAGGTTCGAGCGATGTGCATATATTTTCTTGGATTAACGATCGGCTCAGTGGTTTTCGCTTTTGCGAGACTTTTTAATGATCGCTACTTTCTTTTTCTTCTTTTTTCCTTCTTTTATTTTTTGTTACTTCAAAATCTGTATAGAGCCAAGCTCGATAATTCATCACGATGCTCTCATCAATGGCGCGCGCGCGCGCGCTTCTTCCAGTGCAAAGTCGGAGATATCAAAGACGCCATTGTTTCAGATTATCGATGAATGAACGCTCGAGCCGCAACAATGCTTTCAGTATATTACTAGTTCGTTGATGAAGATAAAATTAGAAAAGGAAAGAAGGAAGTGCAAGAAGCGGAGTGAACCTCCGATGCGGGGCTCCAACTTCCTTCCTTCCCGTCGCGGGGGCGCGTGCCTCCTCGATCAATCGAATATAGATTTTACGATTGTGCACTGGCATTCGGAACAGCTGCTCTTTCCCAACATGGCGCCCGAAATATCGCGCCTTCCCTCATGCAATCGCGCGATATCTCGCCCGTTGTAAAAGTCGCGTGCATCTCGCGACGCGCCTGCATATAGCCACGAAAATAGAGTATAGGCGAGAGAGAGAGAGAGAGAGAGAGAGAGAGAGAGAGAGAGTCGGCCGCCATCATTATTTTTATGTAATAATCCCGCTATCGTGTTACGCGGAAACCGAAAATAGGTGTACGCGCGGGCACGCCTCCCCGGCGAATGACGGACAGTGGCGCGCGAGTCCGCAGCGGCTGCAGGGACAGTGACGCATCGCGGCGGCGAAATTCTCGCGGCGAGGAGAGGACGATTTCACCACCGGAAACGAGCGAGACGAGCCACGTGCGCCGCAGTTTTTCTCCTCCGGGCCGCTCCCAGGGCGGAAGCTGAAATCGATGCATTTCCCCCGGGCGAGCGGGAAAAGTGTCGTCCGCGAGAATTAGAGCCGCCTAGGCGACCTGGCGAGCTTGTGATTTCGGTCGAGTCGTTTAAACTACCCTCCCTCCTACTCCTTTTTTTCTTTCTTTCTCGTCCTCTTTTTCTCTTTCTCTCGGAGCGGCGGAGAGAGAGAGAGAGAGAGAGAGAGGAGAGGGAAAGGAGAGTGGCGAGGAGAAAGAGATGGGAATTTTTTTTACGATTCCGCCGCGTTCGTTTATTTAGCAGTTGGGAGTTGTCCCGGGCTAGGGAATTAAATGGCCACTGGCGAAGGTGAAGAAAAATCGCCTTCTAATTATAAACTTGTACGACCGACATGCTACAACGGGAGGATTTTTTTTTTCGGGGTATAAACTGCACGGCGAGCGTACGCGCGACCTCCCCGGTCTTGAAATTTAACTGGACTCTCCGGGAGGTGTCTTCTAAACGGCGGAGAAATAAAAAAGAGAGAGAGAGATGGAGTCTCGTCGTTTCATTCTAATGGTCTCAGTTTCGGAGGAAAACAGCTGCTTTGCCGTTGTATTTAAATTTAAAAGTGTCTGACGCGCGGACGATAATAATACTTAATTTTTCCGTACGTTCGACTCGTTCTTACGAAATAAAAACAAGAAAATACTCGTTTCGAAATAGATCGTCGGGCTGAATTTACTTTCGGTTCTGAGCAATTTATTTTTTGTAGCAACGGTTATATATAAATGCATTTAGAATTCGATTGCAGACTGTTGACTAATGTACCGTTCTGTACCGTTCTTGATTTTAAAAACAATACACTCCACTTGCAAGTGGAATCCTGCGAAGGAGTGAAATAAAGCAATATTTATCCAAGGCATCTCTTTTTTTCTTCTCTCGAGTAACTCGTTCGAACGCTTTTACGGAGACGCGAAGCGGGGTTAAACGGTCTAGATCACTCCGAAGTCTTGATGCGCGACGAGAAATAATCCTCGCAGTACATTAACTAAAAAAAAAAGGGGACGAGATAGTCGGTTCCTCTTTCCGGGGACATCTCTCGGGGTAGCGTCGGAAATGGAGTACATTCATTGATGCGTCGGTGCTATTACCTCGCACCCGGAAGCTGCCGCGACTCGTCGAGCGAGGCTTTTGAAAATTGTGAGGGTCGGATTTCTCGACAAAATTGTATCTCGAGTGCACTCCCCGAGTCGACGTCGCTCGGTACAAAGACGCTAAATTGAACGTAAATAAGCGAAATTTAATTGCGATAAAAATATCCATAGTGGGTTAATGTTCCGCCGGCTCACGCGGCGCCCAGCGCAAGTGTAAACACCGAGATAAATTCGAATAAAAAATTAGAGCTTGAAAATTAAGTTGTTTTTACGCCCTGTTATACGGAGCGACCGTTCGCATTTGTCGTCAGCTATACTCGCAATCCACCGGAGCGATGAGGATTTTTTTTCCTTGAAAATTAAAGTTTCTCCGGAAGGTCATGCGAAACTAACGTCGGCCCCTTTAATTAAACTTTTTTTTTCCTATTTTCGGCGTAATCTAAGATCGATCCAATTTGGCGGGAAAAATGAAATCTTTTTTTTTCAGCCCGCGGAGTTCGTTAAAAGTTTTTCCGAGATTTTCCGAAATAGTTTTCGCCCCCCGCCCCCTACCATCGCCGAAGTTTAAAATATAATTAGACAAAAGCTGCAAAAGTTCATTCCGGGTTACAGATTCCTTCGTGCGCGAATTTCGCGATGGTATCTCAAATAGTTTCAAAGATATACGCGAACTTAGACACGCTCGCGGGTCGAGAGAGGCGCACACGGACTGGCGCACACGAGCGCGGCTTCTCTAAAAATAGCGCATTCCGAATATTGGACTCGTAAAATACATATCCGGAGTAAAAATTGGAATTTCTCAAATTTTCCCTTATTGAAAAGGCATGAATTATAGAAAGGCGAACGAGGACAGCTTTAACGAAAATTCAAAACAGCGCCCCGAGGCAATTTTTGTACCCTCTTTTTCCACTATAATAAGTTGTTTTTGATGAATATCACGGTATAAAAATAGAATCTCTGTAATCTCTGAAATCTTAAATAATTATGTATCTATCTATTAATTCGCAACTTAATTCGCATCTTCGCAACTTCACTGATTCGTTTCCATTTAAAAAAATAATAAGATTGCACAAAGCTTCGGGGATACATTCTGAATTCTCGCCTCTCCGCTTATTCGCTATTTCAGGATAAAATTCAACGAGAAGCACTCGCGAGAAGGATAATGTCTGGAGTACGTGCCGATCGCTTGCTGATCGCGAAACTCAACGCACGGTCATACCCATCAGGACCATGTGGATCTCTCTCGTCTCCTAAAATAACAAAAGGAGCGCGGAGAAAATCGCGGCGCGGACGTGTCGCTCCTTTCGCGTCCTATACCCATCGGGATCCCTCTCTCCCCTTCTCTCTATCTATCTATCTATCCATCTCTCTCTCGTCCCTCATGTAAGCTTAGAAGAAAGGAGTATTCTCGGTGCTCGTCTCCCTCACGGGCCCTCCGTCGCCGGCGTGTATTCGCCGGTGTTGCGCGCCTGCAGCGGGAGAAGACGAGCCGAGTGCAGAGAGATAGAGGAGCCGGGAGGCTATACGCGCTGAACGCGTACAGGAATAGTCGACGTAGCCGTGGGACGGCATCGGCCGGCGTTTATTTTCGGATAAAGACAAATTTGGCGCGAGACGCCGCGGAGAGGCGGCCGCAGAGCCGGCGGGAGTAAGACGGAATATTCGTATCACTCTCGCGGGCGCGAGCGAGAGGGAACGAGAGAGAGAGAGAGAGAGAGAGAGTAAGAGAGAGGATGCGGCGGCGCGTCGCTCTCCCGCCTCGAGGAGTGTAAGCTTACATGCCGCCGCCAGAGGCGACGCGTTTGGGGCACGCACACACACCCCCGGCGTGCAGCGGCGGACGCCGGCCATTTTTAGGAGGGCTCCGCGGCTCAGCGCGACGTCGTAAGTAAGTAGCCCCAACCATACCCGGCCCCGGCATTCAGTTCGAGGCGATCGCCCGAGGAGGACGAGGGGCGCGCCTCCCGATTTTTCCGGCGCACCGAGGCCAGTACCGATCGGCAGCCCGCACCGCTCGGATCGCGTCGGCGCCGCGACGACACCCTAAAAATCGGGACCAGCAGCCAACACTGCCGGGCGTCTGTTCCGTGCTTCCTTACTTCCCATAGTGTATGTGACGTATGGAATGTAAAGAAGTATGGAGCCGCGCCGCAGGCCTTTCTACAAATTTATCGCTGATTTTCCGTCGAGTGCCGTCGATTCCTATTTATTTTCCGGCCGTCACGAGTAATGATCGCCCACTGATCTTGAGGTATCCTCGCACTCTCAAAAGTAAGTTTTTTTTTTTAAATCAATCGGAGCAGATTTTTCGTTCTGGAGCAAGACTACAATAACCTTTGTCATCGATTTTACCGGTAAGATTGATCGATAGCTACAGTCCAATACATCGTCATGGTAAGACCGAGTATGAGTATATTAAAAACTATTCACTTTATTATGTTTTAATTAAATTCTGGCGTGTCATGTGACGCTGATCTGACTAACAAATTTGCTTTTCGTCTATAGCTGTTGAGAATCGACCGAGATCTCGAGGAGCGAGCGCGGGGGCCGTCGACGACGGCGAGGGGAGAGCGGAGAGGCCGCAGAGCGAGACGCGGATATACGAATACGGCGAGTCAAAAATACTGCCGGTGCGGCGGGCTACAGTGCCTGCGAACGGAATTCCAGATATAGGTTCTCCGGTTACACCGGCTATTTCCGACCGGCACGGGAGCCGCGCGCGCGCGCGAGCGCTCCCTCGCCTTTGCTGAACGCTCGGCTCCTCCGCGGAAAATTCTCGCCGCTCTGCCGACGAATGGAGTAGAAAAAAAACGCCGTTAATTAAGGACCCGTCCGAGGAGGTTAATTGCCGCGCGGTAAAAAAAAAAAAAATGAGGGGCGCCTAGGCGAGCGCACGCGTCTCCCCGGTGTACTCGGCGGCTTTTTCGCACTTTCAGCGAAACGTCAGCGTTTCCACGCGCTGTCTTATCTCCGCCTGTGCGCTCCTTTGTGCGTGTACAAATTCGCGATCGATCGCCGCCGATCATCTCGTATTTTCCGCGCGTCTGAGAAAAAAAAAAGAACGAGAGGAATGAAGGCAGGCGGCTCTCTCTCTCTTTGCCGCTCTTTCCGTCATCTGCGGGAGCGCGCGGCGCATGCCGCGAATGGCCGAGCGAGCCGAGCGAACTTTTTTAAGGGAGCAAGACAAAGGTTCCGCCGGGCTCATTCGGCAGGAGAATCACGCGCCCCCGCGAGGCCAACTTCGCCTTCGGACTAATCAGAAAAATCCACACCTCGCCGGACTTATTGAATCGTCCCCGGCCGCGCCGCATCACCTGCACCGGGAAAAAGGGCGAGAAATGAGCGGATGGGCGTGAATTCGAATTCTGCCGCGGACTCGGCGGAAAATATCGGCGAATCTCGAGGCGGCCACGGCCCAACCCCCTTGCCGCGGTAACGGCAGTGGCGCGGCATTATCAAGGCGCTCCGCCGACTGTTTACGAGCGCCTGGCTCGGACGAGGTCGCTACTCGATGGCTCGGCACGACTGTGTCGACCCTCGAAGATACCGAGGTGTGCGATTTGTCGCCCGGCGTCGTATTTTTGATAAGTGCTCCCGGAGAGATGCCACCGACGCGGAGGGGACCGCGCCTTCGAGGAAATGAATCGCACCGAAATAGATCTTCGCGGACTTTTCCGAGCTCGGGACTTTAAGGGCTCGTGAAAAGGGCTCTGACGAATCACTGGCTCGAAGAGATATTTCCCGAAATTCATTTTTGTAGAGAGATAATTGCGGGATTTACTTTTGGACATGCGTTACGTAACTGCGAGGAAGAAGAATTTAAAAGTATACTATCAACGCTCGTGAATCAATTTGATTGCAAAATGTGGTTACTGATATATCGTTTCACGAGCGCTTCTACTTAGAGGTTTTTTTTTTAATTGTTTATTAGAAAAAATAATTGCGAGAGTATGAAGTTTAATGAATTTACAAAGGTCCGTCGATATTTGGTTTTCGGTCTGTTATTATTAAAATTATGCAAATGGTCGTATAACTTCCAATATTCGCTGATCTGCGTATATAATCGGATTATGAAACTAAACTACAAGTTTATCCAGCCATACTGCATTTTTAAAGCCTCACGGTTGTTTATCCTCTTTTACCGAATTTACGTAAGTATACAGACATTAAAACATTTAATTCTACTTGTGTGTATCTGCTACGATTTCGTTTCCGCTATTTCATTCCGCGTTATAAATAGTCAAGTATCATAACAATTGAGAGCTCTAAAACGCATTTAGTCGAAAAGTGAAAATAAATTGTTATAAATATATTTATAAATGACAATTAAAGCCCGCAGGAAGGTAACAGAGCAATTACATATTTACGACTATTAAGCTTTAGTGCAGCTTAATGGTGCAATATTACAAAGCCGCAAATGCCTTTATATATATATATAGATTTTTATTATAGACGATTAAACTACGAAGATATACGTTAAGAGAAATGGCCAAAATAAATCTTTAAATAAAATTAACCCCCCCCCCCCTCTCCTCCACCCACCACTTCAATTAATAGTTAAAACTGATTTCACGATCGCTGGGCGTGCTTTTCAACGGCACGGCACTTCGATTAAATTGTCTTTTCGCTCGATAAAAACAACAAAAATCACTTTTCTCGACCGTAATTCATTTACGATATGCTATTCAAATAGCCGCTGGCGCAGGCGATCACGTAAATAAACATAAAAAAGAGAGAGAGGGACAGAGAAGCAGGACGGAAGCTGAGCGCAGCTTTTTCCGCGCGTAACTGCAGAGGCAGCTCCCGAATAAATTTCAGGCGCAAGACATCCGAATAAATTCGGCGCTCCTAAATAATAAGCGACAAACAACACGGTGTACTTTTTCGCGCACGGCAAGTCGGTAACGCTGTATTTTTAAATTTTGTTTATTTCCATCGCGCTATTTTCGAGGCGCAAGGAAGCGACGGCAGTGTTTTTAGCCTCCCCCTCCGTCTCTCGGCTATACTTGTTTCAAAATACCGTAACTCGATTTCGCCAATTTCGCGATATTCTCGCGAGAACGCGATATCGGAAATTTTCGAATCTCCCTGCTCGTATTACTCTCTGCATCGCTAAACTTTTTCCCCATCATCGTCAGGGGGCATATTCTCCCCGAGGAGAGGCGATATAAAAAAAAAATAATAACCGAAACTTTTTTTTCCTTTCGCGTGTCACGACAAATCGAGAGGTCGCCCGGCGCGCGCTCCTCCTTACAAAGTGAAAAGTTAATGTAAGATGAATTATTTTGCCCCATTGGAATGATTTGTCGGACCGTTAATGCCCGCCGTCGTTTTAACGGCCTTTGCCGGGCTAAAATTTCTTCGCTTTATGTATCGTTTATCTTGAAAAAGGAGCGTTTAAATATGGCGGGCAGCTCGACGGTCTTATCCGCGTTTAAAAAACCAGAGAGACCGAGCAATTTTTTTTTTTGTTCGTCCACGACCGGGATAGATACCGCAACGCGACGCCTTCTGCAGGGGGGACAGCGCGGGACGTACGGAAAAAAAAAAAAGAGGAGGCAGCCAAAGAAGATAGCAGTACGGCGCGGCGCAATTATCACGACCGAATGTGCAACCGAATCAGCGGTGGAATTGCGCATGGGAGGCACGAAGCCCGGGTTATCCGCGTCCGCTTAACCCTAATTCGAACAGTAAAAAATTAAATTCCCGCCACTGCCGGCGAACATAATTCCATTCCCGGGCAAAACGTGTGCGCGGCCTCGCGTTAATTACCAGCGCGAAATTTGCCACCCCCCTCACCCTTCCGCGCGCGCGAAGGAGGTGACTCTCCACGGGCGGCAACGCTTTTGTTCCCCGGGGTTTCATCCCCCAGAAGCGAGGCGCGCCGCGCGTAAACCTCGCGGCCCCGGCGGAAAAAGGCTTAATTCGCGGCGAAGGAGCCGCGCGGAAGGAAGGAAGGAAGGCGGAGGCGGCGAGGAATGCGCGAGGTTTCCCCGCGACGAGCGAGATAAGTTAATACGCGCTCGGCGAAGAAGAAGTGTACGCGGAGGAGAGAGATCGGGAGAGAGAGAGAGAAAGAGAGAGAAAAGAGGGCCTCGGAGGCGGCGGCCGGGCTGCATGCATGCGGGCGCGCTCGCTCCGGCTCGCCGGACACGGTAAGAAGGCTCTTGGCTCCAAGCCATCTAATAGTCGCAGTCGTGTGTCTAGGTCCTCCTCTCGCTCCTGGCTAGGTCGGTCGATTCAACGACGGGGCGCTCGCGGCGCCGCGGCCCTGGGGATCCGCCGCCGCAGCGGCGGCGGCTCGCCCCGCGCGCACATATACACACTTCGGGATTCGGCGCTCGATCGGGGAGTGGCGCCCGCGCCGCGCGTATATACGCGAGAGCAACCCGTCGCTGTGGGTGGGCGAGCGAGAGCGCGAGTCAGCCTCGCCACCCTCTCTCTCGCCTCCCGCCCGAGCGACCGACCGACACCCCGGCCCCCTCGACGCCCCGCGCGCGCACCCCGTAGCTCGGCCAGGACGCGCCGTGCCGTGCCCCGAGGATATATAGGCGTCGAGCGATCCGCTCGCCAGATTGAAAAACGTTCGATCTCGCGATCTTTTGCGGAGGGCTCTCATTGTTCAAAGGCTTTTTACCCTGCGCGCCCCCCGGCTTTTGACTTTCTTTTGTCCCCCCCACCCGCCCCCTCCACCCTTCCACCCGGCCACCCCCTACTATTGCCCGGACTTTTTCAGGTTGAATCGCCGTTTTGTGCCGAGCCGTTGTTGATTTATCCGCCGCGGTGCTTCATTGTTCCGGCCCAGTTTTTAACTTGTCGGCTGCTCTAATGCGTTTTGCGAGTCGCATGCTCTACGGAGCTCGGATTTGTGATCGAGTCGGAATTTACATCGATGAAAACTACGCGGGATTTTGTTGAATAACCGCGCTTTTTTTTTTCTGGCATCGTGTAAATTTCTAGTTTGTTACGCGAACGACACGATTGTCGTCTTTCTTTTGTAAGTGGAATTTATTTGTGTAACAAAATACGGGCAAAGGAGATATCATGCGTTGCGCGTAAAAGCGCAAGATCACAATGTTATACGGAAATGTAAATAAAAGAATGATGGTTTGTTTCATTGGAGAACTTTGATCGCGTTGCACGGTACATTAAACTTCATTTTTAAGGACAGATTAATATTAACCCCGTATCACTTGCTGCTATAACCCAGTTGTAAAGCTTACGCTGACGTAGCACGTAATAAACATTCGAAATCCAATATAGAAAGGGTTAAGCTAAAGTTCCCGGCTAAGTCTTGTAAATCTTAAAGAGATTATTAATGTCGTTAAGTTTTGTAAAATACGATATATAATTTTCATTATCCAGCCGCGCGTTTCCTAAATTCATTGTAAACCGGAGTATCGACATTATTTTGACGTGCATTATTACTGCCAGCGATAACAACGCAGATTTAATGCTAAATAAACATTTCAAAGTTCCACCCGGCTATCTCCGCGGCGTTAAAATTAAAGCTGGGTAAATCTTATAAATCCACCGTGGATTAGCGTCATTAAATTCTATTGAATCGCACTCTTTGCCTTTCGCATTACACTCTCGATTCTTCGAGAATAAATTCCTAATGCCCTTTCAACCTTTTTGGCCGCGTAACCCCCTCGCAAAATCGTCGTCCCTCCTCCGCAGCTCATTTCCGGCCGATTTTTCTCAAAGACCGCGAATTAGCTAATCTACCTCAAATACCTCAAACGAGAGCGGCGATCGCGACGTGAATGATGCAGCAGCCGAAAAATGGGCCACTCTGCGTAACCGTAGGTAGGAGGGGACACTGGAACCCAGCCCCTGAATAATTCAAAGCGGGCGCGCGAGCAACGATAGGTGACCCGTGCTCATGCCCTGGCTCTCTAATCAATGAGCGGCGCCGGATGAACAAAAAAAAAAAAGATGGGCACGATGTGAGCGTGGCAATTTTTGGCGCGACCGCGTATTATTAAAGAGGCTGCGATACCGACTGCCGTCAGCCTGGAAACAGGATGGGGGGGAGGGGAGGAGGTGTAGCAGGGAGGGATGGGGGTGCCCGTCGCCCCGGCTATTTCGCACCATTGAGCGGCGATTCGATTGCCGCTCCGTTGATTTTAACGTGCCGGCTGCACTGCGACAAAGGGAGACTTCGACCCGCCCACACCCCGCCGCATCAATAATGACGCGCCGTACGCAAAATCAATTAAATCAATTAGCGGATGACTCCGCGGCACATCAGGCGAAATTCACCCGTCTCGGTGCGGTAGGGGCGATGTGCGCAAAAAAAAAATTTCCCGCGAGGTCGAATCAATTTTTCGTTGCCTCGCTCGAACCGGAGGAGGGTGGGAGGACTCGCTCTTTTTTTTTTTTTTTGGGTCGGTCGACGTGCGTCCGCGGTCGGTCACTTTGAAAGGTGTCTTTTGTTCCGCGACTGCCGGCCGGCCATTGTCGGCCGCGATAGCTCGGACACGCCGCACTAACATTTTTTACGGCGTCGGTATAATTTATTTTGCCTTTGTGGCCCGGTCTAACTGGTCAAATATCGTTTTTTTCTCACTCTCGTGTGTACGAGCGCGGCTTTTATTAGGGAAATGCGACCTGGCCGCGCATATTATGGACGTCCGTTCTGACGGCGACTTCTTAAAGGCGAAAAATTAGTTTTTCGCTCATTTTTATCGCCCCCGAAGGGAGCTGACGTTGGGTTAACGGTGCTTTACCGTGGCTGTAAAATAAATTACGAACGGCTAATAAAAACGTAAAATTATGCTCGCAAGTTGAGAGAGTACACGGCGCGTCTTTTACCGGGGCGAAATTAATGCCGAAATGAGCATTAGAGGAATACTCATCATTTTTCAATTACTTTTTTCGTTGCTACGTGCTGGGTCACTTTTTCTCGAAAACAAAATAAAAAAATTCTCCAATCAGAAGTGGAACATTATATCCCTATCGATTTAAATAAAAATTCATCTAGTGTCGCTATAATAATTTCTATTTTTTGCGCATCTATTAAAAACTGCTGTTTTTTGTTTTAAATTTCACAAATAAAAGGAGACAGAAAAGAGAAAGAGAGAGTCGGCAAAGGTAAACTTTTTCGTTCGTACAAAAATATCGACATTTCGCCCCCCTTTTTGGCAGCGTACCGTATTGGGGCGAGCCGCGTCGTAATTCGCAAGCACGTTCCAAATGAAAATCGAGTAAATTAAAAAAGACCGAAATTCATTTTGGACCGATGTTTCGTTTATTTTTCGCTCTCCTCTGCACTCGCACAAAAACCATAAGCGAAATAGTAGTTAATTACGAGGATCCCTTTAATCGAGCCCTGGCCACAGCGCGTTTTTCGCGCAACGCCACTCGTCGGCCCGACCGCGCAAAAATAAACGTCACCAGCGCTGGCCAACGTCGAAAGCCAATGGAAAAAAAAAAAACAGAAAAATAATCCTTTCAATTCCCACCGCCAAAGAAAATTCCCCCGCTAATTCAACGTAACAAGTTATTTTCCTTTTCCGAATAAAAAGGAATGAAACATTAATGGGGTAATTTCGGCGGAGACGCGCACTGGGAGCAGGAGGAAAGGCGAGCCGAGAGGAGCGAGCTGGAAAAAGGAGGACAAGTAATGGGACAGCAGTAAATAGATTCTCCTAAAGCCGGATGGTATTGCTAATGCGGTCCTTCGTCCGGTCGGAATGAAATTGCATTGGCTCGGGTGTGCGCGCGCGATCTTGCACACGTGGACATTGCACGACCCCCCGGGTAATGTATTCCTCGCGGCCGACCCGATCTCCTCCCCCTTAAACGTATACCCGGCGAACGAAATCAACGCCCCTGTTAATCTTTAAAAATAGCCCGGCCAGAGAAAAAGTGCATTATCGCGGCGAGATAACGGTGGAGTTATATCTTGAGGAGGTCACAATTTAATTACACGATCGCGTTATCTTTTTTACCCGCCTTGAATTTCAATGTTTCGAGAGCACTTAAAAGCTTTCGAGGGCTGCTCGTGGTTGACGCGAAACGCAGCCCGAGATATGAGTAAAAGGTTCGACGTTCTTTTTTTTTTTAATTTGCCTAATTTCCAGCGCGAAATTTACTAGGAACGGCGAGTCCCATTTAAAGCAATTTAATCAAACGGAAGCGACTCCTTTTTATCGTTCACGCTAAACTTTCAACGAGTAAAATAATTCTTAAATTTAAAATAAAAAAAAATAAAAAAATATCACCACCGTGTCGCTTCGTAGAATTCGGTGAAAAAAAATAGAGATTTTACGCTTTCATAAATAAAAGGCTTTTTCGCCACTTTATCCTCTTTTTTTTTTTTTTTTTTTTTATTTTTTTTGTACAAAAAGAGAGACGAGTCCTCGGTCGTGATAGTTATATCAAAGGTAAATGGAAAAAAATCTCTTCCGGCTGTGCGAGGTTATAAAAAAATTTATGTAGCGCAAGCAAGTCCAAGTCATTTATGAAAGGCCTGCACCGAACATTCCGGAGACATTATTACCCCCAAAGATCCTCGCATACAAATTACTCCGCAAATTGTCCGTCTTTAGAGGGGGTTGTGGGAGGGAGACAGAATAACCAGGCTAATCGCGCCAGCGCCCTATCATTTCGACTGGAAATCACGGCAATGCCAATTGCACATAATTAGCGACGCCTGGATAATTTCGCCGATCGCGATATACATTTCGCGTCGTCGATGCCTCGCGAGTGTTCGCCCGATGAATCCCGTCGCCGCGATTTTTCACTTGGTCATTGTCAAACGCAGCCGCGAGACCGTATACGCGCCGATTCATCTCAATTGCGTGTATTTTTAAAATCGCCCGGCGAACACAGCGCGACCCGAGAATCGCCATTGATGTCCCCCTCATTATGCGTTCGCGCCAACATTCGCGCGCGGATTACCGACGCGGGTCCGGCGAGTTCATTAGCCGCGAAGTGGCTGGGAAAAGTGAAATTAGGCGCGTTAATGGCCGGGAAAATGCCGGGCTCGCGGGGCCCCTCGACAAAAGAAAGTCAAGTGGACGCGGCGACTTTTGGGTACAGTGCGCGAGTTCGCCGGGGCCAGAGGCGTGGTTGTGAGGGTGCGCGGGTGACGTCACAACGGGGGTAGGGACAGGCAGCGTCGCAGGAAGAAAAAGAAGCGCGAAGGGGAGATAGGAGTTCGGAGGATAGGCTAGAGAAAGGGAGAAAGAGAGTGGCTCCTGCGCTTTCTGTCCCCGCCATGTTTCATAAATCAACGAAACAAACGGAACGTCGACGTGCATCGGCGCGCCGATGCGCGCTCCGCGAGAACTCGATTTCAACCCTTTCCGCCCCCGAGAGCCGACTCTCTCTCACGCCGAATGTATAATTTCATTTCGGAGCGCCCGCCCCGGCTCCCGAGCAAATGTCCTTTTTTTTTCTAGCGCCGGCTGGCTGGCAAGTTGCGAGAGAGGGACGGCTTCAAACGAGAATTTAAGGATTAATTTTTACGAAATTAGGCTGCGCCGCGCGAGAGGTAGAAGAGCGGCGCGATTGTGCAGCGCTCCCCTTTTCTTTTAGTTAGTTTTGATTAATTAGTCGAATCGCCAGGCTTTTTCGCCAAGTGGATTTTGCGAGGTTTATGTAAGGGCCAGTGCAATTTAGTGAAGTTCGTTCTTTTTTTCGCTTTTGTGAGAGGAAAAAATTTCTCCTTCGCTGTTTTTCTTTGTTTTCTTTTCTTTATACCACAATTATTTGTCGGCAAAGAATTCCCTTATCTGATAAAAGGAAGTTTTGTCGCAAGCAGGGTAAAAAAAAATCTTATAAAATAACAGTAATATCGAACACGTTCGATACAAAAGTTGTCGCACGCTGTACTCCTGGCAGAAGTGAAACTTTCAATAAAGGAGATAAAATTTACTTTTAAACCAATTTTAGCTGTACACATGCGCGGTATTGAATAAAAATTGCTTCGGCGTACAAATTTTTAGATATTGTAAATCCGAAGAAACTACGTTTTTTTTTACGCGGGCAATTGCAAGAAAGTGTTAAAATCAGATGGAATAGTCTCTCGAATGAACGAATTAATGAATTTAATTTAACACATACTTTCGCGTTGCACTTTCGAAATATTTCGGTATTTCGCATTTTCTTAACTTAATGTGCTTAATTCTGGGAAGTTATGGAATGTAAATCACTAAATTAGGGGCGCGCATGCACATTTTGCAAGATTTATGAACTTGATGAAATTTCCTGCGTAATATTCTTAACGAAAATTAAGAAATAAATTAATAAACTACGAGGCCCGGGGAACGCTTATTATTAAGGAAATAATCATGAATTCCCCCGCATAAGTACAGAATTTTAAGTAGCCCGCTTAAGACTGATTTAATATTAAAATAATTCATAAAAATGTGAAACGCGTGCAAGAAATTCCACCCGACAATCTCCGGATTTTTCGCTTTCTTTAAAAATCGGGATAAAGCAAAGCAGTTTTTCGCAAAAAAAAAAAAAAGAATTCCTCAAGCTAGGTACGAAAACAGCCCTTTAAAAATTCATCCGGAAGCCAAGGGGTCGCGAACAATCACGAGGGTTGCATTAAAAGTCAAGACTCGCCGAAGTGAGGGCACGAAGGAACCCTACGATTACGATAATTTGCTCAATTTCTCGTTTCCAACGCGTTGCAGATCGCGCGAATCCATCGTCCGAGGGAAGAGATCGTCTCATCAAAAACGCGGATTATTTCGAAAAGGGTCTCGGAGCTTGGCAGTGGTCCGGGGATGGGAGAAAGCTCGACCGGGCTCGAAAAAAAGCCTCGCCTAATTGACATCTCTCGGGGGGTATAACGACGTCGCCACGGCCGGCGCGGTGCGCGCGTATATACGCGCGGCGAGAGCCCCGGCGAGAATCGATGACAGGCCAGCCGAGAAGACGATTTCCAGCTTCCAGCGGTGGCGGCGGCGTGTCGTCGCGCGTGGAGCCACCGTCGCCCGCTGGATGCCAGCCCATGCCCCAGGAATCAATATGATATGCCGCGTGCACCCGCCGCCGGCAGCCGCGCCAGCGCACACGCGCTCCTAACTTATCGGCCAAATACGCGCGATTTCGCGCACATGCAGCTCTCCCCCAGGCTTATCGTCCGGAGACCAGCGAGACAATAAAACAGCGTCGCCCTTCCCCCCCGCGGCGGCGGTGGCCGCCCTTCCCTCCGTGCCTCCCTCTGCCATGCGCTCCCGGTTCCTCGAATTATCCCCGAATTTCCGGGGGACGCGCGGAGGCCTCGGAGAAATCGGATGACACATTGACACGGATGACGAACGAAAATCAATAGTGCTTCCGAATTTTTTTTTTTCCTCCTCGGGAAATTTCTCCTGGGGCAACGGGAGGCTCACCTTCTGGGGAGAATGTTTCAATTTATGCTGAGGGGACGATAGCTGAAAGAGTGTGATAATTCAATTCTGGCGGCTCGACGACTAGTATTTTTTTGGTAAACATTTTTATAGAGAGCTCGTTGATGCTTCGGGCATTCCCGACCTAACTCCTTTTCTCTGCCTACCTCGTTGTTCTTTCAATATTGAATGCGAAAAAGAAGCTTTTTTTTTTAAGAAACGAGGATGCAGAGCAGCTCAACCACCGCGGGATAATCAATCTCCCTTTTTCTCATGAATAAATAAGGGAAAAAACTAAAAATTTGCATTCGCAATGATAAGCCTTTCAGCGATACCGCTGAATATTTCAGCTGGAACGAGGCGGAATTTTCGCCGACGTGAAAAAAAAAATGAGAGCTCATTATTTATTTAACGGGCCGGGGAATCGTCACTCTCTCTCTCGATTTCGGGCTGCTGAAGTGAGGGAAGGGCGAGATCCGCGGCAAGCAGGGGGGAGAGAAAAGCGGGCGAAGCGCAAAGAGGAAGTGGAAGACTTCGCGGGGGAGAGCGTAGAGAGAGAGAGAGAGAGAGAGAGAGAGAGAGAGAGAGAGAGAGAGAGAGAGCGAGAGAGAAAGGAGAGAGAGACGGAGAGAGCCGCACGGGCTCTAGAGCCGGAGAGAGCCGCGCGCGCGGGTGCCTTTCCAAAAGCCGAGGCATATCGATCGGCAAATGAAAGCAGTCCGCCGGTGGCCCCCGATGGCGGACCTATTTTCTCTGTCAAGCTGTTTGCGAGCTGCCTACACACAATGTTTTGCGATGAGGATTCTGGCCGCCGGCCAAGTTCATTTCAAATGGACGTATTACATCATGAGTTTAGCGAATCAATGTTTTGTCGCTGCATATACGCGCCCACGGCCGGACACCGACCGCCTTGGGGATGCGGCCTTCTTGCCACCCCCTACCCCCCCTCCCCTCTTCTACAGTTCAACCCCGATGAGATAAAAGTTGCGAGAAGAAGGATTCGGTATTTGGGCCGCAAGCGGCGCTCGCGAGTTTAGACTGCTCGAATTTAAGTTTTTGACAGAATTCCTTTGAGCTTTGTGAGTTACGAGCTCGATCTTTGACGTCTTGAAAATTTTCGCGATCGTAAATTCAAACGGTTTTACAATTCATTGATCAAATTTTTTTTTTATTTTACTCGCGGAAAAAATTATCTTTGTATTTATTTTTTCTAAATTCATCAGTTTTCTGTTTATACAAACATCGGTAACATTGAAAAACCATAGCAAACTTTTCAATTCCTGTCATAAAATCAAATAAAGTCTGTAGTACGTACTGTGCGCCAGATAATATATCATCCTCATAATCAAACCGACAATATTGACAGGCCCTCAACATGAGTTTGTTGATACCCACCCATTAAATAAACCCCAACGATACTAAATCCGCACTCTACCTTTTCGCACACCACCTCCACAAAAAAAAAACAAAGAGAAAAAAGAAAGTAATCAGAAGAAAAAGAAACGCAAGATCGCACACTGCGAACGAACAAAAACGCGGAAGCGATAAAGAGGCTGTATAGCGGCGGAACTGTAAAATTATCCGAGGCGCAATAAAAAAAAAAAAAAAAGATGACGCCGTGCCGGGGGGTGGGAGGGTCGCGCGGAATACGACAGTGTGCACACACAGAATCGAGGCGCGAAATTCTAAATGACGAGGCGGCGTAAATCAGGGCTCTCGGATTTACGACTGTTGTCCCGTCGCTGCTAATTACAAATGAAGATTTACATTTATGCCCCGTTTTGAAGCGCGCGGCGGCGGCCCGTCCACCGGCGCGCTTCGGAATATCTCTGTCTATTTGCAAACGCGTTGACGGCCGGCGCGGGGGCTCGATGAAATGTACCAAATGAAGTTTACAGACCTTTAATCAATCCGATTCCGACTCGCGCCAATCGCCCGCCGTCCCTTAACTGCTTCGCTTTATCGTCGCGCGCGTTATCGCGGAAAAAGGGGAAGGGGGGAGTGTGCGAATGCAGGGAGGGAGGATCGGCGGCCGGATGAAATGGCTTCGCGAGCGATTCACGTGTTTGATCGAGCGGGGAGGGGGGGGGGGGGGTGAGAGCATTCATTTGAAGAAAGGATTTCCGGCGTATTAATTTCGCGCGGTCCGCTGATTAAAGGGGGGCGATGGATTAAAAAAAAAAACAAAAAAGAGATGAAGAGCTTCGGTAATTCGATTTTGCGAAATTTCGCGCCGAGACAAAGTAGAACCGATTGATTTGCCCGCCGGAATGCGGAGTTATGCATAATCGCTATGGGAGTAATTTTAATTACGGTGAAAATCGACAAGATCAAAGGCAGCAGCAGCGAATTACATTCGAGCGACGAGAGGACGCACTAGTGTCGGTGCACGCGCGCAGTTTTGGTGCCGTACTAGAGAAAAAGAAAAAAAAAACGCTGCCAACTGCATTGGCGGAATGCTTTCTCATAGAGAACTGTGACGTCGTTTTGTCAATTTTTTTCTTTGGTGTCTTAGAATTTGCACTGTGCCCTTTCACTTTAATCTCTATTTTCTTTGTATATTTAGTTTTAAGTTAATTTTAATGTTTATTATTTGCTTTTGTAATGGGCTTTTAGCCCGTATAATGGTGTAAAATAAATAAATAAAAAATAAATAATATTTAATGAAGTTTAAATATTTATGATCTGTGACAATTGTTAATTTAATTTTTGTATCAAACACTTTAACCCTGTTTCAAAATAAATTTTTTGTGAAAAAATAACATCAAATATAATTAAAAAGAAGCAAAAAGGAACGTAAAATATTAATATTTTCCATAAAAATTAGAAATATGTAAATCACAAAATTTTCAAAAAATGCAAAAATAGTTCTAAAATTGAATCTAATAGATAGAAATTTTCAAGCGGTCTTGGTACAAACAATCCCAACATTTGTGCAAAATTTGGAAAAGATCCAATGAACATACATACATACATTTTTTAAAAACTATACTTTTTTCTACTTTCTGAATCTAAATAATTGCTTTTCAGTAACGAACAGAAAAAAAATTTTTTCACCGTCACAAAGCTTTCTCTATGAGAAAGCAAAAAAGCTTTCGCGGCTGAGTCCTATAGCGGGCACGAGGACGGCATCGGCGAGTCGCAATAAAATAAATTTGTACGATTTCGGCGCGCCGATAGAGACGAAGCCGCCGCGTTCACCTCGGGCATTATCACGGCCTCAATAAAATATACGATAAAGTGCAAAGCAAGCGAATTTCTATCGGCCTAGGGTGACGATCCCACCCTCGGCTATCTCCCACCCCCGCGATAAACACAATGGAATGCGTTTAGATTCCGCGCGGAAGTTCGGGGACCTGTTTATACGCAGACTCGTCGGTCAATACTCCCCGTAATTATCATATAAAAGGATCAGCCCCAGCCGAGCCAGGAGAGATATTTCTTCGGGCGCGCGCTTATGCGGGGAGCTTGCGAAAGCACCCGCCCGCGCGGAGAGAGAGAGAAAGAGCCGAAGCGGGGGCGTGCCGCGCGCGCGAGTCCCGCTCGCGATGGAAATGGAAAAAGGAGATGGATGAGGCGCGCGGCGGCGGAGCCGAGAGAACCGAACTATACCACTTATTGATTGCGCTATGGTAATCTAAACACTCGTATTTGACTATCAAAGGCGCGCCGGGTGCGCGCGTCTTCAAAGTATAAATCTAGGATTCGCGCCACCCTCCTTCCTCCTCTCTTTAAACATTAATAACGTCCTCCATCGGCCGTGAAACGATAAGGCGGTCGGTCTATGGTAATGTCGCCGGCGTTTTTCCGACTCGATAAGTGCACCACCGATGTGTGTATGCGTGCTCGCACTCGGACCTGGCGAGGAGCGCTATAGACGTCGCTCCTTTTGTATTCGAAAGAGTTTCGCCGTGTTTGCGTAGGTAAACGCGTCACTAACGTAAACTTTCTAAAACGCACGAGTTATGAGTTATTACAATATATTGCCGGGGCTCATATGAATTTCAAATTTCTCGTTGCTCTTTTAGCGCGGAAAATGTTTAGCTCGGAGATTTCTCCATATTTTAGAATAAATTTAAAATCATAAATCCCAGAGCGACGTATATAGAAAACTCCGCAGGATTCCGAAGGACGAGAATCGTAGAAATGAAAAGGATAAAAAAAAAGGAACTGTACAGTAGAGATAAAGCGAATATATCCGAGTTCAAGTTCACAGCTTCCAAGGCGCACACGCGTATGGAGAATACCCCGGGCGCATCCTTCGTACACACGGCGTGCCCGAAAACGAGTCCGCATTAATCGAGCAAGACCTCGTCGGCATTACAATGTGACCGCGAAAACTCGATCGATTTCCCGAGGGGACAGGGGAAGAGGTATAGATCCCTCTCGAGCGAACGCATTAGTCAGCCGCGAAAATTTCCCGGTTTCGTCGACGGATCGTCTACATCCTCCGCGGGGCGAGGAGGCAGGCAGGGGCCGAACAATTTCGAGCGAGCATAAAATATGTATTTATTCGTCCGGGCAAAAATGGGCGGGGACCTTCGCAGTCGCTCGCGCAGGCGCGTGGACCTTCGTTGACGCGGCCGACGTTAATACCCATTAGGATACGTGGCAAAAAGCGCGGAGCGAGCGATCGTCGGGCGACGACATAATTGAGACGCTTGACTCCTTCGCGTGTACACACGCACGACGTCCACGCCCGCTCGCCTCGGCCCATCTCGAAATTGAATCCGCTGACCCGGCACGTACGGCGCACGCCTCTCTCGTCATCTCGCGCTTTTTTTTTTTTGATACCCTCCCTATAAGCGGCTCGAGCGGTCGTATACCCGCACCCCCTCGGCGATTTGTTCAGTGGGTCAGACGGGGCGGAGGTATATGGAGGCGCTTAATCCGTGGAAAATGTAATCCGCTATCGGCGGGCATTAATCGGCAAGGAGGCCGGCGGATCCGGCGACTTTAATTCGGTGACGTATCGCGTAAATCCCGGCGCGGCGATGGAGATTGCAGGCCGGCGGAGGCCCGATCGAATCGAACGAGGCGTGCGCAAGCGAGTCGGCGCGACTCGCTCGCCTTCGACCGTCCGAGGATCCGCGCACGGACCTTCGTTTAGATTAGAAACATCAACGCCGGTTATCTCGCCGAATTAATCGGGAGTAATCTGCGGAGATTACTCGAGGGCCACTTTCGACTTTTTCCTCGAATGGCGAGCGAGGACCTCGAACCGAGCGCGGTAAGATCGGCTGCTGCGATTACTCGTATAAAAACAATTAGGCCCTTTAATTGTCGATTGCAGTTGTCGTTTTTTTTTTTAACAAATGTAAAATTCACTTATGTGCATTAGCAGATAGATTTTCTTGGCGAAATGTAAATGAGAGAATTTTGAATTTTGCGTCAGCTCGAGTGCGCATGAATAAAATTATATAGGACCTCGCGATACGGCAAAGTCTAGATATTTAACTTAGAATTTTCAATTTTCATAAAAGAATCCTCATTCCATATCTCGGCGATGGCTCAAGCCGTTATGAAGGGCCTCTACAAAAAAAAGGAGTTTCTTTAAAAACTAGTTTACATTACGTAACTGTAACAGAAATAATATTCGGGAAACTTTTTCACGTCACTTACAAATTGCCTCTCAAGACGGCGATCTCGCAGTGAGAGCTAACAAAATTTTCCATCGCGACGGCTTTAAACGACCACTTAGCCGGTCCATTCGAAAGGTTCGCGGACAAACAAAAGGCGAGTCGATGCGCCGGCGGACAGACCTGAAAGCGGCCACTTTTTTGGGACAATCGAATTTCGCGCTAAAAGGGAAGGCCTGCAGAGCCGCCCGACCGAATTCGGCCCGGTGTTTTGACTTAGCGTATGCATAGGCATCGGGGAGGGTGGAGGGAGGAGGGGTTCGGGGCTAAAGCGCGAGTTGGCAGGCTCCTTGGAGTGCGTCCAATATTTTTACGGTTATCCTCTCTCTTTTCCCCCGTTAGCGTGATTCAGCCACCCCCGGGTGCCCTGTGCCCTGGGCGCGCGACGTCATCGAAAAGTCAATTCGCGCAGCTCCGGGCTCGTTCTCATTTTCCGGCGTAATCTCGGCCGCGCGATCTCGGCACAATTGCCCGCGAGTACACAGCGGGCCGGGCGAGTGTGGGAGAGAAAGAGAAGGAGAGAGCTGCCCGGGAAACGCGCGCGCATGCATTCGCTCCCAAACTCCTCTCTCCCCGCCCTTTTGTTTTCTCGTCGTTTTAAGTAGTTTCGAGCACTTTGTATTAAAAATTTACTGCACCGGCAAAATGCTTCCTCCGGGCGCCGGCGCCGCGTTTCTCTCGCTCGCTCTCTTTCTCTGTCTCTCGCCCCGGGGCCTTTTTTCATGCGAAAAATACTACGGCCGATAAATTTCCCGAGCGCTTTCTTGAGTGCACGTATTGTTATGTATATCAGCATCTTTGCATAGAAAACAAATCCCGTTGTGGCGCTGCGGCTGCTAGATTTTCGCCTCCCCCCGCCACCCCTCTTTATTATAT
>JAWWEN010000009.1:10779601-10795986 GCA_035582955.1 Sycophila texana
TTTTCTTACGCTTTTTAATTAAGAAAACCAAATTCGCACGACGTCGACTTCGCTATTTCGCGCGGCAACAAAGCTTATTAAAAAAAAGAAAAATGAAAAGTCGGGTGGTACGTGGGGGAGGGTTGAGTTCGTTCGAGACACCCGGTATTTTCGGAGATAAGGAGCGAGGCGCTCGAGAGCCATCGAATGCTTCAGGAGGAGGGGGTGGGGATGGAAATTATTAGCCATCCTCGTAAACAATTTTCTCGCAAAGAGCGCAGGTTTAGCGTGCAGCGCCGTAAAAATTTTCGCCGCGAGCCCGAGCTTTAGCCGAGTGAGTAGCATGCCGTAAGCCAGCCACGTACGCGCGCCTCGAAGCTCCGGGCGTCCCCGCCCGCGCCAGCCAGTCGGAGCTTTCCTTCTCTATCCTCCTTCCTTGCTCTCGCTCTCTCTCTCTCTCTCTCTCTCTCGCTCTCTCCTCTGGCTTCGGCAGCGCCCGTAAAATTTAGCCGAATTCACGTCTAGCAAGGAGCTACCTCCCCGAGTGCCGCTCGATAATACGCGGGGCTCGCGTGTGTGCAACTTGCCGCGCGGTTCATGCCCAGATAGATAGATAAATTTATCGCCGATTAAGGAGCCTCGGCTTCTGTATAATCAGGACTTTACACGGCGAAATTGTGAAACAGCCCAGGCGTTACCGAAGTCCCGAAGGCAAATACATCGCTCATCTTATCGCGGCCGGATAATAAACATTGGAGCGGCTGTACTCGCTGTAAATAGATTAGGAGTAGGGCGTGCTCAAACGAGTCCGTAGGACAGAGACTTTGATCGCTTCAACAATCCAGCGCGGGAAATTGTTTGCCGAGGGTATACACATTTCATGCACCAGGAAACGTTCTGATGAGCTTTCGGAACGCCGCGGAAGAACTCGAAATATTTGCACCAATTAAAGCGTGCGTATAGCGCCGGAACGACACTCTACATCCGAAAAATCATCGCTACAATTTATGAATAACGATTTGGCGTCATTCATACCGTCCAAACGATTCCATCCCCTTTTAAAGCGCAATATGAGCAATAATCAGGCGCGTATCTCTCTGACGATGGGTAAGCCAAAAGCGAAATAAACTTTTATTATTTGCCCGCGAAATTCACCCCACCAATTTGAATTACATCAGCAAGTTCAATGAATCGTAATTAAAGTATGTAAATTACGCAAACCCTCCCGTCTAATTAAAGTTTCGAAATGCAGTCTCCCGCATATAACCGGAAGATTTACAAAGGCGCGCCTCGGCATTCAGCGGGACGAGTAGCCGTTAAAACCGTGCGGCAGATCCAATACCCATCGCGCTATTGCGAGGAGATTAAATCGAATCGGTTAACGCGAGGTGCGATTTCGGGGAGGAGAGAGAGAGAGAGAGAGAGAGGGACGCCCGGGGGCCCCCGGAGCGTCTCCTCGGAATGTTGCGCCGGGAGCGGAGGAGCCAGCAGGGAGAGGGGTGCGCGCGCGGGGGAGGACGTAAGGCAGCCGGGCAAATCCTCACGTGCCTGCTCGAGAATGTTATCCTCGGCACGGCTTCTCTCCCTCCGTCTCGCTCGCTTCGGCGCTAGGCGTGGCTATCGAGCTTCATCGTTCGCCGGCCCGCGCGCCCGAACTTAACCGAGCCACCGGCGCTGCTGGCCCGGTCACGCGATTAAAGTACTTAATCGCCCCGGCCGTAATAATAGCTGCAGTGGCCTTCTTTCGCGAATCCTCGCGCGCTCCCGCTTAATTTCCCCCTCCCTTTAATCCTTTCGCGTCGAAGTTTTTGGCTCGACGGGGAGATTTTTTTTTTCGCCCGCGCTATCGGAGCGACTGGGCCCGCCGAGCCTTTTATTTTCCCAACGTGTTTGTTTTTTTTATTATTTTTTTTTTTTCGTTCGGAAATGCGCGCGAGCGTTGGCAAAAGTTCGAGTGGCCGGGGCGCGTATATTTTTTAATTACGCGAAGTTCGCTCCTTACGCGGCCGAGGGTTTTGAAAATTAATTGAGGAGGGCGTTTTGACGGCTGAGGGGTGGGGGTAGGTTTTCGCGTTCCTTTTTCCTTTTGTTGGGATTATATTCGCTATGCGGCGGCAGTTTTAATTTACGATCGGCCGGGAGTAATGTAGCGCGGGGCTGTCTTACCAGTCCCTGGCGTTACTACTTACTTTTCTGCAGAACGCGGAAATATCGTTATTATACCGGGCAGTTTGGAAATCGAGGGCGTCAATATTTACGATGCCAGTGGTAGAAGCAAATTTCGTGCGGCTGATAAGCCATAGAGGCGAGTGTTGACGATGATTTTAAAGCTCGGAGCGGGGGCGCGGCCTCATCGACGAAATCCCTTATTATACCAGTTCACCGGTTAATCCTGCTTAAGCCGTTAGAGGATCATATTGCGGTCGGTTTCAAACGCTAATGAATTTTCGATTAATTCGGCGTATCAGAAGCTAGCGTATCGGCCAGCCACGGGTCCCCCCACCGTATACACCCATCTACTCTTTTTTCAGTCGCGGAGCAGTCAAAAGCCGAGCGGAGAGACTCGCGAAGAATTACGATACAATTAGGGAGAGGCCGCAAAGTCGACCGTCGGCGGGCGAGCCAGTAAGCCGCGAGGAGTCGCTGGCTCGCCTACTTACGTAAGAGCCGGGGATATCCTTCGCGCGACGGCGGCGGGGGAGCTCCGGGGGCGCGCGGAGAGAGGAGGCGGAAGGGAGGTCGGAGCGAGGTAGGAGCGCAAAAGTCCGAGACTAACGAGTCGACGTCGGCGGCAGCTGCGCCGCGTAAATAAGAAAAGGATCGGGGCTGCACCGCGCCCTTAGCTCGGTAGCGCGCCTCAAAATTGACAGGAGAACGAGCGAGCGAGCGCGAAGGAAATGGGTCGTGCTAAAGGTTCATTAGGGCAGGCGTCGCCGGCAATCTGACCCGAATTCATATTTTGCAGGAGCGAAATCGCACGGGCCGCCGCCGCCGCCGCCGCCGCTCGACACAGGCGTCGGCGGCGGCTGGCTGGCGCGGGGGGTGGCTGGCGGCGGCCCGGGCTCCGAGGACGATGACAGGGAGGAGAGCTGCGCCGGAGCGAGGGCGAGCGAGACGGCGGCCGAGGAGCGAGAGGGAGAGTAGGGCAGGATCGCGAGAGTCGGGGAAAAGGGGGCTGGTGGAGGATGGAGTCGCGCGCGCAGGTGGCGCGAGCGTCGGCGCGGCGGCGGCGGCACCACCACCACCGCCGCCGTCGCCGCCGCCAGCCCGCCCCCGCGCGGCGGGGCCGGGCGGGGATGGTGCGAATACGCGAGTCTCGCGTGCACAGTGCGGCCCTGGACGGCCAGCCAGTAGTACGCTCGCGTTTTGGCCAGACGCGCGCGCGGTTCTCTGGCGCGCGCCGAGAGAGCGGACCCGCTCACTCCCTCTTTTTTCCCCTCGCCTCGCGGGAGAAGCCGCAGTGCCGCGAGCCCCTGGCGGCTGCGACCCCTTCCTTCCCTCCTCCCGCCCGTGCTATTGTCCTTCCGCGGCCGCCGCGCCGCCGTCGCTCTTTCTTCCTTCCCTCGTTTATTCCTTTCGGCTCCTTCGCCGTCTGGCTCGCTCGTGTGCCCTCGTGCACCTCTCCGGACGGGCCGCCGAGAGGGTGGCAAAGGGGGACAACGACGGCGCTGATCCTGCGCCTCCTTGGGTCCCGCGCTCGCCCGTCCTCTCTCTCTCTTTCTGTCTGCCTCCGGCGCAACGGACCTGCCTCAATCCGAGGCAGTAGCGGCCGACGCTCGACGCTGACAAGGTCGCCCCGCTATACATTACATACAATTTTTCTCTCATACCTAGGGCGGCGCGGCGCGAGCGAGTCCCTCGCCGGCGGAGCCGCGTATTTAGCGCCAGTAAGAAACGGTAACAAATAACAGGTTGCGGGGACTCGTGCCGATGCGAGAGAGCGGAGGGTTGGACGAGGTGTTGGCTCCCGCTCTGGCCGTCTCCGTCCCACCCTCGTCGCTTCGATTCCTGCCTCCCCCACTCCTCAGCCCACGGTGGGTCCGCTTTCGGCGGATCCCTCTCTCGCTCGCTCTCTTTCGCTTTCTCGCCCCCGCCGGGGGAGGTAACCGCGCACGCAAACGCGGACGGAGGGAGAAGGCGAGCGTGGTGCCTGCGAACCCTCGCGGCCCGACGGATCCTTCTAGTGTCTCCCGGTACTTTTTAAGCTCGCCTCGCGGGTACTCCCGCCGGCGGGACTAGTTATCCAGGACTCCCGGCTGACATCCTACATACGAAGATAATGCGGCAGCTGCACCGTCGAATCAAGCAGGAGAGCGCCGCCCGCCCACGTGATGCCACCGACCGGAAGAACAGTGTCCGAGTTTCGTATCCTTGGGATAGCGGGCCTGAATCCGCGATTGATCTCGGCTGGCGATAGGGTGCACGCGAGCGGCGGCGGCGTCCGTCGACGCGCCGACGTCGCCCGAAATATTTCGCGAACAGTGCGCGCGCGCGCGGCACGAGGCAATGAATCACGCCGGCAGAATTTTACGCGGCCGCAAATTAAACAACACCCGATCCCCGTGATTGCGAGCGTAACGATCGCCCCCGCCCGCCCCCTCCTCGCCCCGTGTCGGCGGTGGCCTCCCCTCTCCGGGGCTCGCTGGCTCGGCGGTGCACGCGACTGTTCCGCGACGGCGACGCGCGGGAGTAAGAGTCCGCCGGTCAAAGGTCAAGTACGGTCCGCGCGCGCGAAAAAACTGGAGCGATCGCGCACATCTCGCGCGCGACGGGGTCAAGGATAAGCCCTCGAGGCTTTTTCTAAAATTAAAGCCCCGAAGCCGGGCGAGGCGGTTTCATATCGGCGTTCAAAGGGAGACGAGAGAATCAGGAGAGTGAGAGAGCTAGACGGAGAAAAGAGTCGGGACGAGTCCGCCGACGGCGGCAGCGCGCGAGTGAGCGCGCTCGCCCCGCCGCCCGATTGCCTATATATACCGTTGCACATGAAATTTTTGGTGTGCCAAGTGTGGCCGAGAATAGACGGCGGAAAAACGCGCGCTGCTGTCTCCCCCTCCCCCTCGGCCACCCGGCGGCACGACGTATATAGTGGAGAAGATGATTTTGACTTTGTACGTAAGAGGCCGACGACGGCGGCGGCGATCGCCGTCCAAGACTTAGCGAGCCGACGACGGCCAGGAGGCACGCACCGACGGATCTCAAGGCACCGAGAGGTATGAGACTGACGCACGCAACAAAGAAATAGAAAATAAAAAAAAAAAAAAAAGAAAAATAAATCGTCGCATTCCCCGCACCGTGCATGCACGTCGCGATCGAGGCACTGAGACCTCGCGGAAATTCGCGAACGAGAAGCCGCGCCGAGCGAAAGAGAGAGAGCCGCGCGGAGCGATAGGTTCGGGCACTTCGGGGGGATATATTTAACGCTGGCGTCTCGTATTACTCGCGCGTGTTGCCGGGGCTGAAAATAGAGAGAGGAACGACTCGGCGCGGCTCCTCCTCGGCCCGCGGCGCCGTGTTCCTCGTGGATAATATCCCGCCTTGCAGCGGAAACTTCGCCGCGGTGCCCCGCGCCAATCGCATACCGTCGATTTCACATCCGCCTCGCTCTCTCTCGCTCCGCGGACTGCCCGTCCGCGTGCTCCGCGTGCGCGACGCTCCCACGGCCCCGTGCAGTGCGCGCCTAACCTAAGGAGCCGAGGCCGTCGTCAAGAAGGCGGAGCTGGAGATCCACCGCTCGACACACTGCCACCGAGATCTCGCACACGTTAATGTTAAGCTTAGCTGGTTGAACACGGGTCAAATATACTGCACGATTGACGCATTTGGTCCCCTTCAACCAGCTGTAGTTGACATTAGACATCAACCCCTCGACTGGCTGCTGTTTGCTGCTGCTGTCGCCATCACCAGGACGGCCGCTCGTGTGTATATACATCCTCGTCCGCGGTGTCGGCTACCGGCGGTCGTTGCGCGTAAACAATGCGACTGTTGGTTTAACCTCGCCGCCCGGTATCGAGTGCACCAGTGAACGTAATCGAGCTCCCGTCTTCCTTGTAAGTCCAGCGGACAGTGGCGTATCTTATAAATATATCAGTAGACAACGATCGCGACGACGAGCCAACTTTTGTAAGAGAACAGTGCGTTGCGACACGACACTACGGGCGATCGATTCGACGAATGAAAATGAATGACTTATACGAGAGTAAGAGAATTGTGCGACGAGAGGTGACGAGGACGACGACGACGACGACTAACCGCAAGAGTATGTAACGCGGCGTAGATGTGCCGCAGTGCACGCTGTTACGATTGTCGGGGGGCAAGCTTTCGCCAGGGGAGCGCCCGAGCGAGCTTACGTAAGAGGAGCGTCTTTTTGTCATGTAAAGCACGAGCGCGGGGGAGAGTGAAAGGGAGAGAAAAAGGAGGAGAGACGAGAGAATGAGGAGAGACGGAGAGCGTGAAAAGAGAGAGGGAGATCGTGATCTCCGCCACGCCTTAGTTAAGTTAAGATGGCCACTTTTGAGGCTCTAATTGTCGCTGATCGGCGTTCCTGGTCCGCGTGTACATGAAAGGCTCCGGGGGCTATTTGTCGCGGCGTCGTCGGCGGTGGCGGCGCCGCCAGACAATGAGAACGAGGGCCTCTTCAGCCCGCTCTCCTTCTCTCTCGCTCGCTCTCGCCAGCTTCCCCGCACTCGTGCCGCTGCCTCCCTATCCCTTTCAAAAATGAAAGATGCAAGCTCCTACTCTATCTCCTACCCTCCATCGGGGGTCCCCCTCCCTGTGTTTGTGCATGAGCAATCGATTCGGGGTCGCATTAAGGGCGGCACGTGCGTCTAGACTGACGCTCTCTCGCTCTTCCTTTTCCCTTTTTTCAAGCGTAAATTAAGCGTGAACGAGTTGCGTTTGTGTGCGCGGGCTACGTGTCGCGAGAAAACGATGTGTGCCACTCGAAACGTACGTGTAATTCAGTGTGCCTGTGCGTGACAGCCAGCCCGAGCGGAGAGTGTGCGTCTTGCGGCGAAATTCCGGTGTAAGCGACTCACGAGGGAGGAGGATTGGAACTTCGACTGTGGGATGATGAAAATCCAAATTCACTCTTACACTACTCACGGGATGCGAGTCGGGAAAATTCTACCGAGTTGGAAAATTAAAATTACCGGCCGTGTTTACAGAAATAATAATACCTTGCTTGCTACCGGGATGTGGATTTTTCAAACTGGAAAAATTCTTTCATTACGAAACTTTTTTAATTTATAACATTATATATCATGCGCTTTTCTCACTCGAATTTAAATGAGAAATATATAAACGTTAATGAAAACAAAAAGTCGCCTCGCCGACATAGTCAATGTTTAATTAAACCTTTTGACGCAACAGGCAATAATCCAGGTTAAATTAAATTTTCCATTGTAATGAAACATATTACGAAAGCTATCGGCTCGACTTGTTAATAAAAGCGCGCGCTTTGTTATAAGCTCAAATGAGAACGTGTAAAAAAATGTGAGTAATAGGAGAAATACTTACTATCGTGGCAACAAAAAAATATTAATAAAAAAAAAAAGAAAACACAAGCAAGCGCTTTCATTTGGCGAGCGCAACAACGATTGTTCGCCGGCTGCCGCCACAAGCGGAACGGGCACGCGCGAAACTGTTACTGTTATTAATTGTTTTCACGAACGGCATCGATATTGGATTTTCAAAAGCGGCTCCCTTCGTAATACCATCTTCAATCGATCGCGCACTTATTGAGTTTCGGTAATTAGTCATAGCCCCGGCGCATTTCGCGCGGGACTTGCTCAACTTCTCGACGGTGTAACGGTTCGTTTCTCCATTCATCGGCAGCGACGGGTGTGTCAATAAACCAACGAGCGGCTCTGATTTATCGCCGCTGCGAAGTCGAATTAACGGTGTTATTTTCTTTCTTTTTTTTTCTTAAGTCTCGGCGAGAGTATTAATAGAGGCACTACGTGCCATTTGTTCCATGCGTCAGCTTTTAAATATGCCGATAAAGTAAATCACTATTTTTAATTCGCGCGACCACTCCGAACTATTGTAATCCTCGAGTTCGTTATAATTGCAGTCTGATGTATCCTGTGTATTTTCTACTTCTGTACTAAACTGGTGTATCGTCGCTTTTTTTAGTATTCACAATAAAGTTTATTATTCAAACGTTACATTTACGTGTCTGCTACTTCTTTTACGAGTTTAGCATGTGTACAGCAAGGTTTTAACGATCCGAGTGTCGAAATCCCGTTTTCATTATCTTTACAAGCTACTTTTCTTACGCAAAAATTAAACTAATCCCTTCATTCAAACTTCTTTTTTTTTTTAACTATCTTTTACATAATCCCCGCATAAAAAAAGGCCAATTTTCTTTTTTTTAATATTCTTCCAAGTAGTTAGTCAGGCGATACATGTTTATTCATCGCAAGAGCTTGGACGGGACTAACAATAGTTGCGGAGTGGCAAGCCAAATTTCAGATCCTCTTACATCCGAGAAAATGCAAAATAAACGCCAGCCAAATCCTCCCCCGCGCGAGCTTTGAATAGCGAGGCGCTCCTTCCTTCTTTTTCGAGGATTTAACTATCACTTTAAAACGAGCTAAGAGCTTGATCTAATTTCTTTTTAATTCGCAGAATGCCATTGAGCAAAGTAAGAATAACCCGAATAGAAGAACGAGCGGGTGCTGTCATTGAGAAGATGCCCGGGGGCCTCGAGTGCGCCATTGCGCAGCAGGGCGGGGTTTCGACTGTCTAAGCCCCCGTTCTGTGTGAGTAACACGAGAGTCGTGCTGACTTCTCGCTCGCAGTTTAGTTGGACACTTCCGCGCTTGTCGCCCCCTTTTTATGGACAAACGAGGGTAACTTGAAATTTTTTTACGGCGAAACGTGAAGAGCTCCGCGGCAGATATAAAAAAGAGAGGAAGTTTAGCGCGCAAACACTCGGAATTAACCGTTTATTGTTGATCGGGGGGATTTTTTTTCCGATGCGGCAGCTATACCATTCGAATAGCCGAGAGCGAGAAACTTACCCTCCCGACTTTTTTGATGGATGTAAGTTTCGAGGCGTGCGACTTTTACTTACGGTCGTTCGAGATTAAAGCTACTTGAATCGATGGTTGGACTCACCTGCAACAAAAAAAAAAAAAAAAATACACTATGTTTAAGATACGTGTCGTCGATCTGAAGTGCTTGAATTGATTAAACATTAAAATGGGATTTCATTCGCGACGATAAAGGGGCGAGTGCAAATTTTCTTTTTTTCTTTTTATACCAATTTCCGCAAAGTAAACAGAAAAAAAATGAAAGATTAATGGTCGCGGGAATATTTTAAGACTTTCAAATGGATATCTAACTTGAGACAGTTTACATTCCGGCTGCGGAAGAATGATCAAGTTTTTAAGCACTGTAACTCTTAAGTGCCGGGGTCGTTAGGAAACAAATCCTTTTCATTTTCCCCCACGCCCCCCGTCTTTTTTATTCCCTCATCTAGCGCAACGAAATTTAGTAGTCGAATTACTTTTCCCGACTTAATTCCACTTTTTTATGGTCGCCAACCGCGCGGGCCGGGGGAGCGTATCAAGCGTACTTTTTTCCTCGTAGCCACATCCCTCGTCGCCTCGTATATTTTCCTTCGCCGCCTCCGCGCCGCTTCGGAAACGCTTCTCGATTTAACTTTTGACATCGAACAACATTGAAATATAACAAGCGCGGCGAGCTCCGCGGGGGGAGATCGAGACAGACTATAGAGAGAGAGAGAGACCAAGAGATAGGGGGAATAAAAAAAAGATAGTCGGAGGTGGGTCGCGGCGTCTCCAGCAAGCGGCCGAGAGTGTGTTTACGTAAGCGAAATAAGCATTAGCGTGGGGGGAGCGAGAAACTCCGGGGAGTCGTTTGGAGCAGTCCAAGGAGTCCGAGAGAGGTCCGCTTCTTATTTTAACTGGATCGTCTCTCGGCGGCAGCGGCGGCGGTGGCTCCTCTGCTAATTACCGCAATTTAGGGTAATGCCTTTTTTACGGCGCGCGCCGTTGTTATATCCCCTACCCGCGGCGCTCGTTCGGCGGTGTGCGCACGTGTCGCTTGGGCGCGCACGTGTGTGTCTGCGCTTTCGTGCCTCCTGCCAATGCAATTTGCCGGCATCGCGAGTAACGAGGCAATGCCGGGCGCCGCGGGCAAAAGTTTCTCCCGAACCCCCGTGCAAGTCTGACCAAGTCTCGGATCGCCGCCGCCGCCGCCGCCTGCGCTATATACCTGCCCGTCCCACCCCCGCGTCCTGCGGGTCTCCTCTCTCTCGTGCCACCCACGTACGCCGCATCCCCGGTCGTTTGATCTACATGCTAACTCGACTGGCGAGCACGCCGCTAAATACACGTACGGGACTAGAAATAGTCGGTGAATGCGAGAGCCGCACGCGCGAGCGCCGACGCGGGTATATGTGCGCCTGCCGCGAGTTATGGCGCGGATGGCCTTTTTCCCTTTCCTTTTATCGCGGAAGCGGAGAATCGAGGTTGCGAGGGGGACCAATTAACGGGGATGCATTAGTGGCTGGCGATGAAAAAAGGAGGAGATTTTATAGAGGGGCTGCCAGGCGTTATTTGATTACTTAATTAGGTGAAATTCCAGGCTGATCGGTTAATAATAACGCGTAATATGAAAAGTTGTAATTGCCTCTCCGGCGGTAATTTCATTACTCGGATAAGTTTGAATGAAATTTTTTTTTTTGTTTTAATAGAAATAAATGGAGCCGGGAAAAGCTTTAGAAATTTAAGGTTTACGAGAAAGTCAAGTTTGACAAATGCCGTCGGTTGTTGAAACTTTCGACGGACAAATAAAGAAGCTGTTGTCACGGCCGGGCGAGGGAAAGGAGAGAAAACTAAAAGGGAGGAAAGGCAAAAAGGAAGAAAAGAAAAAAAATACGCGAAGAGAAATCGCTCCTGCGGAACTATCAGAATGATAAATGCTCCATTCGTGAGCGATATTTACGTAATTCGCGCGACGAATGCAAAATAGAAATCAGTCCTCGGATCCAATAAGACTCAATAAAATCCGCCTCTTCCAATTCTTTACGGCAAATTGCATAAAGATTCCCCGACTATATCCCGAATTCGAAAAGAACACCCCTCGCCCGGCCTTCCTCGTCTCGTTATCACCCGCCCCTTGACCGGGGATATAAGACTCGGGTTCATCGGGCTCCCCAAAGCTGCCGCTGAAGGGAAGACGCCCGCATAAGAAGGAGACCCCGCGAGAAGAGGAGGAAGAATAAGCCAGCCCCACGCGAGCGTATAAGAAGCGCTCGTCCCGATCGCGAGGGGCGCAACGCGGGCAGAGGGGAGAGGCGCGGAATGGGCTCGGTGGCAGGGCTATGGTGAACGCATTTCTAATATCTGTCTGGTGTAAGAGGTCGGGCCAAAAAATAGTCAGACTTTGGAATCCGCGCCTTGCTCCCTCTCTGCCCAACTCGCGCCGGAGGCTCTTCCTCTCTCTTTTCGCCCAGCCCCGCTCACGCCGGGATCAATAATGCAGCAGTAGCAGCAGCAGCAGCAGCAGCAGCAGCAGCAGCAGCGGCGGCGAGCACTCGCGCTCTGCTCCGCTCGGCTCCGGCTCGGGGGGCCCCCTATGCCGCCCCCTCCACCGAGGCCGCCGAGCTCCCTCCTCGCCTTTCCTCCGGAAAATCGTGGCGGAGCCGCTGCCGCCGGTAGCGCCGGCAACGTTGCCGCTGGTGCGCGCCCGATCCCCGTCGTTGCTTCCCAACCAGGCCTCAGCTTCTCCCGACCTCCTCCTCCTCCTCCTCTCCTACCCCATTCCGCCCCCCTCTCCACTCTCTCTCTACTCCTAGGCTTGCATTCAATTGCCGGAGAGCAAGGCGAGCTCGCCTCCTTCCTTCCCTCCGCGCGCGCACCCTCTCCCGCCCCCGCCGCTATCTCTCGCAATCTTTCGCCCTTTCACTCCTGAGGATTTGCCGCGCTCGCCCCTTTGTCTCGAGCCTCCTCCTCGTGTTGACTGGGCGCTCGGCCGGTACATCCCGGGATTGTTCCTCGCTCCGCGTCCTGCCTGTCCGCCGGGAGGAATCGAAAGCCCGGCGAACACTTACCTCGCGCGTCCTTCATTCGCGCGACGCTCGCTCCTCTTGAAAATTCGACGCCCGGCTTTTATTTGCTGAGCCAGCCGGCGTTCAAGCCCTGCTCCTCTCACCCCTTCCCGTCCCACCGCGAAGTTGCCCCGATGAGTTTACGCGGGCTGCGTCATCAGCGCCGGGCGAACTTTCCTCGTCCCGCTTCTATTCGTTTGTACTCGAAACCAGGAAATCTTAATATTCCGCCTTCGTCCGGCCGCTTGGTCTTGCCGGAGCCCGCAACGTATGACCAATACGGAGCCTTACTACTTGATACGCGCGGGATAAGCGCGAGCGAGCTCCCTCAGGCAGATGGCGAGCTTCGGCTATACCGTTGATTTTTCAAGTTTTATTTATTTATTTTTTGACTTTTGTTTTAGCGCGGCACGTTTGAGCAATTCTTTATAACGACAGTTAAATTAAACTTTGTTTGACGGGCGGCGGCGCGCGCGCAGAGGTACCTCGCGCGCATTAATTTCCGCGTAATTATCCGACAATACCGCTGCAGTTATTCCTTGTCAAGGTTTACGTTTTTAATTACGCGCGCCGGGCGCGCGCGCTAAATTTATCATCTGGACGACACTTTCGCCCTCGACTCGGCCGCTATAGCTTTGTTTATTTATCCTTGCGACAGCCCACTCGGCGGGATGTAACGGAGGAACGTGGCTGTAATTTTAGCTGCGGGAGTAAAGTAAAGAGGGAAGGGTCTTGGGGCAAGGGAGGGATGCTGGGAGTCGTAGATTTCACTCGGGGGGCGCTCTCGCGTGGTTTACGAAGCGTTTGAAGTCGAGTTCCTCCGACGCATCGTAAAAATTTAAGCAGCGTTTGAGAGACTTCGCCTTTGCATTAAAGCCCAGATGAGCCGTCAATCTGTTAAGAGCACTTCGTGCTAAGGAAAACTGCACTGAAAAATCTACCCTCTTCTTTACCCCGCGCCCCTGCGATTCTCTCGCACCGAACTAATCTTCATCTCGTTTCAGAATGGAACAAAAAAAAAAAAAAAAAAGCTAATGAAAAACGAAAAAGAACGCGAGGGGAGGTCAGAAAAATAAGTCATCCTGGTGGAAACTATTTTTGCAGAAAACGGGTCGCAGTTGGCTTAAACTCCAAAGTTCACGCATCACTCATGAAAGGGTACGACGCTAAAGTACAGGGTGCCGCGGAACGAGCTCTCTCGCTCCCACTGCTCCCGCGAGCGCCCGGAGACAGAGTGAAACGCGAGAGCGCCGGGCCGGTGGGAAGGGAAACCAATATCGACGTCATACCGGCGACCCATTGTCCTTAACTCTTCTCTTTTTCGAGCCGGCAGAGAGGCAGCGGAGAGCACGATGATTACCATCGTAACAAACGTGGATGTTCACTTCGCGAGCGTATAAAAAAAAAAAGCAGGGAGAGTAAGAGGCGCGGGATAAAAAAAAGGGTAGTCGCACGGGCGAGAGATAGCGGAGACACACACGGTATAAGCCGCGCGTCTGGCGCGCGGCGGTGAGGGACAGGCGAGTTTATTCATCGCGAGTGCTCCAAGCGACGCGGCGAGAGAAAGAGAGAGACGGAGAGAAGTTATGGGGGCAGTTATCACCGGGTGATAACTCTTATTGCCGCAATAAAGCCAGCGCGCCGGCGGCGGTTCCCTCGAGGGAGGCGAACTGTTCCCTCTAGACTCCTCTCGTTATACCCGGCAGCTCGCTCCCGGCGAGTGGCTAGACCGCGCTCTCCGAATGCGCGAGCGTCGCGACGTGCAGCTCCCGACGAGCGCGATAATGTGCATGTCCGACGCTTCGCTTTGCGACGGCCGCGCCCGCTTAAGGAGCTCGCACCCGGGCGGGCGGGCTAAATCGACGTCCGTCGCCAAATCCAATCCTCCGCGGATCGCCTAACGAGCCATCCCTTTCTCCTCCTCCCATTTACTTTGATTCGTCCCTTCGACTTAAGTATCGCGGCTCTTCCGTAAGCTCCGCGCGTCGGAAGCCAAGTGGGAGTTCCCACGAGAGAATATAAGAAGGAAAGCTCGAAGAGTCGCACCACCGGGAGGCGGCTCCGGGTCGCTAAGTTCCGCGTAGCTTCGGCGCGGTCAGGTGGACTTACACGGGGAATCGTCGCTCGCGTACAGCTTTGTCTCCGGCTCGGCTCGCCCCGAGCACAATGGCTCATTGTGCGCCGGCGTCCGCGGGAGGCGCGCGCTTTCCACTTGATTTATGGTGCACTCGCACACACCGACGCGCGACGTAGTCGCGTAATCGCGGCCTCGCCGCCCCTGCGGTCGAGATTAGAGGCGCCGCCGCCGCCGCCGCGCTCTTCGTTCTTTCGCCTTGCCGACGTCTCCCACCCCCTCGGTGCAATCGCGTGACGCGCGATGATATTTAACGTCGAGGCCGGAAAGGCGTCGGAGATGGACGCGGCCGCCGAGATAAAGGCCGGGAAAATCGAAAGAACTAGCCTCGTTACTTTTCTTTTTTTCTTTTTTTTTCCTTCGCGCCGTGGTACGGTCGAGTTCCGCGGCGGAGTAGGTAATACGGTTGAGGTGGTCGGCACCGGGAATGAAGAATTATATGCGCGCCGCCGCTTGAGTTACCCCACTGGCTCAGCGGGGATTAAAACCCGGCTAACGCGGTACTCTCGACCGGGCACTGCTCGTATCTTACGCGGGCACCCTTGAGTACGTCGCGGTCCAGGTGCACATATCCGGCGACTATTAAGCGAGAGGGAGCCGACTCGGTCCGACGGTGTAATGGCGTGAAGTTGCGCGCGACCCTCACCCGTGCGCGAATTCCCACGTGGCCGCTGCCGCTGCCGTGCGGTAATGTGCTAATTCGCGCTACGTGGGAGCAACGACAGATTTAAGTCTTTAATTAGTGTTTATTGGCGCGCAGGCGCTCCTCCGCTTTGACGCCGGATTGCAAATTATTTCGGGGCGTTAAATTTAAATTTATTAACTTTTCCAATGACACGGAGAGGATATAATATTTGTCAAATAAAGCTCGCTTATTTAGCGTGACGCTTGCGGTGCGCGAAGCTAAAACGTATATACTCGAATAAACGCGCTTAATACAGTTATAAAATAATCCTTGATAAGTACTTTAGTATAAATTCATGGTTTTATGTAGCCGTGAGAAGAGCACGTTAAAGATAAAAATCCGGAACTTCGAAAATACCCTCTGCATGCATATGAAATAAAGGAAAAGCCCTCGCGTCCTATAATCGAGCGCAATCTCTCACGTCGGCTGAATGTTAATAAACGAAAAGTCGAAGAAAAGTGCGTCGCGCGCGACCCCCGAGTCTCTCGACCGCCCCATTTGAGTTCGATAATGCGCCTCGGTAAATCCCGTTCCCGTCGGGCCGCGATCATCGCCGCATGCGTTATTTACGGGACTTCCGCGGAGGCCAGCCCCCCTTGGCAATCGTATTTGAATCATCGCGAGCGGCGACGCCCGGCGAATCGCTGCCTACCAGGGGAGGATTCCTCCCCCGTTATTTTTTTTTTCTCTCCTCTACTTTTCTTATTTATCGCGAGAAACCAGAGAGCAGCACTCGGGCGACTCGCGCGTGTGCCTTACTGGTGGCGCAGTCGTTGAATATGTAGGCCCAGATGAATCAGATTAGGCGCCGGCGGTATTAATGTATGTACGATGCTGGGCTTCGATATGCCCGCGGTAATTTCTGGCACGTTTTATTTGAATTTCATGGCCTACCAGAGGAGAAATCGCGAGCACTTTTCTTTCCGGCGGCAGTGTACAGGAGGCCGTCGAGGCGTTTGTTTAGAAATTTTCGCGGAGGCTGACGCGCGCGCGATATTTATTCGCGCCCCATGCAAATCGGAGGCGGCTTATGCATAATAATTCAGGGAGGCTCGGTGCAGCCGAGCCGGCTAATTTCGACACGTCTTACGGCATCGCACGGCAGATGACGCCTTTTGGGGAATTATACTTCGCCCGTATAAATTCATCGCGAATGCGTGCCTACAGCGTTCATTAGGCCGGAATGAGTTATAGATTCATTCGGGGGAGGGGGGGGGGGGGCTTGCGCAACGCCAGCCAAGTGACAGCGGCATAATAGCCAAATTTACGCTCTCCCGGCGAGTCTAGTTGAAAATTAAGCCGGGCCTTTTGTTCGCATATTAAGTAGATCGAAATGAACGCTCATTCGGGTCAACTGCCGGCGAAGAAATTCGGCTTTTATACATCATGCAGACTGGTATATAGATATACGCACATCATCTACATACACTTAAAAAAAATTTGGTAATTTTAAATAAATATTTACTTCAATAGTACTTGTCAAATATTTCTTTGAAGCCACTAAATAT
>JAWWEN010000009.1:10796086-10806799 GCA_035582955.1 Sycophila texana
TACTTGGTTCGTCTTGATCATTTTTACACCTACAAACTTTACTACTCCCACGAACGTTCGAGTCATCAACTATCTAAAAAAAATAATTACTTTACTCAAAGAAATATTTACTTAAAATTATGTATATGAAACATCGGAAAATTCGCTCATCGAGTAATCAGTAACCCAGCGACTTTACGCAGTCTTGGCTTTCTTCGAGGACTACTGTAGGCAGGCATGTATGCAGCGGGATTACAACTGATTCCACTTTTCACTCTTGCCGCTGGAAAAATCACTTTAACTTCGGCCGAGCCGGTAAAAGTTTCGTCCGCCATCAGGACTAATGCAGACCCGCAGAAGTACGCCGTCGCGGACTTATTTCGTATGCGTGCGTACGGGCGACGGCCCGGCCGAGGGAGCGGCTTTGGGGTGGCGAGGGTGGGGACATGTAAGACGCCGCGCAAGTTTTATCGGACACGACTCCCGCAGAATGTAGCCATCGCGCCGAAGCAATTCAGTCGGCGAAGCACGATTCCTCCTTCTTATTTTCGCCGCGCGGCTCTCTCTCTCTTTCTGCAACTTACTCAGCGAAGCGTTCGCCGGGGGAGCGACGGAGAGGCCGTACGGAGGGAGAGGAAATACGGCAATGGAAGGGGCCTTTCAGGCGGAAGAAAAAAGACGCGGGCTGCGGGCCTTCGTTACGCTTTGGGCGCCATCCAACGATCCTTTTCTTCCCGAGCACTCTTCAGCGGCTTCTGCAAAGCGAGCTCTTTTTCCGTCCTACTCTTGAGTCTTGTGCCGCCGCCCTCGCCCGCTCCGTTTCCTCCTTTCTCTCTCTCTCTTTCTCTCTCTCGCTCCGTCTCCGCCGCGCGACAGGTACATTTGCGTCGCGCAAGATCTCGCCTACACGAGGCGGGCGCGCCGGAGAAAAAGAGATGATTGCGAGCTTCTCGTTCTCCTTTTTTTCTTCTTCTTTTTTTCGCTCTCTTGACTTTTCTTTTATTTTTCAGTTCACAGATGCCCAGATAACGCGAGAGGCGTGGATATGCGCGTCCATTGAATTTTCAAGAACGGCGAACAATGAGAGTTTGCGTGATTCCGGATGAAAGTGCGGATGTACCGGTGCACGTGTAAATAATTGCGATACCACGCAGTCAGCGCATTCGCTGAATAATTAATGAGAGCGGCTGCGTTTTAGGATATCGCGAATTCGTTTGAATATTTTTACTGGTACTCCGGGGATCGGGCTTAACCCCTTTGAAGGCCTGTTTGAGCATACCGCACGGATGCAAAATAGTTTTAACTTTATTCTCTCTTTTTTTTTTGGTACTATGTAGATTTTAATCAGAAATTAACAAAACGTAAAATTATATTTCTTTTTAAAAAAAAAATCTTGAAAGATAAAACATTAAGTTTTAAGATAAATTTGAAAAATTGTCGTAACTATTTGATAACATTCGCCGTAGAAAAAAGCGTGAATTTTAAGCTACTTTTTAATATTTTTTTTTTTTGCGAATGAGAATGCGCTTTTAAAAAAACAACATGACTTTACATAAGAGTAACTTTTATACATAAATCTTTATTCAACATCTATTTCTACGTTTATCATACATCATTTGTTAGCCCTTTATTCAGGTTCAAAACCAAATATGTACTGTATTTCATTCACGATTAAAAAAAAATACCCACAGAAATTGTTTATTATTCATCTATTCCTATAATACATTTAATTTCCGTGCAAACGAAATACGAATTCATACCTCCAACGTACCGAAGCATCGACAAAACATTCCCCCGTCAAAAAAGGAATAAAAAGCAAACGAAAGAGAAACGGCAGAAAGCGCATTAACGCTCGACTCGTAGAAAATACCCAATCTGCGCCCGCTCGAATTCCGTCACCTACTCCTGGGTGCGATCGGTCGCACGCTCGCCTCACTCGACTCCCCCATTAAAAAAGCATCGGGAGCATCGGGGAATCACTCCCGCCGAGAAAGAATAAAAAAAAATGAAAACCAAACGAGGAAGATCGCGAATAACTCTCGAGACGGGCGAGTGTGTGCGCTCCACCCTTTTTCCCGGGGGCGCTCGCGGGGGAGGAGGGGGGCTATACCGGGCGACCCGGAAGAATATGGGCGAGGAAGCGCCGCTGCCGTGTAACAAAAGGGGAGAAGCCCGGCCGGGCTCGGGCGGTGTCGAGGATAGAGGGAGAGAGAAACAGGAGGACCTTTAAAACCCGCGCGATGTAAATGTATGTAGATTGGCCCGGTGTTCTCGCCTAATGGCTCGCTAGCGCCAGGCGTATATATATAACCGCGCCGCGCGTCCTAGTCCTGGCGTGCGCGCGACCCTCCACTCGTTTCGCCGGCTATAGCGTCTCTATATCCCCGTCCTGCAGCCGCTGGCATCTCCGTGTGTCCTATAAAACCCGTTGCACAAACTTTCGCGACTTCCCTTCTTCACGGCTCGCGTCGCCGACGATGCAGCTCCTCGACATCTTCCTACTCCTCCACCTCTCCTTGGTTTAATGGCTTTATCCGCTCGGCTCGGGCGCGGATGTGACCCGAGCGGGGTAAAAAATAATTAGTTCCAACTTATATTATCGAGTCGGATGAGATATTGCCCGGGACCTTAATCGCCTTAGATCTGAAGAGCCGGTGAGCGATATTCTCGCGTACTTAGCGGGCGTAAGACGACAGAAAGAAATTGCTGGAATGGGCGTTTTATTTATTTTATTATTATTTTTTTTTTTTTTTACAAAAGCACGATACTATTTAGATTTGCAGGAGGTACAACGCATTGTTGAGCTTTTATTTCCTCTTGTGCGTAAGAGGGTTTCGCTCGCTGATGGCTTTTTGAGCGAGGAAGGCGAAGGAACGGATGATTCAAAACCACCGCGAAGACTGCAAACGAGCACGAAGTAAGTTGATCAAAGGTTCTTAACTTTTTTTCCTTTTTTTCTTTTTCACGTTTTCTTTTCCGAGGGAATTAAGTTTAAAAAGGCAACGCAAGAGAAAAAGGAGAGGGAAAAAAACGCCAGTCCTCCGCGGGACTGACGTTTACTTTTCGCTAACAACGGCTCGGTTCTCATTAGATTATCAGCTCACGGCTCTCGGTGCGCGAAAAAAAGGGCGATAAATCAAAGGAAAAACCGGGAATATTTCCTCTGGAAATTTACAAAGGAGCTCCGGGCGGCGTCGGATCGGTCAGCGCGTCGTGCAAAAGGGCGAGTAGGGTCGCAAGCTCTTGTGAGCCGGGCTTAAAAGCGCGCGCGGCCCCTCGCGCGTAATTGTCCTCGGGGCCGGCTGCCTCCTACCCCCGACCCTTCCCCAGGGCCGCTAGTCCTGATTTATACTCGCGCGTTATCCTCCGGCCGGCTCCTCTCCTCCCGCGCCATCTCCGTCTCTCTCCCTCTCGCTCGCTCGCCTCCTCGATATACTTGCGACGCATCGACGCGCACGTAATATGGCCGACGCGACTGGGCGCGCCGTCGGTTTGTAGCGCCGGAAAATTAAAGAGCGAGCGAGGAGAAGAGCCCTGGAGGCTTTGTAATTACTCCCGCGCGTGCGTCCGAAAAAGACGCTTTATGCACGCCCGGAGGAGCATCAGCAGCCGCGGCGACGAGCGCGCCCGCTCGCCTGAGATCTCGGCTAATTTTCTCTCTCGGCCGCGACGCTCCCCGGGGCTGCGCTTGCATGCACGCGCACAGCTCTTCGTCGTGGTTAGACCGTGAATGCGAATTACGCTTCGTAATTAAGTGACGCCCTCCTCCCCCCCCCCCCTCACCCTTTACTCTGACTACGCTCGGTCCTCGCGCGAAATTGTGTCAACTGCCGCCAGACGGGTAGACTGAAAAATTGTCGACGAACGAAAGCGGATTGAACTTTATTGCTCTAGACACGACGTAAAATTAAGATTGCTTTTTAAGTGTCCTTTTAAATTCCACTGGGAAAAAAAGCAGTTTAACTGTAGTTCTATATCTTTGTAAATGTTAGAAATGATAATTTGAGTGTTTTTTTTTTTTTTATATAAAAACAGCTTTTTACATTCAGTGCTTCAAGAAAATAAACTTGTTATCGAATCTGTTACTTCGGAATGAGTATTAATAATTAATAATTTACAAGTCGAATGAATGAAAAAAAAAAAAAAATAAATAAATAAAAAATAAACAGCAGCGTTCAGCTGACTTTCAACGGCAAGTATCTCATATTTTAAGGGCGAAATATCTCCGGGTAATTGAATGATAATGCGGTTTACTCATTAACCGCTGGCCTCGGCGTCTGGAGCATTGATTAGTTACTCGAAGCAGGCCGACATAACAAGATCCGCGCAGATAATGCCTTTCATCCTAATGAGGTTTTCAAAGTGAATTACTTATCGGCGACTCGGCGCATTCATCCTTAGCCCCCCCCCCCTCGTCTCACCCCCGCAACCCCCGATCCCTCCCCCGCCACCCGCCACTCGCAGAAGATAAGTTTGAATTCACCGTGGCGAGCGAAGAGCAAACAAGCCGAAGCTGCTCGTCGGCTCTACGCGGAGGAGGGTGTCGGCGATTCCGGCGCCGTCACCGCTCTGATTGCTCATTCCGAAGTTATATGCGATGCGCCGTATCGTCAGCTCGTCGAAGTTTATACCCAGTTTATGCAGCGCCGCGGGAACTCCGCGGCGATATCCGCGCTCGCTCTTCCCCCTTTTTTTCTTATGCTGTTGCCTATATACTCTCGCGTCAAAACTGCGACCGCGCGAACCGCCGCTCCATCAAAGAGAGCCGCGGAGGCCGCGACGAGGAGCGGGAAATCCTCTTAACGCTCGAAAATAACCGAAGCCATTCGGAGAGCGCCGGGAAACCGTGATTTCGGGCAACCCGTGCGTACAGTCGGATCTAGCCCGGAGCTCGTAATCCCCACCTCCTCTTCGACCGCCCGGATCCCGACGACAGTGGCGGCGGCATCCACGAATTTTACGATACCTAAATGCTCTCAGCTCCTTCGCTCGGAAGTAATGGCGTTCGATGGCCATTTCTTATTCGGCAGCGGGTGTATATATAGCCCGGGCTTTCCTCTCGTCGGGCGTGCATTGTCTCCTCGCTCCGTGCGCTCGTCTTTTTTTCGCCCCCGCCCTCGCCCCCGCAGCCACCCTGGATACTATCCGCCCCGTTTTTCTCTTTTGCGGCGTGGCGTCGCGGCGGCCGGTACAGAACTCGGCGATGGGGGGATCGGAGGATGCGCGAGTTTGGCGCAATATCCAAAAGTGGTTTTCATCGCTCGACTCGGAATCCTCTCGCCTCGCTACTCCGCACGGTGTGCTGCTTTCTCGCTCGCTCGCTCGCGAGCTCTTTTCGCCTAGCCGTGCGTTTGACGCGTGCATTTCGCTCGTCGCCGAGCTTCCTTCCGAGTTTTCGCTCTGCCGCCACTTCCCCATCGTTGCCTCCGACGCTCGATGTCTCTCACTTTTTCGGCTTTTTGCGCGTTAAAAGGATCAACCGCCGCTGGATTTTGTTTTTTTTCCGTTGTGTTTTCAGTTTTAATGGTAAGTAAATACGTTTGTTGAAGGAATTTATACGAGTCTAATTATTTATTTCTTTTTCTTTTTTTTAAGCATCACTGATAAATAGTTTCTTTGCTTATAAATGTGAGATTAATTTATGATTTTTATACGGCATAACATATTTAATTATATTATTAATTTGTGAATACTCGAATCGAACTTATGTATTTTCAAAGAATATTCGTACAAATAGTAGTTTGTATTTAATTAATTTCTTAGGTCTTTTTTTTTTAACAAACGCGCTAAATAATATTAATTTTGATCTTTTTTGAAAACAAAATTATTTAACCCTTCCATTTCTGAATATTTTTATGCAAGCAAACATTGCAATAAGAAAAAAAAAACAGTTATAGTTATAATCTAATTTATATTGACTGTAAAAGAGCTAATTAGTAGATTCACCATAAATCAATTGAGGACGTAAAATTAGTACAGATTATACCAGCGATTGAGCACAAAATAATTTCAACATTGATTTAGCCAAATTCATTAGTGCAATTGTTTTAAAGCTCATTTCTGTAGCGTTCTATGGGTGCACTCGGCTCGAAAGAGCGAGCTCGAATACGTAATCGTTCGGCTAATGAGAGAAATAAAAGGTTACAAGCGTTATCGCGAGCGTAAAGACCGGCAGTAAAATTCATTCGGCACTACACAGCCGGGAGCCCCTCCTCCGCGCTTCTCGAGCGCGAAGTTTATGCCTTTTTAAATGCACTTCGCCGGAGCGGATACGCCGCTCTTTGACAGGTGGAGGACCCGGGAGGGGGGAGGGGTACTAGTGGTGCGCCGCGCCTCCCCCCGGCGCCTCCTCGTTACGTATTCCGCGCCTTCAACTCATAATTACGTTTTCCGTCTCGATGTTGCGGAATTTCCAAATTCGAAATTAGGACTGGATCTCAAACTTCCAAGGTCGTCGGAATTTAAATAGAGGAAAATGAGGACCCGCTTTTGTGAGCCGCCGTGCGAGAGAGTAGAAGGGGGGAGGGGGGGGGGGCGTAACTTCGAAATTAAATTACGGAAAGTTGTTTTCGGTGTCTAACGAACAAAAAGTGTCGTTTGCAAAATCTTCTGAAGATCCTACGCTCGGGTTAATTTCATTAAGCCGGGAGCTTTGACGAATCTGACGGATTTAATTATACTGCGAAAAATTATGTTACAAATAATCACATTGATATACAGATAATTATATTTCTTTAACGATTTGCTCTATATTTTTAGACACAAATGAAATACTTTCATTTCAAATTAATAGGGTGAAATACGTGCACGACAAAGCTACATTATTTCACTTTTATAATTGTGATAAATTTAATGAAAACATTTGCGGTAAAATTTTAATGAGGGAATGTTCTTTATGTGTAGAGTATAATTATTATATATATATTTTATTGTAACGTCCTTGCCATTCTCCGTCTAATTAATTTAATTTAATGAGACTCTTCGTACCTCGCATTCTTGCTCTGCAATATCAAACAAAAACGCGATGAAAAAATGAATAAATAAAAGCGAATGAACATTCAAAAACAACGTCGAACAAAACAATAAAACAATTAGCACCGAGGCGAAAGTCAAGCGGAGCTTTAAAAAAGAGGAGCTGGAATGACGCACAGCTTTGTTTTCCGGAGGGCAAGTTGGACGGAGCCGGGCGTAAAAGCCCCTCGATCTTCCGTTCGTCGTGGCGCGGCCTGCGGAGTCTCACGCTCCCTCTCCCTTTCTCTCTCTCTCTCACCCAAATCGCTCTCCCGAAGAATTTATAGCCATCGTCTTTTGTCATATCTCGCCAATATTTCAGGCGCGTCCTCGGCTTTCTGAACTCGGTCCAAGCTCGCCCCGCTGAGAAACGCGGCTCACGTTATTCCGGCCCTCCTCATCCCCCTTCCCCGCCGCGCTCGCTCCTATACGTGTCGCGAATGTCCCCCCCGAGTCCCAGATGCAGGACATGCTCGGCAAAATTTTAATCGTGCCTGGCATGCGCGACGAGGCCGCGCGCGCGCCTATCCCAACCCCGCTAAATGGGAAACATGGACAAAACGGTGACTTGCGCTTTTTTTTTCCGGCGGGCCGCGCCGTGACTCCGTGTGTTTGCGCTGAGGGATTGGCTTCTGAACTTTTATTATATACCGGGTATCGATTCGATGGAAATGAGATTAGGAGAGCGCAATACCGGGGGAATGTTAATTTACGCGGCGCGTGGAGGAACAAAAAAAAAACAAAAAAAAAAAAAAAAAAAAAAAGAGGGTACGAAAAAAAAAACGAAGAGAGTGAGAGAGAAGAGCTTCTTTTCTTTCTTCTATTCCCTCCGTCCCTTTTAATTCGTTTACTTTTCAACGAGGTCGAGGTGGAGGCTGCCTCGTCTCGGTGGCGAGATGGCGGCGCGTTGCACTCGACTTTTTTCGCGAAATTTTTTCCCGCCACTCGGGCGAAGTATTCACTTTGCAACTTATCAGGCGACCCCCGGCCTCGCTTTCATCAGTGTCTTCGGTTACAGACTTTCCTTTCCGGTTTAGCTTTTACTAAAAAGTAAGTTTCCATTTACGCGCCGCGGCGCGAGTTTATCGCCCGCTATAGTGCCGTACCGTGTATTCTTAAAAGTGCGGCTTGCCCGCTTGCGCGCAGACGCGCTCGGATGTACCTACTTTTCGTTCTCCTTTTCTTTTCTCTTCCCTCCTTTTTATATTTTTTCTTTCCCTCCCTCTTTTTTTTTTTTTTATACTTGATACTTTTGTTGGACGAGAAAATGAAATCGTTAAAATTTTACTGCAGGCTCGGTAAATTTTTAATTTTATAAAATGAAAAAAAAAAAAAAGAAAAAAAGATACAAGGAGCCGGTCCCGGTGGCGCGTTGATAAACCCTAAAAAGATCTTGAGCGCGGTGGTTGCATCTAGATGGCGGTTGATACACAGGAAAGTTTCTATAAAGATGAGTTACGGCCCCGCGGTTTTAATAATGCACAAGCTAGCGGGGAAATTTAATTATGAAAATTTATAGGAAAATTTAAATTTACGTAAGCGCTTGCCTTGCAAATCTTGGAAACATTAAAAACGAAGAAACTATGTAAACCCGTTAAATTTTACAGCGATAACCTTCCTGCCGGATTTGCAGTGAAATAAATTAATCGGGCGACGATTTGTCATTTTTTATAATTTTCTCGACGGCCGAAATAATAAATCGGGATGATCGCGCGTATAATGTGCACTCGCTCCATGTATCACCGCGAGCGGTGCGAAGAGGAAGGAGACTAAGGGAGAACACGATTGTGAAACGAAAATTCATGGATGCTGCAAGTGATCGGGGGGAGGACGCTGTTAATAGGAGTTCCGCTTACCTTGGATTTCCTCGGAGCGCAGCGTGGTGCAGGGCGTTGAAGCCATTGTTGTTGGTGAGGGTGATGTCAGCTCCATGGTCCAACAACAGAGCCAACATGTCATCGCGCTTCTTTGTGACGGCGTCGTGAAGGGCCGTGTCTCCTTCCGAGTCCTGCGACGAAGATACAAAATCACCATTAAGCTCCTCGGGGAAAGTGGCCTTTTACGCCCAAACAGCCCTCTCTCCCTGCACTTCAACTCGCCCGCATTTTGGTGCGAGATGAGATTTTTTTTAAGCGTCCTCGGGGATACTACACGCCGTACCATTTTATCCCTTCTATTACGAATACTGCATGACATTATGTGATTAATATCAAAAGGCTAATTTGAAGCTCGCTTTTGGCATTGGTAAGTGAATGATTAGTAAACAAAAATTCATCTTGATTGATTAATCAAATTTATTGTCATAGTGAAACAAAATGAATTTAAAAAAAGTATGAAAATTAAAATTACAAAAAAAAAAAAGAGAATTTTAAATTGCGATGGAATTGCATGCAATGCAATCAACAAACTACTCTACTTTATCTACATACGATCCGATATTACCTAAATTACTCTCAAATTATTTTTCGGCCCCAACCAAGCTTTACATCAGCCATACATTCCTGGTAAATTAATCACCGAGCTGAACAATAAATCTCTCTATTCTGATTAGAAAAAAAATGAAAAATTTGTAAAAATGTTTGTTGCTACTCGCCGGTACGATTTTCACTTGAAATATTTTCCCTAAAAAAATAACGAAACGCGCGGACAGTACATGTATATAACACTGGCACAACTCGTGTTCCGTTATAATTTAATTTCCATGTATGATGCTCCGAATGGAGAATAATGCCCCTGGCATTTATCCAATATAAATTCTTTAAGTACACTCAATATTTGAAATTCAGATTTATCTCCACTTTTCACTCTTACCCCGTGCGAACATTCCCACTCGCGCGCGATCATCCCAGACCCAATAGAATTTCAATATTAATCGATTCCTAAAAATAGTCAACTTTCTCCCGAGTAGGCGAGCTTCATCGATTAATCGCGTCTTCAACCCCTCGCCAATCAAAAGTTCAAAATAAAAAAAAAAAAAAAAAGAGAGAGAAAAGAGGGAAAAGACAAGGAAGCGAAGCCCTAAGGAAATCCACGGCGAAGTACACCAAGAGATAAGAGCCGCTTGCATCCACGATATAAGGGAGAGTCAGAGTCCGGAGCGTTTAGGTTGCCGCGCACGGCGAATGGAGACGATACCGCTCCGGAGGATTTTCCTCCCGGGGAAAGCCCTATTTCCCCGACTAGTTAAGAAGTAGGGCTTACCGCGGACTTACCTCCATCGAGTCTAGACCTCGCGTGTTGTCCCCCCGCGCCTCACCCGCCGGGGGAGAGAGAAAAAGTCGCGGCCCGAAAGAAAAATCCGGTACACGCCGCGAGACGACACTCGGGTACAAAAAAAAAAAAAAAAAAAAAAAGAAAAAGGAAAAAAAAATAGGGGAGTAGCGCGCGAGCACCCCGCGTAAGATTAAAGTATTTGCAAGTACAGAGAGCGACGTTAACCGCGCGCGAGCCGCCCGCTCCGGAGCCTTATACGCCTTTTCTATGTATTACGCGCGGACTTTAGAGAAAGCTCGAGCCGAGGCTCTTCTACTCTTCTCCGGCGGTCTTTCTTTTCCTCGCCGTCGGTGGATTTTTATCTTTTTTTCTTGCTTCTTTTTTCGAAGGGTTTCGCGTGCACTTTTTTTTTTTTTTTTTTTTTTGTTTTTGGTTGTTTTAGGCCGTGATGCAACGCCTTGCCTTTGCCCACACGCGCGGGGCCGGGGCGCCCTGTTCGCGATTCCTGAA